>BRZM01000035.1:7011287-7097785 GCA_033238685.1 Lates japonicus
CAAGTCTAGGGGCGTTGGTTTGGCCTCAAAGATTTTCAATTGCGAAGTATTCGCGTCTTAGGTCATAAAGTAGAAATGCATCAGGTGATTAAAACTCACTTGATAAACTGGTTCAAGTTATCACAGACCATTTCCGCACCGGGCCAATTACACACACACGTGACTGTAGAGAACATGTGAAGCAGCGTGATCAGCACTGGAAACCGAGGGAAAAGAAGTAGAGTGAAAAGTAATAAAGTTAAAAACCACAAGGAGCCATTCTTACTAACAGAATAGAAAAACAGCAATAAAACAAGTTTTTAAAAGTTGTTGTTTTGCTAGGTAACAAGGCAGAGAGAGAGAGGTGGAAGGGAGCACTGAAAAATAAATGGAAAACTATTTTACTTTTGATTTAGGACATATGCTCATGCTTTTTTCTTCTTCAGGTGTTAGAACACAAAACAAATATCCAAACAAAATATATAGTCGGGGAATTAAGTGAATCTCTCTCGCTGCAAAAGCAAACATCACCCTTAAAAGCATCCCCACAGATGGCCAAAGGCACAGTGTTTTACAGGCAGTATCATTCAATCTCTAGTCTATTTTGTAGGAACAGACGGCTCTGCCACTCTGCCCTGCGAGGAGACTACTGGTCACCAGTCTATCTCCCTGCTGACTTTAGTTGACATCCGCCTTCTTAGAAAGATTCCATGATTTGTATATTTTTATCTTGATTCTTCCATTTTGGGCTCTTTCCATATCTGCTGCATCTCTGCGGGCTGAAACCTTCTTATATAGAAACATACACAGTACTGTAAGTTTGTGAATCCATTATGTCTTTTACTTTTATTTGCTGTACAGTGAAGGATAACTGTCTGACCCACAAACATTTTCATCCATTACATTTTACAGTTCACTCAAACAGGAGATCAATATTTTCTTGAATCTTGTTTTAACCTCTTATAGTCCGGATAATTATACTAGCTACAATAAGGAAGATTTTTCTACTTTCTGTGGTTTCCACTTTCATCCTGATCTCTTGTGGGTTTTGTCAGTGTATAACTGACCATAAAATCAGCCAAGAAACAAATCTATCATATTTGGGTCTCTGTAGTAAAATCCTATCAATTCATGTGTATATATTTTGGTTATCCTTGTTGATTATGATATAACATTATATATACTTCTACCATTTTGAACCTTCTTGCAGATGCTGCTCCAAAGAAGAAGAAACATGAAGACACAGCCCTGGTGGTAAATGTAAGTAGCGGACCCTGGAGGTGAGAGGGACAGCTGGTCTCTGCGGAGGGCTGCTGCTGCAGTGGGCTAGAGGAGCGCTGGAACCTGACTGCTGTGCAGGGCTAGAGGACAGAGAAAGACATTTGCAGGAAGGCAGGTGGTACTCGCACAAAATACACCTCCCTGAGAGTTGTCTGAGTATTGATCCTGGAAGCTTGAAATCAGTGTATGCCATCTATAGCAGCATTCTTCTTAACTACTTCACTAGGTGTTGAGATTTCCAACTTTTAGTTGGCTAGAAACTGAGAATCTTCTTTCTCAAATCCAAAGCAAGTGACTGTCGTACTTACCTGGAAATAAATAACACAAATCCTTACTTACCTCTTTGACTTTCTTGCTGGTTTATGACAGCTGCCGATCTGCTGTTGCGTCTTGTAAAACTCTTTAAGATGTTGCACCTAGAAAATGGCAGTCAACCATTGCTTTACAAAACCTTCATTTCAAACGACAACTGCAAACGATATACTTGATAATGCTTAAGTTACAAATTACCATTCATATTGCTTGATAGATATATATTTTTTCTTGGCAAGAATTGAAGAGGTTTTTTTTTTATTTATTATTTATTTGTTTTCATTTCAAAGTTCAAACTTTTGTAGACTAGACACAATCTAGGTAAATTAAAACCACGAATTAGGTTCAAATGCTTAGTCAAAGGGCTTATTTGCGTTTGTATCATTTCAACGTCTTGTAAAGGTTAACACTAGTTTGTAGTAAAATCTTGTAAATGGACCTTTTCCTCAACAGACATTTGTTTTGTTATAGCAGGAAAAGCACAGGTGTAATTCATTCTGTTAACGATGGCTCTAAGGAAATAAGTTAGCCATAGTTGGCGGCGTGCATACAGTGGGATTTAGAAACTTCGTAAAGCTAAATGGGTGGCCCTTATGCCAGCTAATAGTACAACTGACATGACGTGAGCAAAATGTCTCATGAAAAGAGACCTTGATTTGACTCAGGTCCAGGTAGGCTAAGTGGGTAAAGCTAATCGTAACAATGGCAATAAACCAAATATATTATTTATTTGTAAATTGGTTTATTTTTGGCTTACAACCCAGTTTGCTTTAAAATGGATTAAACTAAATTTTCTTAACTTGATGGCTGTGAGGTAGTACCATTGTAATTGAACTTGCTAATTAGCAAACAATAGCTTAATGCCAACTAATTTGGGGGTTTTCACACAGAGAAAGTAGCTGTAGCAGGCAAGTTTGTTTAACAATTAACCAGTTTTTTATGGCAGTATCCCTTAGCTATCCTGTTAGATGAATAGTTAGATAGCCTAAGCATACTAACAGCTCAACTAACTTTATATTGCTTTATATCTCATAACATTATATTGCATTCATTCCTGTAGTTACGGTAGTTTAAGTCCAATGTATTTGTACACAAGAATTACTTTAACTTATTGCACACAGGTAGAGTCCAGTAAACCAGTGTTGTGTATTATTATTAGTAGCACTTGAATTAGTATTGGTATTGCATAAATACCTGCTGGAGTAGAAGGGCTTGTTGCTTCTGGTGGATCAAAGCCTGTAGCTGGTTTGGGGACAGAAGCTGCTGCATCTGCTGAGGAGCCATCATAGCCAGAAACACCTGCAGGAGGAAGAGGAGGGATAAAATGATACAGGACTATAGTCTACAGAGTGAAGGCAAGAAGACAAGTATGCAAGACAGAAGGCAAGTGTCAGGTGTTAAACAGTGATAACCATCGAATGGGAATCTTTCCAATCCAATTACAAAACAGTGCTGTCAACCTTTCGTGAACATCATCACGTTGGATTGTGTCATTGACCCTAAATGAGGTGGGAGATAGGCTGACCAGTTAATTAGCAACACAATTACATGCTTGTTGTGACTCTTAATAGAAGTGTATGGGTATTAATAACGGCAAACACTCACAGAATAATAACTGATCTGCACTGTTACTGATTGAGTGACAAATAACAGAGTGATTGTCTCCTTTTGTAGTCAAACAGGGGAAGCAGCAATTGGCATGACTGCATTTAGAAATAACAAAAGGCACTTCCAAATTTAACATATTGTATTACAAACAATACTGAAAAATACCACTGGTGCTGCCAATTGATTGTTATGAAATAATATAGTTTATTATTTGAGCAGTTTATGCCACTTTTCTCAAATGATGAATATCTCTTTTGCTGTATGTATGTGCAAAGGCTGTGACCTGATGTTTTTCATAGGTTTCAGTGAAGCCTTATGTCTATATTGGTGTAATATCTTGGAAGTAATGAAAGAAGAATTCATGAGGGATCTCAAGTTTGTCATTTTTGTCATCAGTCCTTTGAGATGATACCTCCTGCGTTTCAACCAGACAGATAATACAGCAGAAAAATGTTGAAGAATTCTTGTTTTTGCAGACCTGGTGTATGGTTGCATCAAATCATCATGCTTGAATGCATTTATGATTTGGTCTTACTTATTGCTGAAACAACTGCTTTTTAAAAGGATATAGAATATATCTTAATTGTCACTGCACATTTACACTGTACAATGCAACTGAGCGCAACCCATCAGTGCAACATCATACTATAAAAATATTATAAAAATAAGATTATGAGATAATTGGCCAGTTGATCAACAGAGAATTAATCAGTTTTATAAAGTTATACAGTTAAATCTTTTATCAAGCATTTACAGCCACTTAAATGTGAGGATTTTATCTGCTTTATCTTTATGGATTGAATTACTTTACACCCTTAAGGTTAACTACAGGAGCCACAGACAGTAACGTGACAATCAGGGCAAAAAAATAGCAGACACAAACTAATGATGAAATTAGCAGAAAATGTGCAGTGTTTGTTCAACAATTTATTTTATCCTCTATATGCTGGGGGAACAGGAAGTTGGTTTTGCCTAAATTAATAAAACTCAATTCGTCAAACACTATTTCAATGAAGAAACAAAACAGTGCACCAGCCAATAAACCTAGTGTGTCTAACCAAAGTTCATGGTAGTCTAACTTAGCCCACCACATACCTCTCAAAATTTTATTTGGACAAAGCAAGCAATTTGAGGATGCTGGCATGAACTAAATTTTTCCTCACTATTTATAAAATGATTAAAATAAATGATTAATCAGTGTATTGAAAAACTATAGATAGTTGCAGCTCTAAGTCTTATCCTTTCTGTGTCTTCTCTGAATCTCCTTTTGAGTATAGTTTTGAATAAGGCACTGACATTCAGCTGGCTTCATTATCATGCTTTACAAATCACTGGGTAGGTGTGTGGATTGAATGCTACAGACTTTACAATACATCACAGATGGAGGCCCTTCCTCTTTATGAGAGAAACCCAGTCTTCACTGTAAATAGTCTTCATTTGTATCATTTTTAGAGTTTGCAGGTTGAAAAACTTTCATATCACAAGTCATTATTATGCTTTGAAGACTGGACTCACACACTGACAGACAGTGTCATTATGACATTGTCACTTACTATAGTCATTACGTTAGCTGAAAATAATATAAAACCAACGTGTTTAAAATTTCCCATCACACAGTTCCAGTGCCAGCAGAGCATTTACTACGGACACTACCTATGTTTTTTGTTATTTGTAAAAATTCTTTAAGCTGGTTGAAGTTGAAGGCCACAACAAGTACAGATTTTGAAAGAGAATTAAGAGAAAAGGACGGAATAACACTGACAGGATGAGAGAACAGCCTGAAGGAAACAGTGCTGGCCAGGCGTTCGTTATCTTGGTTGTTTCATTGATCTCCTAGATTAAGATTCCCAGGGATGGAATCGCAACAGACAACCATAAAATTATGTTGGGCCATGCTTATTTGCCTTTCACTTGTATCTGTTTGGCCTAGGTCTGTGGACAATTATTCCTCCCTGGCTCTGACTCGCAAACTAATAATGAAGGACAAACAGAGTTCTGCGCGTCAACTCCCAACTCGGATCAGATCTCATATGAAATCCCTGTCACTGTCAACACAACTGCAGGCTCTGGGTTTGGTGTCCTGTCAGAGGATGTCCAATATAGAGCTGACTTGCGGTATATCTCTTGACATCTGTTTGCCTAAGACTGTTCTATTTCCCGCTTATGAAGAGGAGGAGGAAGACACGGAGGAAGAAGAAGAGGATGAGGAGTGGGAGGAGGATGAAGATACCTGCTTATGGTGGAGACTCTGCCAGTTTTCACCGCTCACTCCACTGCAGGAGTCCCCATTAGCCACTCTCTCTCCTGCACCGTTGTCTGTGTGACTGAGGAGGCTGCTGGCTGGGGTTTGACGGGCTGCCGTGGGACTGAGAGGAGACTCAGGCATCCCAGCTCAGGTCCCTAAAAGAAAATAGTCAACATTAAATAAGCTGTAAGACTCAGACGCTGTAGATACAGTTCAGCATCACATAAATTACACCTTCATGTGGCTTTTCACTAAAAATATGTCAAGAAAGAAAACTAACTTGTGAATTTTAAAAATACCAAAGATGGTGGGCGTACACGTCCTATATTAGGATATACAAAGAGAAAGGAAAAATAGAGTTTAAAAAATCGTTTGCACAAAAGAATGCAAGGCTTCAAATCCAATGAAATGCTGTAGATTAAATTTACAGAACCCCAGGTACTGTACTGAATTTTAAAAAACATAACATGTTTCTGGACATTAACATCATCCATACCTCATGCACAAATGATATAAAGTGATTTACAGTATGTTCTAAATGAAGTTGTCTATGTAAAATGACTATACAAAAGTTTGGAAACGCATATGATACTTATCACATATTATAATTTCAAGTTATAGCAACTCAAATTAATGTTATTTGACATAGAATATAGTCAGCAAATGTATATGTAGCTTCTTATGTGCAGGGCATGAAGATCCATGATATCCTGCATGGAGTTTTTCAAAGCCAAGTTTTTATTACATGTCTTAACGTATCTCAGCACTGCATGAAGTAGAAACTAAGAGGTAAAAAAGCTGTATAAGAGAGCTATAAAATACATCATATTACCTCTAAACTTGAGTTTCACTTCAAGCACTAACTTAAAAAAACATACAAAAAGAAAATCTGGTCATGATAGAGAGATCTCTGATGCATTTATTTCTACCAGAATAGCATAAAACTTACAACAACATACCTTTCAGGTGAATAGTTGAATTCAGAACAGGCAGAGGCAGAGTTAACGTCTCCAAGTCATGCAGTTTGGAGTGAGGATGGGAGAGAACTGATACAGTTGTGTGTCTACCTGAGGGGGAGGAGTCATTTTATCTGTATCTGTCACTAAATTAGACAGTGAGAATGAAGAATGATTACAGAATAAAAATAGTTACAAATCAGCTAGAGCAATAGATAATTGTTATTTTAGGCTTAAATTTGTTTTAAATTATTAGTTCTTGCTTTGGTGAGTGTCTCCACAATTGTAGTGAGGATTTTCTTCTGCTTTTGTCAAAGGGTTCTCTATACAAATCTGCACAAATCAATAAACATCACATCTACATTGCAATATTGTAAATATATAATGTATATTGTATGTTTAAAAAATTACTCTGTGGTTTTCAGTTACCTATTTGGCAGTAAAAATGGCAGACATTACTTTTCTCTGTTGAAAAGACAAAACAAGAAAAACAAGAAAAAACAAAAAGCTTCAATACAAGTATCATTTATTGTCTTTCATTGTTAAAACAAAAGGTCCTTTTCTTTGAGAAAAGACAAGTGTAGTTGTCTGTGACTTTATTTAGATATGCAGTATCTAAGAATTTTGAACAACAAAAAAAGCTCTGCAGCTACAACTGTCAAACTGTTATCAAAGAGCTATTTACAGTAGTGTCTGCACTTTTATGTGAATAGCATATCAGTACATCTATTAAAAACAAATAACAAAGTGTTTTAATTTGGGCTGCCGATAAACACAGTCTACCCTGCAGTGTAAAAGTTCAACACAGCTACACTGACAGACAACACCTGAAGTGACTCTGATGTAATAAACTCTGCACAGGACGTTTCTGCACGCTCACCTCTTTGTATTTTTAAGCATTTATGTTCATGGTTTTAATTCTGCTGTACTCATTATTTACTATATTGTCTCTTCCTTTAAGCTCACTAACTTTGGCACACTCCCATAGCGGTTTCTTTGAGTGTCAGCTCTTTATTGCAAAAATGTGTTTTATACAGGCTGCAGGTACATGATGAAGGATGAGGAGCAAAGGCCAGGCTGCTATAACATCAAGAGCTGTTATCCTTTGGTGAGATGAGAGGGATATCAAGGTGAGGAACAAAAACCTTGAATAAATTATTTTTTTATTGTACATACTTTTATATTTAAGTGTTTCTTGTCATGGCGTAAGAATGAAGAAATAACATGGCATAGCTATGAATACACACAAAAATATATAGACAGACAGAACATGTGAAAAATTGTACTTTTTATACCATGTTAATTGGTTCTGTACATTTAGATATGCATTTATATAAGTGACAGTTGAATAGATCCTCTCTTTCATAATAAAACATGCCTTAAAGCAGGGCAGACTTGAGAGCAATCAATGATTGAAATGTTTTGTTACCAAGGTAACTTTCTGCCACCTACTGGATTAGTATTTACCTACCCTGCAGTTTGTATTGGAAGGATAATGTAATACACATATGTTCAGTATGTTCAGAGACAGAATGTAATGCCCTCTTCTTTTTTTTTTTACTTTTGATTATAATGCTCCAAGATAGTTCAGAGGTGAAATTAAAAGTCGACTTTGTAAGGCAAAGGTCTTATTAACTCTCTGATGACTGGGGGCATACACCAGCAGCAAGGAAACCTTAGGGGTTGTGTTGTTGGTGTCATGAACCTGCTGTCATGAGATAGTTTCATGCCTTTCACCTCTGGGATATTTGTCTCCCAACTGTGCAGTCTGTGGGTCAGGGGTTGACTGTCACACCCTCTCTGAGCTGTAGCCCTGCCATATGAGTCTGTTCGGCTCTCAGGAAAAGAGTGATGGCTCATCCAGCTGGGGGATTGTATCCAGCCCACATGGACGCTCCAAGGCTGATAGCACGGTTGAGTCCAGTCCAAAGAACTCATCTGATACCTCCATGGTTCCTGCAGAGGGCATTGTGGCTCCATCCAACCCAAAGATCTACTCTCGCAGAGCTTTCCCAGGAAGCAGCTGCTCTCCATCCAAGCCAGATACCCAGCCACTTTGTCATACCGCTCCCTCTCCCTCTCCCTCCTCCCTCTGGCCTTCCTGTACTGCCTGAAGTTCCCCTGCTGAAAGTCTCTCAAGTGAGCCTGGTGGACGCCCCAGTGATGGCCCCGACCGTCCTCACAGCGACTCACCTTCACGAAGCAGTCGTTCACAGACAAGTTGTGCCGGACACTGTTCCTCCATCCCGGTCCACGGCTCCTGAGGTAGGGAAACTGCTCCTCCATTTCTTTGTATATGGATGCCAGGTTGAGTTTCTGGGAAGGGGAGGACAGGATGACTTGGGCGATCAGGGCAATGTAGGAGGGCGAGGGCTTAGAGAAGAGTTGTGCATCTGTAGAGGAAGGACTGTCTGAGGAGCTCATCATGTTACCTTGAGGATGGGCTGGGTTGGTGATGATGCTCCCATAGGTGCTGGCAGCATCTGCCATCATTGCAGCCGTTTCTTGTGCAATAATTTCTCTGCTGCTCTCCTCTGTCTCAGTTACATTTTTGAAGTCGCATCCTGCTTTTTGTTCTTTCAAATATGAAGTGTGCATTAGATGTTGCCTTGTTCTTCCTTCCTCCGTATTCATTGTTTATTTTAACTGTGTTTTAACTGTTCCAAGTGGTAGCACTGCAGTGAAATTTAAAGTGTCCTGCCTGTATCAGATCTCACATCCTCTGACAGTTTGGTTCTTTCCTATTGGACGTGGCTCTGGACAAAGATATGCTTTTATACTGCTCATACCCAATTCAGGGGGGTTTACCATTCTTCAGTCGGAATATGACACTCTTACTCACTGTTAAAATATGTATTTTATTTGCTCACTAAGATTAAGAACCAGCCACTTTGGTCATGGCTTGGGCTGGACATGCTTCCTTGTCACAGCTGTGAGATAAACACAGGAAATATTCCAAACACAATGCATAACTTTAAACTGTGTAATTCTGGTATCCGCAGATAAATCCTGATATGGGATAAGCAGATAAAAGTGTAAACTTCTGTGGGATGGTTGTTTCTCACTCTGTGAGGCTTTCACAGTTATTGCACCATCTGGGAGTCAGCGATTGGTCAGTGAAAGTTATTTTGGAGGCCTAAACAATATGTTAAGGCCATTTGTTCTGTTTTAGACCTCATGTGACCCACTGTGGGCCAAAAGCAACAAAACACAAATAGCTTCCATGGTAAATCTCATGCTTGTTGTACAAATATCTTTAGAACTCCTCAGGGAGTAATTGTTACAGTTTAAGAAGAAAGATGTCCACAAAGCTTTGAGGTTGTGGGATAGTTTTGCTGTAAGAAAATTTGGTAATCATGAATCTGTGCGATATATTTTATCACACAAATGCTCAGCCTCGAAGAGGGAAGAGGATGACATTTTCTCCCCCTGAGTTTAGACTACTGTACATAGTTTAAGTCCCTTCTGGCCTATTTATAGTGTTGGCCCTTGCAACAATGTCATCTGTAACTCGACTCCATCTGTTAAGTCAGAGCATGTTGAATGTCAGTTGCCAGAAACAGAAGCACTGCAGTTCATTTCCCGCTGACTCTCTTACAGAGAGCCCCATGGAGTTTGTGGGACAACCAAGACCTTCTGGGGCCTATAGCTTCTTAGAAGTGCCAGGCCTCAGCTCCCTGGACGCGGACGATGATGAGGGTGAAGTGGTAATCGGCATCAGGCCCAAATCTTCTCCTCTCCCACGTAGAAGGAGCTCCGTCACTGACGAGGACTCTGAGCCTGAGCCGCCCCTTTGTGGCTCCAGGAGAGTGTCCTTTGCAGATGCCAAAGGCCTCAGTTTGGTGCAAGTGAAGGAGTTTGACACTTGGGATATACCCAAGCTGCCAGGGTATGGCTCTTCTGAAGCTGAAGGTAAAGAGGCAGAGGAATATTTCCTATCTCCTCACACTTTCTCCCTTCCATTGTCTACGGAGGAGCTGTTTGCCAGAGTGCGGGACCAGAAAGTGGAGCTGGAGACAATTGAGTTGGTTCCTGGGACCACAGTACTGAAAGGAGTGATCCGTGTCCTCAACATCTCCTTCAGTAAAGCAGTATATGTCCGAACCACTTTGGACTCTTGGTCGAGCCACTTTGACCTCCTAGCAGAGTACATCCCCAGATCCAGTGACAGTCTGATGGACTGTTTCTCATTCAAGCTCACCTTAGTGCCCCCGTTCGGGGAGCAGGGAGCCAGAGTTGACTTTTGTCTGCGGTATGAGACTCCAGAGGGGACATTCTGGGCCAACAACAACAACAGGAATTACGTGCTCTTCTGTCACCAGAGAATGAAAGAAATACCACAGAAGGAAAATGTGAACAAGAAAAGCTGCCTTAAGACTGTCAGGTGAAGATGAGTGTGAAGTGTTTTACTGTTAGGGATTTTAAGAGGTCAATACTGCCAATGTTTTTAGATGCAGTTCAAATTATTTGATTATGAGAATCATAGATGGGAGATCTGCTAAGAATGAAAAAATAGCCAAAGAGTTTTAAAAAATCTAACATGCACTATTATATCTCTGACTGATGAATACTATCAGCAAAATGATCTGATAATATTTTTTAATCAAAGATCGATGTATATCTCAGCATTGTTGCCTCATGTGGTTTGTTTATTGGTGATAGTCACATAAAACTAGAGACAGAGACATAAATTAAGTCTGACTGATCACAATTTTATTAATTCACAGTCAGAACTTCTCCTCTGTGGAAAACATTTCAGCTGTGGAAGCTTCACCTCAGGAAAATATTCCAGCAGGTGAATATTTATTTTGCTGATTGTGAAGTGAAGAAAAATGTAAAGAATGACAGCTGTTAATTGCGCAGCTGCAAAATGAATGTACAATGTCTCTTCTCTCCAGTCGTATCAAAACAGGGAGAGGAAGTGAATACTATGAAAGCCAAACAAATCTCTGATGGTCAGTCACTAACATCAGAGGAAGATGGACAGAAATTAAAGGTGAGTGAAAAAAAACAGTTACTCCGTATCTCTTTCTTTGCATTTTTATTTGCCACTTATTAACCACCACACAATAGTCCTGTTAACTGATACATTTTAGAATTTGCCTTCAGACTTTCTAGTTGCCAAATATGCAGTTCAGTACTCAACTTACTTTGCACAATCCTGATATCCTAAATCCAATTTGATCGTTAAAACTATGCCTTATTTTCAAACTTGATTTGACAGGTTTGATGTATTATCAGCTATGAGAGGGTTCTTAAAGAGGCCAGGGTGTATTTATGACGTTCAGGAGGAACAGAAAGCCTAACATGACCCCTGGTGCACTCTCTGTGAGAATGTCACACGACTGCAGCTTGAGTAGCACCGGTGTAACATCATGTACTGTGCACCAAAAGAACACTTAGTTCATGCTGTTTGCACTCCTCTGTGTCTCATATTTTGTCATGTTATTTTGATTTCATACTTTTATGTTCAATCAAAAATGCAGCCAAGGATAGTATTTAATCCAAGTGAGTTACTGTGTGACATACAAATTTAAATGTCACTGTAATCCCTTTTCTTAAAACAGCAGAACACTTGTGTAAGCATGCTGAAATTAATCTATCCCTGTTGTTGATGGACAGGCCGAGAACAGACGAAACACCAGCCGAAGAAATCGCAGAAAGGCTGCACGGATGGCCCGGGTGAGGGACTACTTTGCTCAAAGAGATGGGGGAGCCAATGGTACTGAGAGGGATGAATCATCTCCAGAAGCAAAACATGCAGCACAAGAGGAAAGCCCAAAGGAAAAGCAGTCAGATGTGCAATCATTTTCTGAGGGGAGCAGCAAATCCCTTCTTGATGCTCTACATGATACGTCACCAGCACATGACAACACATCTAACAGCGAGCCAGAGAAATCTGAGAGCACTGAGAACAATTTGGCTGACTCAGACACATTAACAGGAGGTGAGAGTGCCACAGATATCCCAGACAACGCACTGCATTCAAATAATGAGCCTGCTCCAGCAGAGTGCCAAAATATCAACAAGTCTGTCTCCAAAGCTGAGGGGAAAAGTCAGAGGCAAGGCACAAGTTATGAATGTACTAACAACACCACAGCTGAACCAACTGACAGAGTTATTTCAGCAGTGATCAGTGAAAGCCTTGTTAGCCAGACCAACAGCCTCACATTTGGTACTGTGGTGGCTCCACTGTATCATCAGGTGTTTGGCAGAGTGGGAAGTGAAAGTCAGAGTGTAGGTGACTGGGGAAATCCTGTACGGGCCACACTGAATATTAGAGACTTGACTCAAAGTTCACGCACACCTCACTCTGAAAGAAAAGAGAGTAGCTGCACTGTTCCAACAGATGTTAGAAATAACAATGACAAAGTCCAGGGAATTGTGAGGAAGACTCAGGAATTACACCAAGAATGCTTAGATGCCACTTCAAATAGTCCTGCCGCTGAGGAAGAACAGACAAGTTTGAGTGTGACGGCAGATGCCATCCTGGACCATAAAGAAACTCTGCATGATCCAGATGAAATTATACAGTCACACCAAAGACGCACAAATACATCTGAAGTTCCAAAAACTCTATCTGGAGTTCCAGAAATACATCCACATGCTGTGAACACTGTACATACAGATTTGTTGAGTGCACATCTCCAGGGAGAAGCACAGGAAGACAATCTGACATGTGACCTCCAAAACCAAACTACAGCAGAAACAGCAGAGGCTCAACTGCCAGAGCATACACATTCACAAATTAAAACTAATCAAGATAAAACTCTTTCACAAACTGAAGCTCAAGAGGTCACGGTCAGTCTAGAAAATTCATTTTTGCCACTTCAGCCTTCTCAGAGTGAATCACAGCATGTTAGTGATGAGACAGACCAACAGACCAGCAGTGGTAGAGACTGTAAGTGTTTAGATGAGTCCAACAAAGAAGATGACACTGACAGAACTGAGGCAATATCAGCAACCAATGTGCCCTTAGAGGCAGATAAACTGTTAGGGCCTATACATGATTTGAATCCTAGCCAAATCAATCACTTGGCCACAAAAAAACCTGTGAATGGCTACATTTCTTGCTGTGAAATTGTAGAGGAAATGGATTTCACAACTCCTGAGACATCTCTGGAAACTCAGGAAGAAGCCAATAACGTGGAAGAACGAAATAAGTTGACTAACAATTCGTATGAGGATGAAACAAAACATTCAGCTGAAATTGAGGCTCGTGATTTGGCAGCTGAGTCAATGACAAAAGCAAGGATAGGTAACCATCACATACATGATGACATGTTTGTGAAGTTGAGAGATGAAGACGCTTTAAAAGATGAATCAAATATTGTTTCAGAAAAAATAGAGCATCACCAAATGGAAGCAGCTGTCTTAAAAGAGGAGGATTTTAGTTTAGCAGACACTGCTGAAGTGAAAAACTGGGAAATGATGGTTGAAGAGGAGGAGAAGAATATATTAACAGATCAAGAGGAAAGCGAGGCAGTAAGTTTAAAAGCACACGTTGAAACAGTGGAGAAAGACCAAGTTGGGCAGTTGGAGGACGCAGGGATAAAGACAACAGTAGAATATAGAGATATGAATGAGGGGGAAAAAGAGAAAACACAAGAAGACCTGGCAGAGGAGCTCACAGCTGCAGGAGAGAACGGGAGGTTAGACAACAGGGAGAGGGTTGCAGAGGAAGACATTTTGGAGATTGTGGCTGGAAAAGATTGGGAAGGTGCAGAGAAGGAATTAGAACACGTTCAAGCCGCAAAGACAGAAAATAAAGCTGGAGGGGCGGACGTAGCTGAGGAGACTGAGGTAGAGAAGAGAGAGGAACAAGAGACAGAGTTAGAAAAAGAAAAACACTTTACAGAGATGCAAGAGGTCAGTATTAGAAGGATCAGTGTTCAAGAAGAAGAGGAGATAGAGGGGGAGGAAGACATGGAAATTGATTTGAAGGATGGAGATGAAGCTGGTGTGGTGTGGGGGGAAAACATAGAAGATGAGAATCCAAATTACAAGGAGGAAACTCTAGTCGATGAAGCAGGAGACACTGAGATAGTAGACACAGACTCAGAGGGCATGATAATAGAGGACAGGGAAGATGAAGAGAGGTTAGACATTACACAAAACAAGGTTGAAGATGGTTTATCTGCTCCGGTGAACACTGTGCAGGACAAGATAGTAATTGACAAAGAAAATACAAGGAAGGGGGAAAACACACACATCCAAACTGAAATGCATCTTTACAAAGAGGAGGATTTTCAAAGCAGCGAGAAAGTTACACATGACCGATCAAAAGCTGAGAGTGAATCCTCCGCTGTAGAGGGAGACTCGTGCATTTTGCCAGATGAACCTGAAAGTGACCAAACAAGCCATGACAGCGCCTCAGCGGAGTCTGACTCAGACGATGAGGTGGAGTTGTACATGCACTGTCTGAGGGCTGTTCACGCTGGGGCACAGGCCACTAAAGACAGGAACAAAGACACAGGTTTTAGTGTGGGCAAAAGGCCCTCTATAAGCAGAAGCAAACTGCTGTCTACACCCATGCCTTCCATCAGTGAGTCTCTGGATGAAGAACAACACCTCAGCTGCCTTCAGGACAATCATGAAGACATCGACATAGCAGGTATCCAACCCTCAGCTCCAGCTCCGTCACTGTCAAGTGGACAGGAAAGTATCAATGAAAATGTTTCCTGTTGGAGAGAAACTTTTTCCTGCAGCAATATCTCAAAAACATTGTTATACACCACCTTGTTAGTGATATTTTTAGTTGTAGCGTACCATTATGATTTTCTTGCCTGTTTTGGGCTCTACTTGATATCTGTGGTTTGGCTCTGCCGTCAAGGAGAGAGACCGCCAGTGAAGAACAACAACAAAATGGGTTGAATCAAGTTGTAAAACATAGACTTCTGAGTTTGATACCCACAGATGTCTGTATACGTTTAGTAGATTTTAAACTCTCTAAAATCATACTTCAGTGAATAGTAATGGGCATTGATTTAAAATATATATGACATATCTGAATAAATACTCTGTATTCCCTATGGGAGGATGTTAACTCTCTGTTGTCAAGAGTATGAACCAATTTTCTACATAAAGCTCAACTCAGCCAACAGGCTGTGGACCACTGCTCACACTGATCAGTTCTGCAGAGTGTTAATAAAACTCATCAGTGTGCTGTGTGTATGGATGACACCTAAAAATCCTAGTATTTATGTAGGTTACACTTACTTTTCATAAGTTTGGAATGAATACATTTACTATAGACAAATAATTCAGTGTGTTCAATGAGTTTTTTTATCACTGTTGTGACAGTGTTCACAGCTTTAATAGCAGAGAAATGATAGCTAGTTGACTCAGAGTGAATAGAAGTAGGAACAGATTCAATTCAAATGTCTGCAATTTAATATCACATTTGTATTTTTCTGTAATAAACTGGACTGCACTGAGAGTTTCACGCTTACAGATTAACAGTGGGGTTTATGTGCTTGGCATAGATTTTATTTTTCTCTGAAAGTCTTTAGGTTATGTCACAAATATGTGGCCATGCCCTGAAACTCTACAAGAACACAGAAACCCGATTCTGATCCCACAGCTTGGATCCTTATTTGTGTTTCTGGTGTGTTGAAATGTTTTTGGTTTTTTTTTTTTTTGTTTGTTTTTTTTTGTATCTCGGGCTGCATTCTGATCAAATCAGGTACTTGTTATCACCAGTTATCAGTTTTAAAATATGTTTGGCATCAAGCTGAAGAATAGGAATATTAAGCTGAATATTACAGAAAGCACCGGTTGCAGCCCTGAAAGTTAATATTTACACTTGAACAAACAGCTCCTGGGACCAAGTAGAAGGAAATTCTTTTTAAAGAATTATTCCTCATATTGTTCCATCCTTCTTTTCTTATCCTTCTCTGGGAAAGAATGACAAGCTTTTTTCCAAGATGAAGTTGTTCTAAATTGAAGACAAACCTTGAGCTAAGTCCATGTGCATTTCTGACGTGCTGTTTTTAGTGTTAGTCCACAACAATAAATCTAGAAAAACAGCTCTTCTGACAGCTTCCAATGTCTGTCCAAAGTATCTGAGAAATCTTGTCTCAGAGTAAATGAACAGAGTCAAATCAAGTCACTTGTAGCTATGGCACGTAGGTCCTGCTCACTGAACTATGGCTTTTAGCTGTGTTTTAAATTGAACACAGCTGCACTAATGTACTCGCCAGGGGATTCCAGGGCAGCCCATGGTGAGGATTACCTCTCTCTTTTGCCAGAAGAACGTTTTTAGTCACCCGAAGAAACACAATAACACTGTCTGACACCCAGAGGTGGTCATTCAATGAGAATGCATGACCATTTCATACATTTCATGTTCTAATTCCAAATATAGCCTTTAGGTGCAGGGGTTTAATGTCCTTTTTTTCATTAATTTGAAATCTGTGACTTGAGTTCTGCTATTCAACCCAGCCTGGTCTTTCTGTCTTCTAAATAAGACTGTGATGTTTTAAAGAGGAGTATCAGATCAGACACAGATAAACAAACTTCTGCCAATATGTTTGTATGATTTACTTTTTTAAACATGAAACCACCCTGTGATAGGTGTTGGCCAATAATTATAAATTTTTATTAGCTGTGCTGGTGGAGCTTATTTTGGCCTCGTATCATTAGAGTCTGTTGGCTGACCCCTTCACCTATCAGACTATACTGATGATGACTACAGTGTTTATGGCGACAGGCAGCAATGAGCCAATTCTCTTCATTTCCACACAGATGCCTGTCTGACCTCTTTTTATCACTCGAGTGCAATAAATAAATAAATCATGTTCAAAACATCATGTTGATGTCCAGTCGCACTCTCTCAAATCTGTTGTGCAGACTACATCCCATTTCTGGGCCTAATCAGATTATCTCACTTGCTGAGGCAGTTAGCCAAGGTCTTTTCTGTGTTGCAGTATCTGTGCCAAATCACTGTAGGGTTGTACTGAACACTTGTATGAGCATGTTTTTGAACTAAACTATTTTCCAAGTAGACAAACTAAATTATGTTTTTTTTTCTTTCTCTGTTTTTTCGAATAAACTTTTCTCAAAACTTTTTATTTATCTCATACACAATAACTGTATCATAATGTGGGGTGACCTATTCTTAAAGCTCTTAAAATGAATAAATGATATGAGAGGGGGAAAAAATATAAATATTTTTGTAAAAGATTACACAAATAAGTACCATTTTCTACATTTCCCAGCAATTTAAACTACTGTCAGAAACTTTTAAACTATATTATCCGACATTATTAACTAAAAGAAAATATATTTAACAGAAACCACATACTTTTCTGTCATGTCATTCGGTGTTGAGATAACTTTACAAGTTGTAGGATTTACAAGATGCACCTAAACGCTCCATAGTGCGCACTCAGGCTCAGGTACGTTTCCAAGCCTGTGATTGGACAACGGACTGTCAGTTCTGAAGCATGCCTGTCAAAGTCCACCAATCAGCTTGCGCGTTGTTGGCCGGTGCACCGGTTCGCCGGTCGGGTTGCAGCTTGGAAAAGGGGAAGCAACTGGCAGAGGCAGCATCGGCGGTGCGGTGCTATGGACCCCAGGGACAATGTCGAGACAGGGGAGACGGAAAACCACCGGGAGCTGTTCTACGTGCCGATTCCCGACGAAGCACCGTGCAAGGAGGAGCAGGAGAAGTTGTCAGGGGTCGTCAAAAACGTCCACAGAAAACTGCGCAGGAAATACAGAGAAGGTAAGCAGCCTTAGTGGGCCCCTCTATCTGTCTGTGGCCCTGCAGCCGAGTGGCTAACACTCAGCGTTAGCTCAGAAATACTCTATTAAACCCTTTCCGTTAACACATGCCAGTAAACATAACTTATTCTTCTTGCTCACCCGCCTAACTAACGGTTTTGTACTGAGGCTGGTTGGCTGTTGTGCAGGCAGACTGCAGACGACAGCAGTGAAGGGTTGCATTCAGCAAGCAAGGCCTTTAAAGCTACTTAACATTAACATAACATACACTGCAAATGTTGCTGCTGTTTGAAATCTTATGTCTCGACTGCAAACCTCTATTATATCACCTCCAAAACTAGTGACTGACAACCGAGGCCTTTATAGGTTACTAATGATAGACACTTAAAGAGCCTGTCTGTTGACAATGAACGACTTTCTATTGCCTCTCTATTGGCAATAAATGATAACTCTGTGGACTGAGCAAACATTTGGTGCTACTTTTACAACCAAATTAGTTTTATTTCTGAGTACTGGTATAATTCGGAATTAGACAATATATCCAAAATAAGTTAATATTTCTGACATGCAGATTTTGGTGTGCCTTTGGTGTCTCAAAGGCGGGCCTCATGCCTAAATAGCATAGCATAAATAGTACACATCATAATATCGTATAATTTGTGGAAATTTTGACTAACCTGCCTTAGATAAAACAACTGCTTGTTTAATAGAGCAAATTAGAAACCTGACAAATGAAGGTACTCCACATTATGGTACTGATGCAAAACTCTTGTGAATCCAATGCTGTTCAATGTTCTTTCTTTTCCCAAAGTGTGGCATGTGAAGAGTTTGCACATGGTTATAGAAGGTGAAGCAATTGTTCTTGTCTGAGAGAGTCATTTTGTCACCAGAGCAGATTTTTCAGACTTTTTGGAGAGATTATTTATTGCTCTGTCTTTATTATTACCATTTATTGCTCACAAATAAGCCAAAGGTCCAAATGATACCTTACATATATACATTACATTAGGTTGAATTTTCTTATTCAAGTACAAAAAAGCCAAAAAGCAGCCACTTATTGGGAACAAATGTCACTGTATTTCTGAGACTGTGATTTCTCAGACAAAGAGTGTAAGGTAACTTTTTGGGATGTTGCTCTTTTTCCCCTCATCTGTCTTCATTCAGAAGAATGATCTTTTAAAGCAGTGAAGATTGTATCAGGGTTGGATTTCCACAGGAGTCAGTCTATGTTGAACAACAGCTTTCTGTCCTGAGAGCAAAAACCTCTGTCTTGCTTCTTATTATTATGAGTCAGTCTGGATAAGAGCGTGTAAAATGGGAAGTTTGGAAAAACCCTTACACAACACATCAACAATGACAAATTAATCTGAACTTCACTGTGCTCAATGTCTTCATTGCTCAAAGAAGAAACTGACGTTCCACTTTACAGCAGTGACAGAGGGGTTGATTTCAGCTATGAGCTTGCAGTTGAAGACTGTTTGTAGTTTTGAAGTACCTAACACTGACGCTGAAGTGCCCTGGATTTAAAAACTTGCTACACTGCCTACCCACGCAGAAGCTTTGTGCTGTTATTGACGCTTCGCTCTATCTGATTTTCTCTTTCTGAGGAAATGCATAGTCCTACAGGAGACTGTGTGGGAGGGAAACACAAAAAGGCAAATTCGCTGTGCTCAGGTGCAAAATCTTTATCTTGAGAAAAGAAAACTTTAGTTAGTTCATCATCCTGTTGTAATTGTAGCACCACAACAAGTTTTCAGGCTGTAGGATTTATTTGACTTATCAAGAACAAAAAGCCACACATTTCGTGATTTAGTTTGTCTCCTGCTTGAATGCCTGGCTGGTTTGTTTCATTTGACTGCCTCTGAATTTGAAACATGCATTTGACTGTTTTCACCGCTCTTTTCCACCTTAAAAACACTACATAACCATGATTATAGTGCTTTAAATCGATGTTGGATCGAGTCATGTTTTGAATAAAGCCTGTTACATCAGAAAATATTCAGAGTAAGAGAGACTAGCTGGTTGTTTTTGGAGACGAGAACAGCACAGAGAAGTCGTCCTGCTAGCAGACCTCATGATTGGTTAATAAGTAAAGCATGATCTGGTAGGCTTGGCATTGAATCACAGTGGTCATGCTTTCAGAGCGCTGCTGTTTACCACCACTCCTCTTGTTGTCCTTTCATTTCTGCAAATCTGATAGAGAGTTTTTCCTTGTGGTCATGGGATTTCTCCCTTATCAGCGTGTTTGCCTATGCTACAGGCTGTAAAATTCTGAGCAGCTATGAAGATGTGCCCAAGGGAATTTTTGTGGACATTATTATTACTGTGAAATGGCTGTGTGAGGCAGATTTCTTTAGAGAAACAGATCTACTTCTTTGCTGGCAGAGACGAGTGAACATGTAGGCAGTGTAGTAGTAAATGGGGCCTGAGCTTTTTTTCAGCAGGTTTTTCCAGAGGAGTATAAACTTGTTTTGGTGTTAAGTTGGATGACCAAAGTTGGCAAGTAGGTTATGAATGTTTGCTTTTTGCTGTGGGTAGACCTGTCAGACTAGCAGAAAGACAAAAATAGACCATCAGCTAGGTGAAGTTGTGAACTCTGGTTTATTTTTTTGTTTGTTAGTCCTGTCCTGGTTTCAGTTTGGTTTTTTTCCCCGTCAGTGGGCGACTTTGACAAGATATGGCGTGAGCACTGTGAGGATGAGCAGACGCTGAGTGAGTATGCCCTCGCCATGAAGAATCTTGCAGACAACCACTGGACCAAGAACTGCGAAGGAGAGGGACGCATTGAATGGTGTCGCAGGTACAACTGACTTTAAATGTGCTCACATGTCTTTTGGCTCAGTTTAAGACCTCATGACAGTGAGATCTGACTCATCTAAATCTGTAGGACATGCTTATGTGACAAGTCATTCTCACTTTCACAGTAAGGTTTAAGTAATGCTTTGATTCCACTTCCACAGTGTCTGTCAAGAATATTTTTTGGATGGCGGGATGAAAAGAATGTTAGAAAAGGATGAGAAAAGTGCCACGATTGCCATGGGTCTGACTGCTGCATCTGTAAGTGCCCAACCGTACAGCACCATCCCGAGGTGAGTTATAGTGTTAGCATTTATCCATTTATTTGCCATAAATGTAGATCCTAGAATTTATGTCCCAACTCCATACTAACTGTAAAAAGTATACACTATATCCTAATCTTTATAGTAGACATACTTAATTGTTTTATAGTCTGTTTTTCTGTTTGTTTAAGTTTCTACAAAACTACCAGTGGCCCCTACAGTCTGTAGTGTATAATAAACACAATATAAAAGTGCAGAATATTTAAATATACTTTGATTTTTGCTATTACTACAGCTTTGTTGCCAATGAATAGAATGAGGTAAAGATGATCTTGAGATCAAACCTTACAGTCAGGTTGCATGAAAATATTCAGTCAGCATTCTTTGATCACTCTCTGGCAGAGCAGGGAGAAAAGTATATAAATTATGTGAAACGCATTTTGTTTGGTAGGCATTTAAGTTTTACATGTCTCTTGGATAGAATGACTGACAGATCAGTCGGCATCATTATCTGCGGTGGAACACAGAGGCAAAGACATAACTCGTGATTGCTGTATTTCTTACCCACTCATTTATGGTTTCCATTTTAAAAGCTTTGTAAGACATAGACCGTGTCTGCACTCATACATTGTCACTGATTGTAGAAAATATTTCATCAGTATCATTTCAAATGCTTCTTATCACAAGCAGAACATAGCCCTCTGTAACATGGAGCAGATAGAAATTGAATTAGCCTTTCCATAAAATGTTCATCAACATCACCAACATCACTGTTGCCATTCAGATTTATTGACATGTCTGCTACAAGTGAAAGAGACTTTGCTGGATACAAAAGTAGCATGTACGTTTGCCAACAAGCTACTTCTTTTTGATAATAAGCACATTATGTGCAGGGACATTACGCTACAGTTGACACTTCTTCCACATTTCTGTTGCAGTTCTATCTCTCAGCTGGGGAAAATGCGTCTTCTTGACGTGGGCAGCTGCTTCAACCCTTTCTTGAAGTTTGATGAATTCCTTACAGTTGGTATTGACATAGTGCCTGCAGTTGAGGTATGAGTGCTTATTCATTCTGTTCACTTTTCGTTGACAACATATGTTAAATCATTATTGACACAAATAAAATGCATGAGGTTTTCCTGTTTGGTATCACAGTGAGTGCTGGCATTACAAAGCAAAACCAACACCAGAAATGACTCATGCAGGAGCATCAGTGTTGTGGTTAGGCAGTCTGTGAGAATGAATTCAGCAGAAAACAGAACAAAAAGTGGTGCACGTTCTGCAGCTGCAAGTGCTGAAACTTAATGGTGAGGTGACATTGGTAGTGGGCTTAAAAGATCACATTTCAATCATGATTTACACCTTTTCTCTCCTACAGAGTGTGTACAAGTGTGACTTCCTCAACCTTCAGCTCCAGCAGCCTCTCCAGCTGGCGGGTGATGCTGTCGAGGCCTTCCTCCGCCAGCTCCACAACCCCATCGACGCTCTGCCGGCTCAGCTTTTCCACGTGGTGGTCTTCTCGCTGCTCCTCTCCTACTTCCCCTCGCCATATCAGCGCTGGATCTGCTGCAAGAAGGCTCACGAGCTGCTGGAGCTGCACGGCCTACTGCTCATCATCACGCCCGACTCCTCGCACCAGAACCGCCACGCCCTAATGATGCGCAGCTGGCGCGTCGCGGTGGAGTCACTGGGCTTCAAGCGCTACAAATACGTCAAGTATTCCCACATGCATCTCATCGCCTTCCGCAAGGTGTCCCTGGCCACCACCAGCGACTTGGTGTCACGCAACTACCCCGAGATGCTCTACATCCCTCAGGACTTCCACTCCAATGAGGAGGAAGACTGTGCCGACGTGCCCGTGCAGGTGCGCTCCGAGTTTGAGGATGACCAGCTGGCTTGGGGCTTCACGGAGCTACCTGACACGCCCTACGATTCAGATTCTGGGGAGAGCCAGAGCAGCTCTGTGCCTGGCTTCCATGAGCTAGAAGACCCCATCCTGCTTCAGAGCTAGGTTAAACCAGCTACCCCCACACCCCCACCTCACCCCACCTCCCTCCTTTTCTCTACGTAACTGTCAACCTCCCCTTCAACTGCTGCGCTGCCAAATTTAACCTGCTGCATTCTTCTCCTCCCTCCCTCTTCTCAAAACAATGCAGTTTGCACAGTGTGAAAGAGAGAAGTTTACAGATTATTTTCTCATAGCCACACTCCTCTGAGAGTGCACACACATACAGACACACAAATACACATGCACACACACACTAAGATGGATATATTTTGATAAATAGCTAGGTTTTTTAAGAGTTGGAAAGTGAATGCCCTTAAGATATCTTAACTCCCCGCTCCTTGATTTCCATCCCATCTTCCAATCAGCTCTCAGTAACAAAAGTCAGCTTGTCTACATTCTGTACTCAGTCTCTATTTCAATAAGCTAGTGTGGCAGGCTGCTTAGTTTAAAAGCCAAATACAGCAACCCGAGCAGTCTGAGAGGAGGTTTGATTGCACTGGAGAGACTGAGATGGAACGACTGGACTTGGTACGCTTGCTTCTGTCACAGTCATGCAGCTAGACTTTCTGAAAATTCTTGATGTGCATTTAGTTTTCCAAGACAAAAAAAAAGTTAATTGTTTTGAAATATATATTCTCAACAGTCAAAACATTGGTGTTGTCCAGTGTAAAGTGTGGCAATGCCATTTTAACTTGGCATCCTCTGAATGATTTGTGTATCTTTTACAAGAAAGTGGTATTTGTAGCATTTTAAACATTTTCAGAACCATACAGTAGGAGTATTACTAGGTTTACTAATGTGAAACTGTAACTGTGTTTACTCATTGTGTAACAAGGTACGAGTGTTTCAAAGTAGGTATTACACTTTTTTTCCTCCTCCTCGTTGTCCTCACAATATTAATAATTATCTCCTATTAGATTATTTTCAAACAGAGAAATAGTACAACACTGCAAGTCAGTGACCCATATCAAACTCTACAACACCAGTATCTTTTGACACAATTTTGTAACTTTGATGTGAAAATACAGTAAGTTCTCTGCCTCCAAAAATATCTAGATCTGAGCTCCTTACAGTGAGAAAAATTCACCTTGACAGAAGAGATTTGCACTAATTTACTGTTTTGACATACAGAACCTCTGAAACAGGTGAGATACTGTAGATTTTAGTAATAGCAAGCAAGACCAGATCTGAAGATACTGTATCCTGCAGAGGGGGGAGGTTTTAGCTAAAGACACTACCAGGTGAAATGTTAGTGTGTGTTCCTGCCTGTCCCTGAACAGGCCAAATTGCGTGGGTGTGGTTTGATTTGTCAGTGTGAATGAAGGAATGAATTTACGTTGATGTGTATTTTTGTCTGTGGCACTTTATCACTGATCCCAAAGGGTGTCACAAATTGTAATTATTTTCCTATGATGACAGTTTTACAACCAATATGATGGGCCCATAACATAATACCAGTAAGTCTAAGGTGCCTTCTTTGTTCACATTTATGTTGCAAGCGGACTTTCATGCCCCTGGAGAAAATGACATTCATACCTTTTAACAAAAGTTATCAAGCTTCTTTGGCCTAATAGTACATACAAACTATCCACCTCTCCATTGTCATATTGATGGTTAATAAGAAACATTTCCGGTGTTGATGTAATACAGTGTGTTGTTGCCATTTCCCATATCATTTTCCAGTAATGCGCATCTCTCTGCTGATTTCTCTTCTCTTCTTTTACAGTACAATACATATTCAGACTCTGAAGAAGCGTGTTTTTGTGACTAATTGGTGCATTTGTCTTCCAGTGTTTCTTTTGGCTCATTTGCATGAGATGGTTCATCTTCATTATCAACGTTTTCAACAATGCAGAACAATGTGTGCTTATAGTATGGTTGTATTTCTCTTTTATAAATGAATGTAAATGTAAAGTGTCTGTGTGTGTTTTTTTGAGTGTATTTTGCCTCCATTTTTGAATATTCAAATATTACTCTATTTTACTGCTTATGAAATTATGAAGAGGCAGTTAGGACTCTGGAGATAGAGCAGGTAATTAATTGGCAGCTCTTTTGATACACAAAATATTTTTTTTACTATCCATAGAAGCTTGTAACTTGAATAGGGCAGGGGCCTGTATCATGGACTACTTCACTATATGTAGTAATATGGTACATTTTGTGTAATGTATTGGTTACATGTATTTTACCCAGCCTTTAAGGCCCTTTGGCCACAGAGGTCACATAGATTAGTAGATTTTAGAGACTTGTAGGGGGAGTTATTCCTAGAAACCCTTCAAATCTGGAGCATGGATGGAAATAAAGTGAGCTGGTCCCATGATAGAGGCCTGCATTTTCAGCTTTGTTGAGAGAAAATCTGCCCCTGGGCACAGAGATGTAAAAGGCCTTCCAACCCTGGTGACTAAAAGCGATGCAGTTTGGTAGTTAGGTCATTTTATATTTCTTTATAGTGATTTTGTGTCTCTTTTTGGTCATTTTGTGTCTTTGAATTGTAATTTTCCATCTCTTTGTATGCGTTTTGTGTCTCTTAATTGAACTCAATGAGTTTCAAACCGTAAATGTCAACAGTTACTTCATACAGAAGCTCTGGCCCAGGATACCCCTGACCTCTCTGACCTTTGGGCATGTGCCTGGTTGCACATAAATAACATAAATGCTCATGAATAAACTTTGAATTAGAGCTATTTCGATCAAAGAAACGTTCTTAATTAAAAATTTTATGAGCCAAAGAGTCCTCATGTGAAAATATCAGATTTTTTTTTTTTAAAGAATTCGTATTGAACCTTTAACGTTAGCGGAACACTTTTGACCCTTAGCTCTTGCCGTAGTCAGAGCAAGTGTCATGGCGACTATCATCTGACTCAAAACTTTTGACGTGACAAACTTTTTTGGACTGATGTATTTCACACTCCTGACAGCTGGTTTCAGGGCGCTCCGTCTTATACGTTTTTAAACCGTATCGGAAACCAGACGAAAAGAACCCAAAACAACGGTATTCAAGATGTGAACGTTTATGCTGCTAACGTTGACCGGTGCAAAGATGCATCGTTGATAGCTAACTTAAGCTAAGCTAGCCACTCAACGAAGTTAGCTGAAGTTGCTGTGTGTGTCGCGGGATTTCAAACGTCATACCGCACAGTTAACCGATTGTAATTCATCAAAGTGCCTGTTTTTGGCTTTGGATCGTTTTCTATAAAAATGTGTCGTTTTCTACGCTACTGTGTCAGCCACTGCCTCCATGCAGCGATGACCCGGCTGGAGGAGGTCAACGGAGAAGTGAGCGTGTGGTCGTCGGTCCGGTGGCTGGGCTACCTGTCCGGTCTCAACCTGCTGGTCGCCCTGTGCCTGGGTCTCTATGCCCGGTGGGAGAGGACCGCGGAGTCCACTCTTCTCGTCATTTTAGTGTTGGCTCTGTTCGTCCTGGGGATAGCGAGTATACTGTACTACTTCAGCATGGAGAGGATCAGCCGTAGCATCCTCCACCTGTGGTACGGTTTCCTGCTGGGTCTGCTCTGCCTCTTCAGCAGCCCCGCGCTGGAGGGCGACGTGAAGGAGCAGGCGGCCAACTACATGCTGCTGGCCAATGTGGTCCTGAGGACGCTGTGGGCGCTGCTGGAGAGACTACTGGGATGTGCCAGGTACCGTCCCGCCTTACTCACCTCGGCAGAGCGGCTGGAGCTGGCGGGCTTCGCCGTCGCCAGCACGGCGCTGCTCATCCAGAAGTCCCTGAGCGTGATGGTGCTAGTGGTGGCGCTGGCCACGGTCATGGTTGCCCTCCGGATGAAGGCGGTCCTGGCTCTTCCCAACTTGGTCTGCTTCGCCGTCATCACCGCGGTGTTGTTCTTCAAGTCCCTGAGCATCACCACCAACCCGTTCGCCCTCGCCTGCTTCTTCAGCCAGCTCATCTGCGACCCTCTGCTGGATGTTTACTTCAGTGGGCTCTCTGTGACTGAGCGCTGGCAGCCTTTCCTGGTGTGGAGGGGCCTGTGGCGCCGGCTGTCCCTCCTGCCTCTGCTGGCGGTGGAGTTGACCTTCATCATCCTGGCCTCTCGGAAGCTGACAGACCTGGACCAGTGGTATTTGATGATTCCTGGCTTTGTGGTGTGTGTGCTTTTCTGGTCCATCTGCCACTTGGTGTTTGTCATCACCGTGTGGGGCTTTCACACCAAACTCAGTGATTGCCAGAGGCTGTGCATGTCCCAGGGGTCGGGGCTCAGCGGACTGGACAAGGTCATGGCCTCAAAGGGCATGAGACACTTCAGCCTCATCTCTGAACGCCTGGTGCTCTTCACGCTGGTGACGACTGTCGCTGTTGCTGCTCTTTGCTGGCAAATCCCTCAAACTCAAGGAAAGGTCCTGTTTTTTGTTTTTTGTTTTCCTTGGGCCAATTCCCTTTTCGTTCATCAGCTCATTTCTGAGATCAGTCTCTGAACTCACAAATTTTGTGATTTCAGAGCTGTTGTGCAAATTCATGACTTGGGTTGGTATAAGTCTACAGTGATATCAAGCAACAGAACTTCAATCAATCCATGGCATGAACACAGGTACACGGTGAATCCCTAGCCTCATCTAAAAATTCTTTCTATTTCAGTGGGGGGGGGGGGGGACTTTCTGAACTTCTACCAAGTTCTCAAGCGACTGAATCAGCACAGCACAGAATTACAAGTACAAAGTTTGACATACCAGCTAAAGGTTTTTAGGGTTTTAAAATTGCACAGCAGTCTCTGCAGTCAAAAAAGAGGGTGGCTTATGCAAACAGTTACAGCCTGGATAAGCATGAGAATGAGCTTTGCATAAATTACAAATTTCAGAACTTCGGTTTAGTGTTTGTGATAAAATAAAACGATAAATGATGACCAGACCCTGTCATTTGAACAGCAGATTCTGCTGAATTACATCCACAAGAAAATTACTATATTATCTTTAAACAACAGGAAAATTTGAAGCTAGATTCACAGATGTCATCTACTATGTATGTAGCCACTGGGACACAATGAGTAACACATAAGTTTACAACTGATTCTCTGACAGCCACAAGACCTGAAGAGGACAATGACTAAAGCTTTTTTTGGAAACAGTGTGAATATCCAGCAAGACTGGAACAAATGGGTGTTATTTTCAGTTTGACCATGTTGAATTTTTACAGTGTAACACTTATTTTGTTGTATCACTATGAAAGCATTTGGATCATTTATCTAAGACTGCAACTAACGACTACTTCAATTATTGATTTGCTGATTATTTTCTTGACTGATCAATTTGACCCTAAAATGTCAGAAAATAGTGAGAAAACAGTCATTATGA
This sequence comes from Lates japonicus, assembly GCA_033238685.1. NCBI lineage: Eukaryota > Metazoa > Chordata > Actinopteri > Centropomidae > Lates > Lates japonicus. Next base: position 7,039,767 of record BRZM01000035.1, read on the forward strand.
GTTTAGCCATTTATAATTTGTTGTCTTGACATTCCTTGTTTTGTCCAACCAGTAGTCGAAATCTAATAACACAAGGTTGAAGCTGCTAACAGGGAATGTCTGGTGTATTTGATTGAAAAATGACTGAAACAATGATGAATGAAATACAGATTATCAAAATAGTTGAGGATTAATTTTCAGTTGATTGACCAATCAATTAATCGACTAAAGTTTTAAGCTCTACATTTGGTAACTTGACAAGGAAATCAAAAGCAATTAAGACAAATTTACATCAGAGACACAGAGTGTCACAGAAAGGAGGGAGTTTGGGTCTGCAGTCCCTAACATACTTACATTGTCCAGGTAAATTTGGTTTCAACAGTCTGACCTCCAGGAGTCAAATTACATTTCTAACATAAAAACATGCATGTGTCAGCAATGAACTGGCGGCTTGAAACTAACTTGATTAACTTGAAATTAAAAGGAATCTAAATGAGGTTTAACAGCAGTTTGAGCGACTCAAGTGGGTCTGGGTGGCATTTATGGCTTTAGCAAGAATGAGATCTAAGCTTTGGCTGATCGCTTGTGCAATATGGCAACCTCCCCCTCCCACACCACAGAGCTGGAAAGGTTCTCTTCCTAAACCTCAACACAACTAAACCCTCAGGTCTCCCTCTCAAGATAAGGTTGGTTCTCATTTTGTTTCAGCTAATTCAGGCACTGCAGAATATGAAGTTTTAATAAAATTCAAGAGTTAAAGCAACATTGAGCAACTATTTTACCTTAAAATGACAGCTTCAAAATCAACTTGGTGGTAGACTGACTGGTAATAAGATGAATGGTGCCTCTGTCATTCCTGTGTTTTAATTTGGGCGTCCCAAACACCTGGTCTTGCACCATAACTTTAGCGAGCATGTATGATCTCCTGCAAACGGAATGATAGTCAGCAACTTGAACTGCCAGAATCAGGCCCAGCAAGAGTAATGCTAGTTTGTAGATCTGCTAAAAGACTGAAAAAAAAAATAAAAAATCTGATATTTAGTGAGAAAACTTTGAAAATTGAGAATACTAAATTGAGTTTCAGCGACAGCACTTCCAGCTCTGGAAGCCGAGAATCTTGTGGTATGTACACCGTTCAGCCATGTTTCAGATTGATAGACTTTGTTTTCTGTACATCAAAACTACTTAACTGCTCAGACTCTGAGCCAAAAAGAACTAATAACCACTGGGGGCTACAGAGGCTACTGTTGCTCAGCAAAAGTTACACTATGTTGCTTTAACTGGAAAAAAAACATTTGGCATAAAGAGAATCTGATATTAAATTCACATTTTGATGTGACTGAATGAGCCAACAAGTGAGCCAAGCCTTAATTACAGTCCCACTGTAGTGGAGAAACTATCTATACCGTTTCATTATAGTGCTGTATGTAAGCCATCATGTCTCCATCAGAAGGAAACTGAGCATAGCTTTCTATCAATGTGATTGTCGAGGATCTGTTCATTAGAGTGCTGTAGATTTCTCAGTGCCTCATTTCACAAAAAAGAACTTGAGTACAATCTAGTGTTCATAATCAATTTACAGTGATAACAAAACATCTACAAAAACACCCAAACTATATCTCATATCTTGTGTATAGTATCAGCATTTAAATACCTATATATATTTATATATATATGATATTTTTTACAAACTCGTTCTTTTCAAGAACAAAGCCTGAGAGGAGGAGAATGGCTTTGGCCAGTTTTCCCCTGCTCTCTGTGACTGAGGGAGGATCCCCAGCAGTTACAAGGACCTCCAGGCTCAGTGCCTCCAGGGAATCAGAAACCTGAACTGTAAATGAAAAGTTGATATTGTCTCCAACGTGTAAACAATGTATCAAAACCCTGTGCCATAACCTAAGAAAACAGTACTATAAACTGTGAAAAATGAATGGGAATCAATAGACACAAAAAGTGTTGTTTTAACTGAACATAACAGAAATGTGTCATCATTAACCAAGCTTAATTTTAACTGCTGCTTGGCAATATTGCAGCCAGAATCCCATTGATACTGAAGACTGCATAGCAGTGTATAATGAACGGAATCCAGATCAGTCATTACATCTACAGAAACTGCTCCAAATAGTCTCCTTTTTCTCATCTGCACCGATGCGACTCCACAACACAGAACAAAGCATATTTACAGTGGCGGACATATTTCTGACGCTCATCTTCTAAGACAAAATGCAGCTGAGAAAATAGAAACTGCTGTCGAGCACTGGTCGAAATTATCTACTTACTTGGTCACCTATATCCTCCTTCCACTACTCTACTCTGTCTTGATCTAGCTTTTCCTCATCACCCAACATCCAAAAGCATGGCAAATAACACAAACATATCTTTTCCTGTGTATAATTCCCCAAATGTTCAAAAGTAGAATGAGGTAAACTCTGTAGTATGACAATAATTAGACAATGCACCGAATGAAAACTGCCCTTCCACCGCCTGTTGAATGACTACTGGTTCATGGAGGCACAGTCACCCATACAACACACGAGCGTCCAACTGTTTGTCTCTACGTGTCTTTGCCTCTATCTCTTCCTCTCATTTTTTCCCATCAAACCTTGTCCTCCTTCGGCAGTTGCTGACCAGCCAGCCTGAACCCACGCCCCGCCTCAGGATTTCTCTGCCGCGAGCTGCCCAGAACTGCCGCTCAGTTTGCTGGGCGCCCAGAAGGGGTGTGCTGCCGCTAAGCCCAGAGGGCGTCCGTCAGCGACTTCCTGTTTAAGGCCGACGGGGTCTCTTTGCAGCGAGTGTGACAGAGACGAAAGTGAAAAGACGCTATTAATAGAAAAATCAGTCAGTATTCATAGTCTACTGGGTATTTCTTCGTTCCTCTCTACTTTTGTTGCCTACACGTCTTTTCTCACAGAGAGAGAATCTTTTAAACACAGTTTTTTCTTAAAAGTTGCAAATACGTTCCTGAGATTTCACCATCAAATAAACCTAATATACCTTTACCACACTGATGATATTTCTTAAACCCTCATTATTTTTAAGATACAGTTATTATTTTGTATAAGAAAAAACATCTCCCATGAGTTATAGACAGAGTAGTTTGCTGTCAAAGCAAAACATTATTTATTGAAGGATTTTGGCTGTCCATCACAAATAGACACCTACTTATCTGAAAAGATATAAAGAACCCCCACAAGAGTTTCAGGTTTTACGTGAGACGAAAAGAAATGCTTAAAATCGCTCAAGGAGAAACTAGTTATTACAGAAACTGCTGTGCTTTTGGAGCAGATGGGTTGGGAGTTTGTCTCGACTCTATAATTCACTCATTAACTCAGTTAAATGACATGTATGTCTGGTACTCTACCCGCAGTGATGAGATATGAATTGTACATGAAATATCACATCTACTGTATTTAATGATATTAGTGCTGATATAAGTGCATATTATTCACAGCTCGATAATCAATACAATGGCTTAATGTGGTGTATTTCATACACTTGGTAACAGAATGCAATCAAGCCTGTTTATCTACGACATCGACACTGAGAAAGGAGGCATCCTATGCATATGTAATGTTGGAGTGCCAAACTTAAAGGCACTTAGTTTCAGTCAACTTAAGTGATGAGTGATTGGTCTTTTACATGAATATGTTTGCCAGTTTTGGGTATTTCACTCTAAAAATTTCTGTTTGCTTTTTCGTATTATTCAGTGGTTTTAAAGGTACACAGTTGGAAAAGGTGATACCATGAACTTCTATGCACCTGTTGGGTTTAACATTTGACTCACTCAGCCGGTGACAGCTGTTTAGTCCATGTCAATTAAATCTGATCAACCACAATTTGCTGATGAAGGATTAGCTGAGTTTGAATGTAAACTCTCAAATGTTGATTTGAAGCCAGTTCTCAGGGGCACAGAGTGAAACAGCACCTTAATACTCACCTGGTCTGATCTTCTAAAATACTGTATTAAATGAGTGACACCTCAATTTGTCCAACTGGATCAAATAGTATTTGCAAATTATTCTTTCCCACTTCCACTTGTTCATTCTGCCTGGAGTTGTGGATGTGTTGGGTTTTCTGCAGCTGAACAATTTACACAGGACTAATCTAACCAAAGAAGGATAAAACAAACCATGAAAAGTATTTGCAAATACAATTTTTGAATAACTACAACAATGCATGCTTCAGTGTCTTTATTGTATGACTACAGGGAGGTGAACCGTGACAAGTGTTGGAGCTAATCTCATTGGTTCTCATCAGATGATGGGCAGTTCTGTTGGAGGGGCCGGCATGCTGACTGGCACAGTGTGCATGTGGGGTGAGCAAAAAGTTCCTCTGTGTTTCATTCAATGAGCCCTCGTGTCTCCTGTCAATCACTTATACACTCTCAGCACAAGCTGGCTGTCCTCTAAAATCACTTCACTGACTACAACTGAGAGTAAAAATTATGTGATATGAGAGTAAAAATAATGTGATATGAGGATGATAAAATTCACCACAGTAAAAAACAAAGTGTCATGCGGGAGATGGATCTGTGTGGAGCGACATCTGTCCAGTCAAGAGGATCCCAGAGATCCTCTGAATATAATTATAGATCCTAATAATGATGTATTAGTGAAATAAATGATTCAACATGGCTGATAGGAGGGAGTGGACAAGGCCAAATGACTCTCTCCTATACCTACCTCAGTGGACATGGACATTACTGCATTACTGCTGAGCATGAGCGGGAAGGAGTGGGAGGTTTAGGGAAAGGAGGGAAGGAGGGAAGGAGAAGGGGAGGGAGGACGGTGGAGGCAGGGAGGAGGAGAAAACAGACAAGAAGCTTAACATGCTGGGGCAGGGCTATGCTTAACAGGAACACTACTCAACAGAAGATAAATCAAACCAAAAGTAACCTAAATCACATCGCTGCATGAGGTCATGAGGAAAAACAAAATCAAATACAGGACCAGCAGCAAAAATGGCAAAAAATTTTAGCTCAATCACCGCTTCCCTTTTTTGGTATGCACTCCTGTTTATTTCCCAATCAAGAGAACAAGCATTCTTGTGCGTGCTTTTGGATGGCTCTTATAAAACAGCTGAAAACAAAATCTGGATTATTAAAATTCATAGCTGCAGGCTATTTTTTTAAATTTTATTTGTGATTTTTGTTATAAGATTATTTGCACCAAAATAATGTCTTCATTTGGATGAACACAGTTGTTTTAGGCATCCATGTTTTATATCTTTAAAGTCGTTTTGTAATTACTTTTATGTTAATTCCTAGTTAACCCACCCCATCTCTTACCGGATGAAAAACCGCCACAGAGTCCAGGTAAAGATGAGGAGGATTCCTAATAACCAGCACTGCATAATGAAGAAGGGGATGGGCAGCATGATGGTGTTGGGATCATATTTGACCACTATGAGGAACTCAGTCACTGTGATTGCTGCCACCAGCCACGCCTGCTGGCCAAGCTTCTTGTGGAATTTCCTGATGGGAAAATTACATAAGGTGTTACAGAGCAGTAATATAACTGGGAGGATGTTTTACTGTTTATGGGTCATCATAGTAGCACTCAAGGTCAGTGTGACTCATACAGCTACTTAAAGCTCTCTGCACAGTGCTCTATATACATAAAAATAAAACAACTAGTCTGTAAACTGCCTGAAAGCAATATCACAGTTATAACCATCAATTAAGACAAGGCTGCTGGAGAATGATGTGTAAGGTCAAGCTAAGTGGTATATTTATGCACCAGTTTCCCTCCATAGCCAACTGACACCCACTCATTATGCTACAGCAAGTTTCACTGGACTGTTTTGGTTGGATTCTGTCACTAGTAATGCCATAGATGGAGTCAAAGTGTGTGTGTGTGTGTGTGGGACAATGGAAAACTTTCCTCAAAGATGACCAAAATTCTTTGGCCCGCTTCTCTGCATTGCAAAAACGTTCTGTCAAATGTTCAAGCCAACGCAATAGTGTTTGCATATTTGTCAGATAATATGCAAAGCAAGCAGAAATGCTTGCTTTCAGCAGGCGGATGTGATAAGAAGCTTACATTCTCAGTCAGGTAAATACACTCCTTAAGCTGATCTGAGGGTTTGCCAACAACAACCTCACATGCAGAGCATACTGATACATGATTTCTCTCTTAGCACTGAACTTAGCACTACGAGTTTTAATGACCTACAATGACCAGCAGCACACACTAAATGTCCACAGTGAAAACTTCCCTTCATAGGTTGGCTTCATGGAAATTATCAGTGCCATTAGAACAACACCACACAGCTACCAGTTGTGTAACAGGTTATTTTATTTCCTCCCTCTCCCTGTGCTGTTGCTTATCATCTTTGTTTCTGCCTAAAAATGCAGCAAAGCTACCACCCAATCTGACAAGTAGAAAAGTCAGCTTCAGTCATTCATTATGAAAAGTGAGCATCAGCAAATTCTTGATGCAATACTTGAAATACATCTGTGTTCCAGACACTGTGTACCTAACACTACGTTTCTATATGTGAGCAGCCTACACACCCAACCAACCACTCCACCTTCAAGTAGTTATTGTCGTGTTGCTGCTACTCACGGGTCATCCATGAAGTCATAGATCTCCCTCATGGCGACGCCTCCCACATTGACAAAAAAGACCAGGCGGAGCAGCACCAGGTAGTGTTCAGGAGGCATCCACAACACAAACTTCAGGTAGAAGGTGTTCAGCTCTGCCAGGAGGAACTAGGGAAGGAGATTACAAACATTTTTTCATTCAGCACTATTGCAATCTCATTCTTTGTTTCCATTATGACCCAAAGCCCTCTCCCATCTTACTTTGTCAGTAAAATACAGGATATTTCTTACCATAAAGATTATGCCTAACACAGCAAGCCAGCGACGAAGGTTTGAAGCAGGCTTCCACTCAAACTTCACCCAGCTATATGGTGTAAACTGGAATGCTATACGCTTTATCTTCCCTCTGGGAGGCACACAGCAGAGATATGGTTAGAAATAAACAAACATAAACATCTAACACAGCAATGTTTATAATTCTATAATTAAAGGGGCAATACCGACCCACTAATTTAAGCTATTTCAAAGGTCAAAGAAGAAGTTATGTCATAAACTAGACACTATCTTTAAATGTGAACATTATATGTTATATCTGCCACACAACAGAGACAATGAATGCAGAAAAGTTCAAGAAATATATTTAAGAGTAGACTTCTGAGAGCAACCCTGATTAAGAAAGGTAGTTGTTCTCAGTCTTTAGTGTGTAAAGTCGTACTTATATGTAGGAATGTTCCACAGGCCCTGCCACTGGTAGGGCTTCATTGACAACCAGGCCAGGGTCTTCATACCACAGTAGATCCCCAGACCGTTACACACCAACACATCCATGATCCACTAGTGAGAGAAAACATAACAAATTTATCAAGGGGTAAAAGAAAAGCATAGTAATGCTCCCACAAAGCCATGACCCACCTACAGTAGTTTGCTAGAGTGGATCTTTTCTTAGGACAGTGTGGGCGTTTACAGATTGAGCTTGACTGATTCTCCTACTAGTTTGGCTACAACCTATGGGGAGGTAAAACTCACACTTTACGGAGTTTGGTGACCTCAGAAAAAATCCCAGCATACTCAAACCTGACGAGAGGTTTGTCAGACAGAATGAAATGAAAACATCACAGTGTGTGTACATCCTCTGAAGCACCATAACCTTTTGTTTTAAGAATTGTTTCTCAATTTTAAAGAGTGTATATATAGTAGATATGTGTATTCTACATGTAGCCTATAAACTTTTGCTATAATAAATATGTACTGTAAATAAGCAGTTGCTTGTGTAACAGCTTACGTAACTGCCCTTACTTACTACTAACACATTCTACTTAATATGTTTTTACAGACAACAGTTTATCCTTATATAATACCCCAACTACTTGTCTGTTTACACTCTGTTCTGTTGTTCTCTTCCAGTGCTCACTTGGTTTCCCCTGATATAATTAGTGTTACTCAGAGATTGCAGAGTGTCCCACTGGTATAAGCTTCTTATCATACAAACTCATGAGTACTTAATTGCTATCATAAATCTCAACAGCAAAAAACAAAATAGCTTTAATACTGCACCAGCAGGCACCAGGTACCAGGATATTAAAAATATCACACTGCCTCCTCAAGCAGTGGGACACTGCTACACACTCTCTCCTCATGAAAAAAGGCTTAGTTTCACCTGCTCATATGCACAAATTGTAGGTTAACTATGATTATCACAGTGTGTGCACAACAGTTAGCTTATTTGTACAAAATGAGTAACTTATTGAAGATTCAGCCTCACTCATTGCACTCCAGCCCTCCTGGTCAACAATATCATGTAACTATGTTTCTTTTTTCTGTTTGCTTCTACAGGTATCCTACATTTTGTCTAGGTCTGGTCAGTCCATGTCTGTTCCCATGGCGGCTCACAGGAATCTCCTCCTAACACCAGCCTGAGAACATGCCAAACCTGATTTAGTTTAGAGCGCACTGCCAGCATTAAGTCTGCAGAGACCTTTGTTAGGGCTTGAAGGGCTACTGTTGTGTACAATCTGCTGTCTCTAATATGTCAGTGTTTCTAAAAACAGCACGTAAAGTGTCAGGTGGTTCTGTGCTTTAATTGGTCTTGAGTGAACAAACATTTTGGTGCTTTACATAGCATTTTTTATATATTAACTTCCCATTGGTACACATCTTTTATTAGCATATTTTATCATATCTGCCTCGAGGGAAAATGTGTTGATCTTACTGTCTCATTGCAAACCACCCCTGCAGAAAATACACTAACATAATAACCAAAATAGTGTGAAGGTGTGTTGCATGTAAGTAAAGGAGAACAACAGTAATATATGTACATACGTGGTCCCACCAGCACTCGGAGAAGTTAGGTAACTGGTGCTCCAGGCTGTATTCCAGAAACTCAAACATGACACTGATAATCATACACATCCACCAATCCCGGATCATCAGAGTCTAAGGAAGAAAACAGAGCAAAAGAGGAGCGAGTAGGAGGAGGAGAATGAGGTGAAGTGGGTGGAGGTTAGGAAGATACCACGGAAAGGAACTTAATACTGCACAGTGCTGAAAAATGCAACAGAGCAGACTGGTGCTTTTGATGTGTTTCAAACAGCCTGAAGACCCTGGTTGTCGGTCTATTGCAAGAAAGACTGATCAGGTTTTAAAGGAACAGATCAGCCACTTGTTATCAGATCATGAGTTGAATTTGAGACACTTTAAATTATCCAGCCTGATTCTATGTGTGTAAATAAATTATTGGTTTTACCCCTGTATTGTAACATTGACATATGAACTGGCACTCAATGATTTAGGTGTTTGGAATCTTAAGTGTGTCAAACCTAAGAAAATGTCTTCTTCTTAATGTATTAAATGTGTGTTATCTGTAATTATTGCCTAAGAGATTGTCATTCCTGGTGTGTCAACAGGACTGATGACCACAAATGGACTGTGTCATTTCTATGTCACATGCATAACTGCTCTCATGATAAAGCAAACAGAGTGTTTGTTTTGTTTGTTTTGGTGGTTGAAATGGTGACAGGCTGTTCTTTAAACAGTCACTGGGAAATAACAGTCCAGCTGAAAGCCAGTCAGTCAGTGCACCCTAGGTGTATTGTGTTCAGTGTGTTAGGCAGCCTGCTTCAAACTTACCTTGATATACCATCCCAGGAAGTGAGCTGGAACAAAGCCATCCATCTTGTCCTGTAGAAACAAACCAACATGTTTACAATTCAATGTGCTCTCATCGTAAAGATTTCAGATTCATATTTTTAAACTTCTATTCATCATACACACACAAATCCATACAGTAATGCACATCAAGCTAAACAGTAGCTTTGAAAAGGTTAAACTGTCACTTTGTCAGCTGCTGAATGTCGAAGTAAAAATATGACATGGTATTTTATTGTCCTTGATGTAACTCAAAATCCATGATGCACTCTTAATTAAAGCTGCAACAATTAGCTGATTGATCAATTAGCTGATCAGCAGAAAATTAATCATCATCAATTCTAATAATCAGTTTATCGTTTTAGTCATTTTTCAGGCTAAAATTCCAAAACCAATTCCCTGGTTTCAGCTTCTCAAATATGAAGATGTGCTTGATGCATTTTTGTTTTTTTTTTCATATATGATAAAGTAAACTGAATATCTTTGGAGATTTGGCAGAATAAAATCTGCTCTATGAATGCATTACTTCAGACTGTAAGAAATTATAACCAGCATTTTTTGACATTTTATAGAACTATTAGCTGAAAAATGAATTTGCAGATTAATCAATAATGAAAATTGTCATTAGTTGCTGCCTCTAATAGAGTATCACATCTAGTTCACACTGGCCCCAACCAGAAATGAGAACAGTGAGTACTGGGTCAGTGAATAGGACAAAACCTGGCTGGGTATCATAAGGCACAGAAATAATACACCCAAAACCAGTTCTTTATTATGATTTTTCTTTGTTTGTTGTTTAAATAGTATCTCTCACCCATGATGCATTTGTGTTCAGTTATTCCTGATTAGTAATTTTCCACATTTGAGTTTTATATGCTCAGAAAATAAACACTGCATGAATGTACGTTTGCAGAGATCTTTTTCTGTCATTATGTGTTTTTTTACCCCCCTCAAAAACTGTTTTATTTTAGATAACATTTATTTCTACATATCTGGTCATAATTTGAAAAGGCTTTTCACATAGATTGACATTAATTTAACTGAGAGTGTGATGGTTTGACCCACTCTGACAGGATGAAATCAGGCCAACAGCAGAGTTGGGACCTGGTCATGGCGGTAGCAGCAGACTGTCTCCCCAGGGGGGAGGAAGAAGGCTTGGTTCTAACTGATGGGCTCTAATCTGCATCAGACACAAACCTCTGGAGCCTGTCTGCACACAGGGACACTAACTGTGTTTTTGTGTGTCACTGTGTGTGTACATGAGAGAAAAAGACACAATGAAAGCAAAGGAAAAAGAGACAGAGGAGGAGAACTGCAGGAGAGAGTGTGTGTGTGTGAGTGTAAATGAATGTGTTAAAGAATGAGAAAGGGGGAAGAGAGGATTCTCCCAGTTCCACAATACAGTAGTGCAGAGGGACGTGTACAGACTCGTTTAGGCTGCCACAATATTTGAGATCTGGGTCATTTACTTATTAGTAATGATTGAGGACGAAGCATAGCACAATAAAAATAGCAGGACAAGGCCAGAAATTTGATTTCTTGGAAGATTTCCTCTTAGAACCATCTCAGTATGAGTCAGTGGTGCTGCATATTCAAAATAGGCTTCAAACAGAATTATGTAGCTGTTAGTCATACTTACAAACCTTCAAAATAAAATTAATCAAATAAATAGTCTCACCCAGATGTTATGGAAGGGGTCAGTGGTGTTGCCTGGGTCATAGATGAGGCAATTTCCTCCATAGTCGCGCTCTGGGAGGGGTACCCCCAATTTGGGGTCAATGTACTTCATGAACTGTCGTCCATCATGCACTGTCTGGATAACAGGGTTTAGAAAAAAAACTGTCAGCACTTATTCTTCCTGAAAAGTAGCTTCAGAGAGACAGAAAGCCATACTGAGCACCTAAGATAAATGTTGCAGTTTGATTTTGTAGAATTAATCGCAAGTATTATACTAGAGAAGTGTTTTTTAAAATAAACAGATGTTGTATTTGTACAGTTTCAATTGGACTTGCTAAACTGTGAACTTTCTTTCAGTGAATTATACATTGTTGTGATAGATAATATATATAACACTTCAATTTAAAATTTCATTGCATAAGTCAAGCAGGCAAATGGCTTAAGAACTCAAACTCAAACAGTGTCCAGGCCTGATGAGATATAGTTTGCCAGCTGTAAAATGTTGCTATTTTATATGGTCTGGCTCAGTCACAGACTTTTTAATTAAACCTCAAGAGAGAAAAGAGGCTTGCAGGGTTCCAGATGTAAGAGTAGATCACAGCAGAAAAAACACCAGCAATTGGAGCGGAACTCTCAACAAAATCCTTTATTTTGGCCAGTGTTTAGGCATGGTTTTAAGATGCCTTTATGGACTCCACCACAATGTTTTTCAGGATCTAGCTCTGTAACTTTGGTTCCTGGACGCTAAACAACCCAAGATTTAAACCAAAGGTCAGTGTTAACTTCCAGAAAATTGACAGCTCCATCACAGCTCTACTGCCTTGCTCTGGAAGCAGAGAGTGTGTCACCAAATGCGGTCAAGTAAAACACCAGAGAAAGATGTGCATACCTTGTAATTGACATACTTTCAGTGTGCATGTGATTGCTGTAGGGGTTTCCCTTTGGCAGTGCATTTGCATGTACATATTTTGAGGTATGCATGCCCTCTCTCTGAATGTTTTAAAGCGAGTGTTCATCAACATCATCAGTGCACCCACCTGGAAAAGGATGAAGATGAGGAAGAGCTCATAGACGACAGTGACACAAAGCCAGAACCGCCAGTAAGCTACAGGCAGAGAGGGAGAGAAAGCGATGGTGATAACTGTAGCAACAATTTATCAGCTGTACCACTGTGTCAAAAAATAAAAGTAAAACATGTTCAATTATATTTGGAAAATAATATGACTAAAGTCTGAAATCATGCCAAAGCACTATTCTGAGATGTGGTGATTTTAATTTTGCAGAATTTCCTCAGAATTGTATCTGAATTACTTAGTTCAGTATACATATATTATACTATAGTAACATGGGTGATTAATATAAACTGTGGTATTTTAGAAGCACTCAACTAATTCCCCACACAAGAATTAAGTTATTTTTTAATATTCAACTGTTACTGTTATTGTAATATCTTGTGAATACATATTTAAAAGCTCAGTTTGCTGTGACACTCCCAGCCGATGATCCTGTGAGACCTGCAGGTTGTAAATCTGAAAATCCCTCGAGGTCTTTTCCCAGTATACAAACCTGTGGAGCTTCAACTCCACTGCAACAACGTGAAAAACAACTGAACCTACTTGGCTGGATCAACAGGTCAGGGTGTATTATGAAGTCACTCCATACACACACAAAAACAAAAAACCCTTGTCTTTCATTCAACAAAAGGAGGGGGCAAGAAGGCACAAGTAATGCAACAACAGTGGCCCAAATTCTTGCCCGGCCACTTCACGCCTCCACCAACCGACAGCATTCAGTGTATGTCTCTGTCTGTCCTCCACACCCTGTTATCTTCCTTCCCTTCTTTCCCTCTGGAGTTGGTTGTGTGTTGTGTGTTGTGTGAGAGAGATGTGTCACCTGCATGAATGACCTTGTTAAAACTAACTAGGAAACTGCTTTTAAGAACTGCACTGTTTAAATAGAAGTATCCCATTATTGTGTGTAGAAGAGCTTATCAAAAGGTAAACATTGTTATGGTGTCGCAGATATACTCTGCCATCACCACCTAAACATTTGGACAGTGGCCTCATACCAAGCCTAGAAAATAACTGTACTTATAAATACATACTACAGCTGATGCTGTAATCAAAATCACCTGAGCAAAGAAAAATAAAGAACTACATTCAACAATGATGCAGACTCATGAGAAGAAATTCAACTGCCACAGCATTTCCTTTGCATTTGGGCACCTTACAGTTTAATTTCTGTGTTTAACTGAACCATAGGATTTAACAACCTAGCAAGTAGTGATTATAGGTTTGTGAACAATATAAGGTTTTTATAAAGTGCTCAACCATCCCTCCCTTCCTGTGTTTGTGGAATATTTGGGTGTGTATAAGTATGGGACATTATCTGACAAAGTCACTCTTCCTCTCTCCTTTCCCTCTGAGATGTCCCTAAAATCCACCAGTTATCAGCTTCTTCGCTGTGACATGATATTAAATCCCTCTCTTTCCTTCTTCTGCAGATATATCCAGATTCACACAAATATCAAGCTTATTTCATGTTAAATTTGCATGGCTCTTACAATCTTTTTTGTTGTCTACACAAAGAAAACAAAGCTCTTAAGGTAAGGCTCATTTTTGCTGTTCTTACCTACACTTTAAATGCTGGCATGTTAAATTGTTAACAAACACCATCACCAGAGGTGTCCCATTATACTATTCAGTGACAAGAAATGAACACTTGCCAGCCAATATCAACTGAGACTTCTCCGCAGCCAATTTAATGTATGCCAAGCAAGGATTGGTGTTTAGTTGCTCAAATAGACTATTTTATTTACCTCAGTCTCATAGATACAGTGTGTCATGAATGAATTGGGATTGCAGTGGTATAGTTAGATACACAGGATTAAGACCACGGGGAATCTTTTATGCTTGTTGTTGTTGGGTGTCCTTTTTCTGCATTTAAACAGCAGCTCTCTGTTCTGTGGGAGAGGTTTACGTGTTTAGCCAGACTGAGTAGGGCCTGTTAATGCAACTGCATCATTTCCATGTTTAAACTATTCACTGAGGACAACCGTGCTTTAGATATTGCTGCTATGAGGCAGGAAAGACCTCAACAAACTGAAGATTTTCACCTATGTCTATCTTGTTCTCTAACGGTTTTGAATGGACCGAACCGAAAACACCTCACCTGCTTTCAGCATAATCCTTAATTTATTCAGATGTCTTCTTTAGTTTGTCAATTACATTTAGCCAGCCTTTGTGCGTATTGATTTCAAGCACTCACTCAATCTAAATATCATATTAGAAGCCAACATGAGATTCCCAAATGTTGCTATTGATTGAAGTAGTGGTAACTGCTCTCAGCTTCGCTTGCCCATCCACACAAGAAGGTAAAGGAGAAACAATCAATGCATCATTAAAGAGTCAGCCTGTGCACCTGGGCTTCCACTGGTAATAGCATGCTGATTGAACAGTGTTAAGTTCCTGTCAATTATAGCAATGAATCTTCAAAATCTCAGTTTGTAAACAAGCACCTTTGAAAGCTTAGGAGGCAGTGGTAGTGTGCATGTGTGGCAACAAAGACGCATTTTACCCTTTTCACTTATCTGTCACAGTGACAAATGTCACATATTTTGGATCTGATTCCGAGTGGAATAAAACAGCTCTGTAACAGACTGAATGACTCATACGCTTAATATGAAATTTAACCTGCACTGGCACAGCCTGCATTCGGCAGCTGATAGTATACAGAAACACACAATGCAAGGTAAGAGAGAGCGGGGTATAAAATGCAACAAGGGTCCCCAGATATGTGGGGAAGAGTTGTTTTGTTAAGATGAGATCTATTTAGCTACTGTTCTATGATACACTGTAACTTTTAAAGATTGAGAAGGAAAGAGATTTGCGGCAGTAAGACAAAAATTCTGGGAAAAGAAAATTTAAAAAAACATTGGTTCGTGGTGCAACAAATGTATTTATCTTACCTGGATGTGGTCTGGTGAATGGTCCATCTTTGGCTTG
This sequence comes from Lates japonicus, assembly GCA_033238685.1. NCBI lineage: Eukaryota > Metazoa > Chordata > Actinopteri > Centropomidae > Lates > Lates japonicus. The sequence continues at coordinate 7,055,115 of BRZM01000035.1, forward strand.
TGTCACTCCAAAACAGAGGAACACCAGGATGCTAGCTACAATCCCCCTGAATGAGAACAATACATACATAGATACATACTTTTTTTTTAAAAATTTAAGTTGATGTCTTTTTCCTGTGGCATTCTTTAAATCTTTGGCTTTTCCCAAAGATCTGTGATATTAGTGGTGTAAACACAGATACAAGGAGAAAGATAGGGAAAGTAATGGGGCATAATTTGATATAACATGAATCTGGAGGCCTGTCTCAGCAGGACATGGACAATTACTCCTTATTACCATTCCCTTTACTAAGACATGAGGCCAATGTTTCTGTTAATTGCTGATGTGTTTGAGATCTGAAAACCAGGAGACCAGACGGGGATGCTGTTCTGAACTTATAAATGATCAGGGGCAGGCTTAGATGCTGGACACAGAATAAGATTACAGCTTGTGCTTGCCAACAAGTGTGGGAGTATGAGTGTGTGTGATTGAAAGATTGATCGTGCAAGTGTGTGTGGGTAGGCAAGTGAGTGTTTTTGATTCAGAGTGCGACTATGTGAGTTTGTGTGTGAATGTGTATGAACTAGTGAGAGTGATCAGTCCAATGTTTAAAAATGAGTGTGAGGGGATGAGTGTACTCAACAGTGTGTGAATGAGTATGTAAAAGAGATTCTATGTGTGTGTCAGTGTATGTTTCTGCCAGGAAGAAGGCTCTAGGGTCTTTATCCCGACGAGCCGGACTGCGCTGACTGCAGCAAATCCTGTTAAGAGCAATCCCACAATCCTTCACAAACACAACCTACAATCACTCAGTGTCTGTCACAAACACACACATCATTTACGCTGCTTGCTTGTGCTTGTGCCAGTCCAATAAACTCCAATTTAAACTTAAAAAATAAAAGCAGCTCATTATCATGAGATATAAATTAAGGAACATTTTTCCAGTTCACATGATCCATTAAACTAAGGTGGCTTTTTCCTGTATTAAGAAAGCTGCCAAACACTCATTAGGTCATTAGCTGATACAACAGAAACGAGCTCAGATGCCCAAACCACCTCAACTTGCTCCTTCTGATGCGAAGGAGTGCAGCTCTATTCTGAGGTCTCTCTGAATGTCTGAGCTCCTTAGCCTGTCTTTAAGAGTGAGCCCAGCCACCTTACTAAGGAAACTAATTTCAGCTGCTTGTATTTGTGATTTTATTCCTTGAGTCACTACCCCCCGGCTCATCTCCTTCAACAACACCTACATTACTGCTGCTGACATTGCACCAATTCGCCTGTTGTTCTCATGCTCCATTTTACCCTCACTTGTGAACAAGAGCCTGTAATACTCCTTCACTTGGGGCAACAGCTCACTTGTAAGGGGCACACTGGGAGAACTTCACATTTGAAAACAGAGGCCCAGGGTAAAGTGCCAAAACTAGGAATAAAATCATAGATTTTGCGCTGATTTACCATAGAGGGATTTAAGACCACTATGACATGTCCACAAAACCAGTATTTTCAAGAGCGGACTTTCTAACCAAAATGAATTAATCTCAATGTATCTTCTGAAATCTGAGGATTCGCTCATGTTTGTAAATTTATGCTGTGCTTTCATGTTTAAGAGTTCTACTTTGGTGAACTCTGACATTGCATACTTGAGTCTTTAACCAATCATAAACCACATTGAGAGTTCAGAGAACAGAGAAAAACAGAGAGTTCAAAATTCACAAACTGTGCTGCACCATCTAATTTTATTTTAACTCTGCCCTGCAGAATTAGAAGCAACATCTAACCCTGGAGCCAAAAGGCAGCCACTGCACAAACCACAAGTAGCCAGATAGTACATCTGTCACCCTATTGATAAAGATATGAATAATAATCAACAGAAGGTAAACACATGAGGTGACTCCTTTGTACTTAAATGCTGCCTTTTTTATAACCCTGTTTTCAGGGAGCATAGATTTGTCAGTGCAGTTGCCACCAAGCTTCCAGTAACACCAACTTCACTGTGGAACTTTCTGGTACTGCTAAGGGAAACAGTGACAGTCATTTTGCCTACTGGCTTGCACATTTTCTCTGTGTTGAAAAAGTAAAGAATAAAACAAACTTGACAAATTTTTATCTAATCAAATGGTCACCTAGTATTCATGCTCGTCTTGTTTATGGTCATGAGGGTTTTATTTTTTGGTGAAAAGCTACATCTGGATACACGTGGCCTTGAAAGAGGGCCAGCTGGACTCAAGGTGAATTCTACTGAATATGGAAGTGATTCAATTTGGAATGATGAATTCTGCACATCACCCATGTCGCTATGGCCTTGTGGTTTCATGCCAAATGGTGTTAAATGTGATTAAAATGGCTGGTTGGCTGGTTTTATTACGTGACCTATTCAATCGGGCTTTGAAAGACAATGTGACACGACCCACAAAAGATCAACAAACACACGCACACACTTGTGTAACCTCCCAGCATTTTACAGGAAGAAGGAAAACAGTTTGTGGTCAGCTGCTTCCTCAGACAAACAGAACATTACTTAAGGACAAAATGGCTCTTAAAGTCTTGTAAGGAACACAAACGGACACAAAACCAACATCTGAATCTGGCTTGACTCCACATTCAAAAGTAGAAAAATAAAATGAACCTTCAAATTACAAGAGATGCTGATTACTAATAAAACAAGTGTTCTCTCAAGCTGAACTGCTGCCAAAATTATTATCATCAAACTTCAGTCCAATCAAAAAGCCCCAGTGGATTAAGTGGATTTTATTTGGACTGCCTGCTGGGTCCTACAGGGACACAGAGGAAGTGACGAGCGCAGCCTACTGACCTTTTAGTGTTGTAGGCCGTGTCCTGGGGGGTCTCTTCCAACAGTGTGACGTAGACCAGAGCACAGGTCAGAATGAACAGCACTGTCACAGTATGGGCTCGCCTGGAGAGAAAGAGGGAACAGAGAGAGGGATATTAATAAAAAAAAAAGAGGAAAAATTAATAAAAGCCACTGGTGGAGAGGAAGAAAATAAAGCTTTTAGATATCCTGTGCTTGTACTGAAAAATTTTGTTTCTGATTATCAAAAGTAAATACAGGAAAAATGAAGAAAGAAAAATGGAATGGAATGGAGATAAGATAAAACTGCCAGAAAACTGGGTTACTTCAGCTGAAAATAGTAACAAAAAGTTGTGCAACAAACAAAACAAAAACTACACAGTGAGGTAAGGATTTTAGGAATCAGTTCAACATTTTCTTTCACTTAAAGGGAAAGACAGAAGTCAAAAACAGCTTTTATATCAATTTTCCGATGACCAGCCTGACTGTGGACTGAGAAAATCCTCAGCAGGGTGTGTCTGGCCTGTTAAACTAATAACATTTGTACACTTTGGTAGACAGATTGAACTTGCGTTTGAAGGCCATGGTGTCAGTCATAGGCTCATATCTCCCACATCACCCCATGGCTTCCCTGCCATGGGGTGATATGGGAGTGATATGAACCTTGGCCTTTGTCGTACAACAGTTACATACTATAGTAGTTCAGATATAAGTCCATGCTATCTGTGGGATTTATCTCACCTGAAGGGACAAAGTTTTATTTGACTTCTTGCTGATAATGCATGAGTCAAAAGAATATTTAGTACATAATGGACAGCCCTAGGAATTCTTGAATACTGAAATAATAGTAAGATCATTCATAGAGAGAAAGATGAGGTGAATGGTGGGATCATTGTCAGAGTCAGTGCAAGGCTTAATACTATACTTGAGATACTTAAATTGATTGGTCAGCTATTGGAATCAGTGGGTAGTCAAGTATTAGCTGTCAAAGAAATGAACAGAATCAGGGCCGAACTAGTCACTTTGAAAAGTTTGACCTGTGGCAGATCCTTTATTTCTCCAGCGTATGCCAGCTGTCAAAAACACCCCATTGAGCTCACTTAAAACACCGACTAATACCAAAAAGCATTGTGAGTAAGTGAACTGTGAATGATCACCATGAAGTAAATAAACAGCAGCCAGCACTGTCAATTTACCTAATAACAGGGCAATGTGCACTGATGACTGACATGAGCGGTGCCACTTCAGGTGAAAAAAATTTAAAAGTAGTAGCTGACATCTTGCTCAGGCTCTGGTTGAGACTCTAAAGTAACTAAGAAAGTAAAGACCAAAATAGAGCTAAAAGAACTGTGAATATTGGACTTAGATTCAACAGGTGGCCAGAAACACAACAACATTTGTTTGTCTCAGCAATGGACAACTTTTGTTGGCTAACGGATATGCCTTACCAAGTTCTAAAACTAATGATATGCAGTGGCCTCTGTACCTGTCAGCTTGTCTGGATGTTGTTTTGCTCCCCAGAGGCCAAAAAACAATGAATCAAGCTTTTCACAATCAACACAGCTAGTGCAGTTTGTTCCTATCAGCTCATCAAACTAGTAAAGCAACACATAAACATGAAACCATGTCCTTGAGTATGGTTCAGTGATGTGCGCCTGACAGAGCTACCCTCCAGTTATTGACGTTGCAATCATGGAGTGGTTCCAGAATAAATACACTGTTTGCTGACATTGAATAAAAATAAAGAAAACTGTCACCTGATGCAACACAGTGGCTCCTTCATATTTTTAATTTTTTTAATAGTTTTTTGACAGCAATGGAGGTCAGTGGGACCAAGTCATTAGCTATACGGATGGGATACGAAAGGAATATTGCACATACAGCAATGGTATTTAGATCACTGCTGTCATCCATCAAACTAAAGAATGTCACCCTGTCTGCCAGCCCTTTGGCTCAGAGTCTGAGTCATAGAGACGGCACACCAGGTGTCTTTAGCATTTTCTCTCTGTTCCTCCTCCTTATCCAACCTGTTTGGCACGAGACACAGGGGAGGGCCTGGCTTCTCTCTTGCCTGACAACCACACAACACCACCAGGAGTGGAAAGACGCAGCGGAAATACCAGCCCAGAACTTGGAACCAGGCTAAGCTTAGAATAAAATTTACCACTAAGATTGAGACTGAGCATCCAGATAAAACAAGCCACTGGTTGAGGACAGTCTGTGACCAACTGGAGCATATGCAGAAATATCCTAATGTTGTCCTGAGGCTTACACTGTATGCTTGAGAAGTGCAGTTTGTGACTTTACTGGGCTAAAAAATGTGACTTTATTCAATACAACAAGCTCCACTGTCAGTTTCATGTATTTGACAACAACAGCCTCTAGTTTCCATGATCTAATTTTGTTATAAATCACAGATTTACTGGTCTTGTGGCACTTAGATAACAATAAATCCTCTTATGAGCACAATTTTTTGAGTGGTGTTACTACCCTAAATTAAGAGAGTTCTTCTCTTAAGTAACATTTTAAAATAAAACATTTTCAATGACACTGTCAGTAATCTAAATGCACATAACAATCTCAGAGGTCTCTTTAAACTGAAATGTCTGTGCAGTGTATCTATTTAAGGAAAAACCTAAAGTAGTGTGTCAGCATAAAATTTTGCTATCCAACTTCTATGATCTAGCCACACTATCCCTTGTTTCCCAGAAAAAAAAGCATGTCCCCTGCTCCAGTCTGTGCTAATAAGGCCGGCACATGATGTGGGTTCATTGCTTCTAGTTGTGTATTTTATGTGTATATTATTTTTTTATTTAGCCAGAATTGTGGTTTCTTTGACACACTGGGGTGGTGGTTATACTTAAAAGTTATCTTAATAATGCTGACCTGCACTGCGGCTCACCTGAATGCTTCCAAGCATTGAAGTTTCGCCTGTTGCCATGATGATGTGTGTGTGAACTGCAGACTAACAAAGTATAATGCTGTCCAAGCTTCACACAAAAAATGGTATTCGGGCCAGCCCTACACAGCATTGTAAATATGTATGCACCAATTCTGTAAATAGCCTGTGAATATGTATGCTATATATAATTCTAACATTCTCCTACACACGGCCAATGTGTTTCTGTGCTGACTCCATGATCAGAAATCCAAAACAAGAAATATACTTCCTCTCCTAGCGTGGTTTGGTTAACGCCCAATTTCTTTGCTGTAATCACAGTCAGTCACAGTCAGCTCTTAAAATTTGTCCATTGTGGTTGAATGTGAGGAGGTGCCTGGGATTAGTGCATTTCTGAAAAATGTGATTTTTATGGTGACTTCTTACAGGAAACACTAGGGTATGAAGGATATCACGAAGGATATATTGTTCAGAATTTGTTTTAGCTGTTTTAGAAAGGTCTTGGTTCAACTAGAGAGTCATTTCATAAGATGTAATTTGTGATGCTGTTGAACTTTACAGCACAAACTGAGAGGAGTTTGTAATATTTAGTCTACCCTAATTGATATAAATGGCTTTGCCATTGTGTTAGAAACCTTTCTCCATACTGCAGGATGCTGCTGCTTTAATACCTTCAATAAACAAAAGCATCTTGCCATTTTAGCTCCCCTTTTATCCCTCTAGTATTAGAATAACGGGGAACCTGGATTCCAGGGCTGTAATACAGTAATGAGAAATTCTCATTAAGGTTTCCCTCTAGGAGAACCTCTGCTGCCAAAGACATTGGATAGCTTAGCAGATTTTTATTGCCCCTTCCTATAAGCACAAAGCAGAGCAGAGACACACACACACGCTTATTACCGAAGCTTAAATATTCCTGAAGCGACAGGTTGAACGGCCATGATAGCTATAAATTTAAAAAGGCTGCAGATGAGAATGTCGCTTTTCCGGACCGGCCTCATGCCCTCATCTAACAACACCCGCATCCATGTCAACGCGCTCTGTCTGTGTGTGTGCATTGGTGTCATTGGATGCATAAAAAGCTCACTCCTCCAGTTTGCCGCATGGACAGAATATCTGTCTTGCCTCCAAAGTCTGACACAGATCTCTTTCTGCTGAAGGTGCAGGCTGGGATATTAGCTATTCTCTTGTCAACAACAAGCTCTAAGCTTGAATGTGCAATGTAAGCATCCATGACAGCAAACATTAGCAGAGCACCTTTGAAGCTGACACCTTGCAGAGTAACCCTTGGTGATTTCATGCTATCATTCTGCATTTACACCAAAACACACTTCAGCTTGTCCTCGGCCTTACTACATAAATCACTGTACAGCTGAAGATTTGGAACAAGGTCAGTATTTGTTATGATTATTGGAGGTCGCTTGGGCCTGTGTTTCAGTTCACCTTGAAACCTACACACCCTGCTGTCAAACGCATACATCTTTCTGCGGAAACTATGAATTGGAAGTATTCCCTCGTGTGCTGTGACATAACAACCACATCACTTCAGACGATGCAGCATTCAGTGTTTGACATTTACATTGTTGACATTGCCAGAAAGCACTCACCAGAAAAAGGTGTTGGTCCCGTCGTCATAGACTTCGCACTCCGTGTTTCTCCGGTGCAGGCTCTCCCTGGAGGTCTGTTTCATCACCTTGGCTTTGATCGGTGTGCTCTGATCCGGACAGCCCGGTTCGACTGTGCCGTTGTTGACCTGCAAAGCGGCGGGTGAGGCTGTGGCGCACTTGCCGGTGGCGTTGATCGCGGCCACGCTGCTTTTCTTCGATTCGGGCTTGGTCATGGCTTCACGGACCAACCGCCCTGGGTGCTTTAAAATGATCCTGTGCGGTTTGGTTTATCCCTGAGCTCTGCTCCCTCGTACTGTCATCCGCGTCAAGCCCCACCCAAGTGACTGTCAGCATCCTGGGGTGGTCGGAGGAAATGAACGTTACGAAGACGAAGGCGGAGAGAATAACCTGAAAATCACGTCCTGCAGTTGTTTTGGCGACTGACTCCTAAACACCGCCCAGCACAGTACAGTACATGCAGATGAAATATTCAGTCAAGACTTCTTCTCTGACGCCGCCTACCTATGCCAACGCATTTCTACAAAACCAAAGCGGTCAAGACTGTCGTGTATTGGCAATGGCGACCACTCTGTGGCATAACCACTGTACGGGCATTAAATCAATGGAAACCAGATGCTAAACAAATCACAGCATAAGAAATACGAGGAGCGCGAAGCCTTAATGCTAGACAACTTGGCTAACCGCGTTAGCTATTGGTAGCAAGCTATATTTATGACTATTTGACTGTGCTAACAAGGCTATGTTAACTGACAAGCTTATTAACAATTAACTGACGTGAAACAATCATTACTCAAGACCGCTATTTATCATTTATGCGTTAGCAACTGTCTTAACGCCGTAAAAATTAAGCTAACATTACTTACCAACTGAATTTACTGGATTACCGAGTGCAGTCTGGATGAGCTGAGGGGCTGCTAACGCTACATCAGTACAATTGCTTGAAATCCGTTTTGTAAATAGAAAGAAAAACAATTTAGCGGTTAACTGTATTACACTGTGGCTGGAAACAGCCTCTGCTGAAGCCACAAACACACAAACACCTCCAAACCGTACAGTCTACACACTCCAGACACAGGCATCACATGGGCATGGCGTCGTTTAGTATCAAGCTAACAACGGCGATGTTACCGTATCCCGTTTAGTCCCTACAAATTAAAATACACCCTCGAAGTCACAAATAGAATGGTTTGATTTTGAAATCGAAATCTTTCATTCGGAAGTCTTATGTCTGCTACTTTCCGTTACTTTGCTAAATTGACAGCCTGACCTGTCTGGCGGGTTTAACTGAGGATCATCCGTTTATACGCTTTGTTTATAGTAGCTGATGATTTAAAGTTAAAGTTATAAAATCACATAATAATAACAACAGGCGGAATACAAGTAACCCCACAGCAGGACGTTGTTGAATGGGCCATATTGTAAAAACATGCTATCAAAAACAGTGTCCTAACAACATGTTTTGAGTAATTGTGTCGTCACTTCCGTGTAGGTACGTCAGAAAATAAAGGCAATACAAATTACAATAACAAATAAATACGTCATGAATACGTAAATAAATTCAATAATTATTATTTGTGGCAGATGCTTATGATGAACTAATAGCTTTTTTATCACACGATTTTACTGTAGAAAATAAAACATTTGCTAAAATGAGTAGCCTTTAAAGGGGGTTTAAATGGCATTACAACTCGCATTACTTATGATTACTTTTTTGTCCAGCGCCTTAAAGAGCAGTTAGAAGCACTGATAAAAGCAACTTTGGGGTTGTCAAGTTCTAAAAAAAATGTATTAAGCAGTTTTTTCATGCTCAAAGACCATGAGAACCAAACAACGTTTCACACTCTAGCCTCCCAGATCAAGGCATATTGATCTAAGGCACACTAGGTATGAAATTATTTATTGACCCCTGCTAAAGCTGTTTGTTACAGATTATGAAACCCTCTACAATGGATTTTTTCTTTCTTGAATCGTAATGTTTACTGCACCATAGTTACATAATTTATTCACTTAAGAAATCTCTACAGATTCCAAGACTGTGGTTATTTTCATGTAGAAGAGCTTGTGTGTGTTACTCAGTGTGGTGTAAACTCACCCAACCGCTCTCAACAGCTTGATTTTCCCACAAATGGAGAAATCTGAAAACCCCAAGGTATGGAGCCACTCTCTGTTCTTCAAAACTTTTAAGGGTTTTTCAAGCAGTCACTGTTGAGCAATTATAACCTTTACTTAGACCGCATCATCAAGTTTGGTCTGTCAAAGATCCATTCAGAAATCCTCCTCCAGACTTAATTTCCCGGCTGGGAAAACCCCTCAGCTGACAACACATGGCAAAACCACCTTTATCTCTCTCTTGTGTAACCAGAGGTCTCCAGGCCAGTGGTACAAAGAAAAGCCTTTATCTACTTCAGCATTTCTATTTTGGACACTTTATACTGTTATACAACTGTACCGAATTTTTTTTACTCTTCTACATTTGTCTGGGTTCTTTGCAAAACTAGGTTTTACATTCAAAGATCACAACCTATGATCACTTGGTAATTAAACAGCATGGTAGTCGTTACATTCATTTACTCATGTCACTGCATCCATAAGTTAACACTCAAAGAACCATTCTTAAAAATACTTTTAGGTACAGATTAGTTGGGTTTATTACTAAAACCTCTGTACATTTAAACACAGTTTTCAATGCAACATTTAAATTTGATAGTGCTGTTTTTGTAAGATTCAAGTGTTTTTGTTTTGTTTTTTTACCTCGAAAATATTTTTCTGATCTGTGGTCTTTGCACATTGCTTTGTGATTAATTGATATTGTCAACTGTTTATGAGTGTGTGTGTGTGTGTGTGTGTGTGTGTGTGTCTGTAAAATGATGGGTATTGTTGTACCCACAGCCAAAGGCAACATTCTCCACAGGCTGGATGAGGCCCACTGTGGCCTGGGAACCATACCAGCCACTGTAGATCATAAACTGTGAGCACAGAGGTTTTGTAATTGTAAGGGTAAATGAATAGCAGGAGTAGCCCAAGGCTTTTCATATTTGTCTAAACCCAGTTTATAATGTTTGACCTCATGTCATATAAAACTATTTGCATTCAAAAAACTAAAACCCTTGAGTGATGCTGCTCCTTTGAAGACATTTATTGTTTCTAATCAATGAATATTCCTTTAATATACCAACAGGCTCAATGTAAAAGCTGCAAACCTTCCAACAACAAACATTACAAATCTGGCCTTTACAGGTTATAAAATGCAGCTAAAATAATGGCTAGACAGAGTTCAAACATAGTTCAAGGGACAGGAAGACAAAAGCACACAGCTGTAAAGTCTTATCTTGATAGCAGTGGCACAAGTTAGGTGCAAGTAATGTAGCTGGCTTTTCATCACCTATTTTAATTTGGGTCTTTGCTTCTGCAAACGTATTGCGAAAACATTCCAATGGCTATTTTTAACTCTGCACAAAATGTTCTGAGAACAGTTGGCTCAGGTTTATTTCATTTCAGTGCATGTTTTGGCTGAAACATCAACCCACTGGATGTAGGATTTATGTTACAGTTATATTCAGCAGTTGTTAAATGAACTACCAAGTGAATAAGGTATGTGTTTCATAAATCATCAGAAAGAAGAGTTGACTTGTAAAATTGCTGAGTGATTTTTTCATACTGAGTTTTTGCTGATATATAATATGCCAATAGCTTTTGGAGAAAACATTTTCTTCTCTATTTTTATTGGAACAAAAGTGAATAAAAGCAGTGGCAATGACAGCTGCCATTGATAAGCAATTCTTCAGTGTTTAAAAAATGAAACCACAGACGTCTACAAGGGAGCCAGGGTGTGTTAAAATGAGTACACCCAGATTTCAGCAGAATTTTATAATAAGGTACACAAAATCCTGACTGGTCACCAAGGAGCAGAAGTTAATGAAAATGAAAGGGAAATGTAACTGCAGGGCTTTAGCTGGATAAACTCAGGCAGTGTTTGCATCACATGCTGACAGCACTACATGCCCCATTAAACAATAAATGCTGTGGATGAACTGCTTTGGTTAAGCTTTCTTCAACTCAACAGACATTCATTAATGTAATCACAAAATAACATATCAGAAAGGCTGTAATGCAACCGAGTCACCAGTGTAAATATAGCAGTTACACAGCTGAAGTTTCATCCTATAACAAGACATAATGAAACAGTCATGTCATAGTGTCCACTCTGCTCACTGCTGTTTATAAGATGTGTGTCTCTGAAAGGTCTGATGAGATCATAGGCAAACATGCAAAATTTGGTGGAGCAGATCATTGGGTAGGAAATAGTTGCTAACTCAACCAGGAAATTATTCCCAGCCGGGTGTGTCAAAGGACCAACTTCAAGCTTGAAGGCAGCATGCAGAGAAAACAGTTATAGGTCTCACATTGGGATTGTGAGATCAAATGACCATTTATCCTCCCTCTAAGGACCTTAAAGGGCCCCATGGTGTGGCCTGCAGCCCCTCTGTGACATCAAAAGGATGAGTTTGTTCAGGTGAGTGGTCTAGGTGGGGGTGGATGGCAGTACCCTGGAAATGGTTCTTTTAGTTAATGCCTTTATAGGTCAAAAACAACAACACTCACTTACAGCAACCATGACAAATAAGATAACAAAACACATACCCACACACCAGAAATAGATGTGGTTCATAAGTGATTACATAAGTTCAATGGTGCCATAATTATCATTTAAACAGTAGATCTCTGTTTTCTCTTTAGGTGTTTTGCAGAGAGCCACAGAGAATAATGCACTATTTATTAGTCTCTCAAATTTTTTTTCTTTTTTGTATCATTTACACTGTAACCAGTGTCCTTGTATGAACTGCTTTAATGTCATCAAATCCATCAAATTGCATAAAAATAAGTAAGTAAAAATAAGAATATGTTTTATTTGAATTCAACTGTCATTCTATCTCACATAAGTGTGTAAATGCAAACTTTTTCTTGGGTCATGGTCTGGCAGTGATTATTGTATCTCTGGCCATAGCTGAAGCACATTCAGAGGACATGACCTTCAAACACAAACTGCAAACCTGTTTCTGGTCTCTGCTCCATCAATTGACATAAGAGTCTTCTTAACATGCATTTAGCCCTCAAGCTATTTCCAATTCCATCAGAGAGCAAGTTAAGCCAATGGGGGATTGTGTGTGTTGGCCTGTGTGTGTGTGTGTGTGTGCATGTGTGTTTAAAGATGAAAGGATCACACTGCTGCATTTGTAAGAGAAACAGGTCAGAGGACATCGCAGTAGTCGACTGACCATACCTGTTACTCTGATGAAATCTGTGAAATAATCTTCTCTTTTTACAAAAAAAAAAAATGTTCAGACTTTCTCTTTGCATTTTCATGGCCTTTAAAACAATAGCTGATATTATCTGAGAAAATACGCCTGAGGAGAAGAAATCTCCCTCCCACTTCTCAGAGTGAGTCTGTAACCAATTTGAAACTGAGTAATAAGCCGTGACAAATACGGTAGTTTTGTTTTAGGGTGGATGTCTCTGTAAATTATCACAACACAGATAATTTCCATTGCACACCCCTATGATCATACTGATGAACTGTGGTTGTGGCTATCATCATGATTTGTCATCCATTCAGGGGTGTAAGGTTTACGTACTTCATTGATCAGGGAAGGGATATCAATACAATCAAACTGAGTATTTTATTTAATAATTTCCATATACCTTACGTAACAAGATACACTGGATTTTACTGTATACTTACTGTGAATGAGGCTAATAAAAACAGCCACATTTTAGTAAGAAGCTTTCAGCACTAGAGGGAGCCAAGACGCCACACAGAGATTTCTAACTGCTTTAATCACAGGAAGGGAGTAATTTTGTTTCATTTTTCTGCTCAGGGCCAAAATAATGATCATAATCATCAGGTAGGTGTGGCATCAAACATAGCTCAACTTAACCAACTCAGAATTTTATCTTGTCATTTTTATTGTTTTCATGAACAGCAACAATGAAGAAGACATGCTTTAAATTTATTTCAAAGACTATTTAAAATCACATCAGATGAGTTGCAATTAGGTTTTAGTTTTCTATAGTAATTTGTCACTGTAACCAAACAGTGTAATAATTGTGAATGTGTGAGACCTTATAGCGTAATAAGATCAAAAAGACACTAAAAAAAAAAACTATTCTTTATAGGACTGCTCCTTTTGTGCATTTCATGTGAACTACTTACAGCATAATGAAATGAAATCCATGTCTATGTAGATTTGTGGCATCACCACAGATGATTCACATGTCCAGCCCGAGGGAAGGAACATCACCTGATGAGGGGACATCACTTTCAGAGAGCACGTGACCTTTGGAAAAGGTGAATCATTGCAGCAGACAGCTACTTACAGTGACATCTCTGCTCCGGTTGGTCTCACACTGTAATTCATGTGACACTGGGGCCTCATCAACCTGAGTGACCCTCATATGACATCATGTGTCCTGTAAACAACACATCACAACAGCCACAGTGTGTTCCTGAGCTGCTACTGGTTCACTTAACCTCAGAATAACAAATAAACTTAATTACACCAAATGAATTGTTTATACTTACTGCAATTAGATTACTTATTCAAAAAAAGGAAAGACCAGATATGTAGGAACAGAAATAAAAATCCTGAACAAATGTAAAAGTACACACAGATAAACAAATCAAAGTCAGAAATATGCAGCCTATACAGTGTACCACCCTAGATCAGGTCAAAATAAAATGTATGTGCAATTTCCTGCAGACCAGGATCAATGTACTTTCAAGTTAACAGCAATCGCTACAATAGGGCCAAACTGAGTTACACAAATATGTTTTATATTGAGGGGGTTTATGGCATGTCATTTTGCAGCGTCTGCACTTTTAACTAAGCCCTAAATGCAGTAGCGGTTTTTAACCACAGGGCGTCGCTGTGCACCTATTATCCAATGCGAGGCGTTGTCTGTCTCCTCACTGGGGATCTGAGGGCAGCAGACTGGAGACTCCGCAAGCACTGAGGAGTCAACGTCCTCAGTGGTGTTGTTCAGATGTTACAGAAAACTGTAGTGTGTTACCCCACAATGAAGTGAATGTACATACTGAATAATGGTGAACAAGCGTTACTGAATAAACTACTTTTTTTATTTATTTTTTTTTACATGAAATAACTAATTATATTTCCTTCACTGCAGTCAATGTATTGTAATAAGTAGGCGGCTGTAATCCACTGCGTTACTGGATTACAGTAATCTTTTTAAACCATAAAAAAGTTATAAAACACAATTTCATCTTCAGAGCAGTTCTATAGAAAAAGTGTCTGGCTTTGTTTGTATGGTTAAAACTGCTCAGCTGGGTTTATGACTACATTAAAACGATTTTCATTTATGACCCCGTCTTCCCTTGGTGTTGTTTACTTTGCCTCTGTGCGTAAAACCAAAGCAGCTCTCTCAGCCTACGAAATCCCTGCAGACTGCTGAGCGCAGATACTATATGACCCGAGCAGCTCGTCGGTACTACATGGTGAGAGAAAGCAGGTGTGAGAGAGAGAGAGAGAGAGAGGACTGTACGAACCTCGAGAAGTCATACATCGTTTAACTGGCCAGATTAAGTTTTTCTTTCATTTGATTCTCACATCATAATAAACAGCAACCGTTGTAGAATGGCTGTACAAACATTTAGTGCTTTAATGTGACATAATACAATAGATCCACTCCTAAGCCCATTATCAGACTCGCAGTACAGCAGTAGCTGTGCGGAAGACGCAGAAGACAAATCCGTGTCCGATAATACGGTAGAAATTCCAAGGACCAGTAATAATATAAACACAACTTCATGCTCACATCGGGAGAGTCCGATCGGTGTTATCCCAGGGTTGGGTCCCCAGGGTCCGAGAGAAAAATCGAAACGCTGCGTCCTCCTCAGTGCACAGCCAAATTGGCACCGAGGGCCGACGGGAAACCAGGGTGGGGGGTTGTATGAATGTGTGTGTGTGTGAGTGTGTGGTTCTGGAGAGGGTTGGACTCAAGGCAACCAATGAGGAAGTCGTCCGAGGTGGCTGCTCTGACGAGGACCTGTTAGGTTATATACTCCACATCTCAGTACTAAGGTACATTTAAACAGAACTGTGTGGTGTGGAGAGACGTGAGAGCGTGGAGAAAGACACAGCTAACAACAACACCTGATATTCTCTCATCAGGGATCAATCACCCACATCGGGCATCTTCCCAGAGCTGGCTGGGAAGATTTTGAGACAACCACCATAGCAGAAATAAACAGAGGACCTTCCTCTCTGGACACCAGCGTCTGTCGCAAACCTCTTCGGACCGTGGACTACGACGAACTGAGTCGGGAGTATGTTTTATGCGGGAGAGATTTTGTTAAATTCAAAGGAGGGAACTTTAATTGGTACAACACCCTGCTGGATGGGGATTACGAATGGAAGAGGTACCCGTGGATAAGAGCCCGGCGTTTTATCAGGACCTGTACAGAATGGTGGCAGGGGACCAGGTGCCTGCGGACCGTCAAGGCAGTGGCTCCCTCCCTCGGACTCTGTTCTCCGGAGACCCTTTAGTATGGACGTGTACTGGAGCAGCCGCACGTCCCTGAGAGCAGCAGCAATTCTGCCAGGTGGAGGTCAACCAGAGAACCGAACAGACAAGCTCAACCAGGGAAGCGAGCTGCCAGACAGGTCCTGTGCGTTACCTGCAAGAGGACAGCCACCACTGACAACAACACACACATCAAGCAGGTAAACATGTTAAGACATTTTTAAAATCCGATATACTCGGCTGTGTGTCTGGCTTCAGCTGCTGCGCCCCACCAAAATTATCAATTTGGTTGTCGCCTTTTCGTGCGTAATATGTTTAATTTACGTGAATCCAACTGTTTTCTTTCTTATAGATTCTCGTGAAACGAAAGAGGGCTGATAGAAAATCTAATGATATGAAAGAAGCCACACCTCCAAGTCTCCAATCCCAGGAACAAACTCTAATGGTATAATCTGAAGGTATGAAGATTTATCGTCTTTAATAAACCAGTTTAAAATGCGTGTCCTGTGTTGTTTGTATGTGCTGCTTTGTTACACCCAATGTCCGTGTAACGCTAAATATCGTGGGTTGTAAGCATGCCATGTGCTGTCCTTACAACTAGTTACTTGCCTTTGTTTTTCCTGTGTTAATTGTAAAGGATTTCAAGCCAAAAAAAGCAGTCATCTGGGAGAGAGGGGTGGGGAGAGTTTGGTGGTGCAACTGCAGTGGTGAAAGGGATAGTAGTAGCCAGTAACACCTAGTGGTTGGGAGGGGATGTGCGTCACGTGGCGGGGCGTTTGGTAAAGGGTGACGCCTGCTGAGGTTGCATCCTGCTCTGGAAAGTTGACCTGGGTCTTCTTCGAACACCTAATACAGATCGTGTTTTGTTTACTCTCCCAGGTATGTTTTTGTACCATTTTGCCTGGGTGCATTTTCACCTGAGGGGACCTCATCCCCACTCTAAAAGCTGGAGGAGTGATGAACGAGGGTGGGAGAAAGAAACAGCCCCGTCCGACTGAACCAGCCGGGCTGGCTGCCTCGGCTTGGTGGCGCCCCGGCGGAGCGGGATTTGAACACCGACCAGACTCAGAATTTTAGAGAGGAGAGGAGAAAGGAGGAAATTTCACTGAATGACTCCTCATCCAGTACAAAATGTAGTATTCATTATTGCTTTTGCATACAGCCACTTTGACAAAAAGAATATTTAACATCTAACCCCTAAATTACTTTTAAAAAGAATTGTTGTCTACACTGGCCGTAAAAGGTACAGCTTTATATAATGAAAATATTTGTTCAGTTTTTCTGTAAATGTATATTTTAAGACTATTCTAACTTATAATTTATTTATGTTTCTTTATATGTGTTGTATGCCTTGATAATTTAAGGTATATTTTTACTTTTATTTTATTTTATTATTTACATTTTTCCATCGTGATGTTTTGGTGCAATCATGTAACTTCCCTATAGTAGTCCAAGACTTGAAAAAAATTAGATTTTTGTGTTTCTGAGCCGTTTCTTTGTTTTCTAAGGCGCCCTTCTAATTATTGTCTTGTGGCAAAAAGATGAGAATAAAATATTTTCACTCAACTTTGATTCAGATTTGTTAGTGTGTGTTTGTCCGGTTTAGTTAAAAGTTAGTTCAGGGTATTTTGAAACCATAATTTAAAATTTAGTCTTGAAACTGAAAGTGAGAGAAAAGAGACTTTGTGTTGTCTGATTTTCCACAGAGCAGCCCTCATGTTTAACTGGCCGATGAACAAAGGCTTTATTGTAGATTCTGTGATGGATGGCTGCATTCACCTTATTGGTTGTAGATTTTAACAATATTAAAGATTCGTTCTAAGAAGATTTATTACATTTCATGCAAGTATCTGTTGCAAAAAAAAGCACAACGATGCAAATCATGCAGTGCGTCAGATGCTTATAGCTCCACCTCTGACAGGTAGGTACATTACTTTTCATTGAGCTCCGCCTATCTGTCTGGTTCAGAGTACTTACCTTGGGTTGGGGAAAGAACGACCAGATTTGCAGCCTTGGGCAGCATGGTATAGCCGCGGGTATATAGGCTGGACGAAGGCCTCTTTCGCCTTCTAAAGAAGCAGCAGCTGCCTTTTGATCCCGCCGGTCCGCCACAAGACACACCCCACATCCACCCAGACTCAAGGCCTCAGCACCACCACACTGTTTACCTCATTGCGGATACCCATGGAGGCCACCTGCCAGAGCTGGAAAAAAACTTTTGTAATTAGTCTGTTCCATTGAACAAACCATCCAACAGGTCACACTTGCAAGTTTACCCCAATTGAAAGAAGCCAAATGCAGCAGGTATCCGTGGAATGCGCCGCTGGGCCTGACCCCAATAAAAGCGCAGGAAACAAAAACCATTTCATAATTTGGAGTAGGTTTCTCTATTTGTTTGAAAAGCTCTGACTACCTGACATTAATGTTTGATGAAAATGGAGATTCTTTGATGGCCACAGAGTGACTTTGTCAGCTCCCATACAGCCATGTTTCTCCCATCACTGGTTCTGACTTCCAACACAAAGCGCCCGCCCCATCTCTTCCTCGCCATGGCAAATCCATGTAGACACAGCCAAGACCTAATTCAGTCAGCCACAGAATGTCCTGCATCAGGAGAACAAAAGATACTTTGTCTGGCTATCATTGAGGAATGGGCTAAAAAAAATAGAAATTAATCTATGTATTATATCCAGAAATAATTAACGCCTACAGTTCACGGAGCCAAGGCCATTCAGTGTAGTTTTAAATTCTCAATAGTTTATATGTTAAAGACAAATAGCCATATGTGTTACTTAATGAAGTCCCTCTATGTTGAGACTGACACATTCAGGGCTCAAGTCCCCTCAGAATTAAAGGGGTCATCTTCCTGTTTGTCTCTACAGCTGTGTAACTATATAGAATTTGTCCTAATAAATAGAACTTAAAATCGCATCTGCTTTCTCTCAAAAAGGTATTGAATTTGAACCATTGTGGGAAAGGTCAGGTTAAGGCCCAAAAATTCAAAAGGCAAGCCTCTCTCCTTAAACACGCAAGAAACAAAAACTGTTTTATTTTAATCAATTTAATCAGACTGTCCATGCACAATGAGTGAAACTACCAAATAATACGGGCTTCTAAGCAAGACCTCAATATTAAAGCACTGGGTGGGTTTACAGTTTAAATGGACTCCATAGAGCATAATAGAAGCAGACAATTATAACTTAATCATTCTGTTGTATGTATGATGGACATAAAGGAAAGAGACGCGCTAGCATAGACCTCATTAACAAGCCCACTAATATTAGAATATAATTAGCCAAACAACCAGGTGCTGATGGAGAATCAGCCCTGCTGGGCCTTCTTAGTCTCTATCTGACCTTTAAACTCACCCACATCCACAGGTCATTTGTCCAGTCATCATTAAATTATATTGGTTTGTTTTAGTTAAATCTAAGCTTCCAGTATTTACATCTCTACACCAGCTACTGTATATAAGTGAATTATGCTATTTTCAGAAAAAAAATAAACCGATTATGGATATGAGTAACACTTTCAGAGAAGAAGTATTTTTCTTTGTAAGACTTCATGAATAGGCCTTCATCCTTTTTGATTTAATTCCGATCAAATTTAAAACTGAATTTACAAGATTTAGAAAACAGTCCAATCCCCCCAAAAATGAGATGAAATGAAGCAGAACACAAAGTGCTTTTTATATTTTGTAGCATTTATTTTGTGGAAACAGCCATTAAAAATACAGGCTATTTGGATTGCCATAACAGAAGGAATGGGACTAATATCTTAGGTCGTAAAATCTGAATCTATTTGAACTTTTTATCAGTGTACGAAAAGCTAAATCATAAATATTATCCTTATAAGTCGATCTTAAAAATTAAAGGCAACATGCAGGGGCACAACAAAATATCTGTCTTGCAGAGCCCACACTGTCTTAGTAATTAATCATGTCTACTACACAAAATCTCGTCAGTCTTCAGAATACAATGTATCAATTAGTAACCAAACAAGCACCTCATGGGTCTGGAATAAAAAATAATTAAGATACAGATATTTTGACATGCACAGGCCTATGGGTCATGCAAATGTAAAGGGACTTAAAATATAATTTCAGAGGAAAAAAAAAAAACTTAAACCACTCAAACACATAACAGGGACAGTCTTCAAAGACAGTAACAAGAAAAGGAGAAACCAGCTAGGGGGGAATTAGTATTTCCATGACCATCTGGCATCATGCAGAGCTGGCTAGGAAACAAAGGCGAGCTGATGAGGGAGAAGCGAGTGTGCCACCGTACTTGACCTGCAAATGAGGCTTTGTCACCGAAAGTCTCGACCCCTTTATTCCTCCGCAAAAAAGACTTCTTTTTTAACCTATAAAGGTGACGAATGGGTGCCCAAACTAGGTCTGTGTATGTTTTAGAGCCAGACCAAAACTGTCCAGGTGTGTGAAATTATTGACAAAGTACAAAAAATAAAGATTCACTGCAGATCTGTTCCTTCTGAAATATATCTTATAGTTTTTCTTAACAAATGAGAAATCTAGATGCACATTACAGATGTGTGTTTCAAGGAATTTTCTAAAATAAAAAATAGCTGTTTACCTGATATGTTATCGTTGTGTTCAACTCTCACACTGTTTCGTTTATTGTTGAACAAAATAACACAAATGAATCAAACACAAAATACTGAATATGTTAATGTGATATATTTTATTAAAAGTCAGCCTGACCCTGGGGCATGTTCATGGTTTCATTTTACGCACCAAAAAATCATCTAAATTGTTAGTTATTTATTTCACTATCAGAAAATCAGATGAGATTACACTTAATCTGACCTTAAATTGTTTCAGTTTGTTTCCCCTTGAAGCCGCGGCCTTAGTGCGGTCAATGACAGTAAGTGGGAGGAGAGTGATGTTTTGTGTGGGTGGATGCTCATGGACACCGTGCTGTCCCTCATCACCCCACCCTCCACTTCAGGACTGGCGACAGAGTCCCACGTGTTTGTGGCTAAAGGTGATTTCTCTCTGTGTGTGTATACAGAGACGAATTAATTGATGCAGAGTGGTCCATTGAAATTATTACAGGAGTTTCTAACATTGCAGGACCAGAGCATAATAATAATACATCAAAGATAGTCCAATAAAACCATTAAAAATATAATTTAGGGAATTACTCTGATTAATCACAAAATTATTATATTATGTACATATTGCTCTAGGGATTTGAAATAGTTACTTCAAGTATTACAGCCTGTCTGGCAATGTTACATGAAACCAATAGTGATGGTAAAGTCTAACATTAGGCTACAGGGACCACAAAAGAACGTCAAAATCAAATAAATTTATTCAACTTCCACTCCTTAAATATACGCCACGGTGACACCAGAGCAGTTTGACAGTAAATACATTGATGGACCAGAAGTGGAAGGCCTTTAAGCAATACTATATTAATAATGTAGGTCAGGCTTTGCCTTGGGTTTTCCAGATGCAGACGTGCCCCAATGTTTTTCTCTCTCTCTCTCTCTCTCTCTTTCTCCTTTCTCTTCATAGGCTTCTTTTCCTTTACATCCACTCAGTATTCCATGCCTTGTGGAGGCCAAAAGAGCACGGCTCAATCCACGCAGGAGGCGGTGTGACAGAACCTGTGGTAGCTTTTCAAATATCTCCTTCAGTTCTCTTCTTGAATCTGACTTTGGTCTCTGCTGGGAGGTGTGTAGGTTAGTGGGTGGGTTAATCAGCCTCCCACCAACTTAATTCACTTTGCTCTCCCACGCATCAAGGATCGGATTTAACGCTGTCAGAAGAAAAGCAGATCCTACCTGCTCACAACGTGAGGGAGCGAGCTGCTAAAATGACCTGTCTGTGCTGCGTCTGCACTGCGAAAATACGACTATCAGAAAGAAGGTGTTAGTTGGGAAAAAAACTTTTAATTTTTTTCTTTGAGAGGAAACCTAGAACAGCCAGTTTAGCTGTGGAAGGGTAATTATAAACCACACTTGGAAGTTTTATCTCACTTGAGTGATACAAGAGAACCATTTTCCCTTTGTCTTAAAAGTAGATAAACAGTATGTTTATTAAAGTAGATATTTTTGTGGTTACTATTTGTCTAATATCTACCAGGGGCTGCGGGTGATCATTAAGTCTGTGTGGCTTTGTATTTGAAAGGATTCGGTATTGTCTCACAAGAGTTTAGCGAACTAACTGCAAAAACATGTCAATCAATACCTTTTCATCTAATTTTTTGTAAGAATGTATTTAATTACTATTTTTAAATACATTGTTGTTACAGAGAATTTGAATAATACTAAGTCATTTAATTCCATAAGAATCAATGGAGGTATTTCTCTGATTCTCTCACTGTGGGCTTATATTTGCCCACACTGGAAAAAGGCAAAAGGAATAAAATAAAATAAAAATTCAGCATAACTGGACATTTCCAGAGTAAGGTGCATCAAAGAGTGTCTATTCTCTATAGGACTCTGTTTGCCATATTGATTGTGCCAAACAGCTCCAAATTCTCATTTGGAACACAAAAGAGATCGGCAGTGTGATCATCAAATATAAATATGGCCATATATTTACAGATTCATTATTTAACTCTGTAGCAGTAAACAAACAATATCATCTGAAGAAACCAAATGTGCCGCTAAATTGTTTTGAGAAAGACACTGATTTGCCTTTTGATTGATCCCAGTTGACCCTGATCACACAGGCAAAATGCTGTTTCCAAGGACGCCATCAGTAGATTACCATCAGCATATGGTAAAAAAAGCTATGGAGTGTTGCATCCCCACAAAAGAAGCACACTAGCGGCCAGTATGCAGTGATTATTACATTTCACAAAACAGATGTTTGGGGAATTCCAATCTAACTAAATATTGTAGAAAAGTGCCTTGCAGCCACTGAAACTAGTCCTCCTTTTAATATTAAAATACACAGAGAAAGTGCTAGAAAGTAGGCAAAATTCAAACAGAGACATCTATGAATTTGAGAGTCATGTACTTTCCTTTAGTGCCTCTTTGTTATGTCTTCCCTAGAGCTCCTATATATTGAATGGTGGCAGTTTCTCACACCGAAACCACTGGCCTGCTTCCATTAAAAAAAAAATACATAATAAAAGAAAATCAAATTGAAACAATTCCTTGAGGCTGACAGAAGATAATTTCATCCCACCCGCAGCCTGTAGTCCGTGATAGGCTGCGGTGTCAGCATTCAGAGGAACGCGTTGAGACCAGCGGCGCAGCGTGCAGCTCACACTCAGTCAAACAACAACCTACTGTGGGCCCTTTGAGTTTCCACACCAACTATCAAAACTGCATAGTTTTACCAAGATATAGCTTTACAACCAGAGGACCAAGGCAGCCCTGTTAAAAGGGGTCTGGGTTTCATTGTGCACTGACAGAGAGGATATTGGCTGGTGATAGTGTGATGACACTTGAGAAATGAGATTCAACTCATCCCAGCGCCAGTCCCATGGAAACAGAGTCCTCCACCCATCTTCATTTCTCCCTTTGTCTGACCCTTTTCAGTCCCTCTGAGCTAAACTCAGTACCCTTTCACACCTTTCCCACGGGATGTGAGTCCTCGTTGAAGGGTTGTTGTCCTGTTTTAGATCACCATCCATCCATTCTGACACCTCTCCTCGCTCCTCTGCTCTCTCCCTCCTCCCCGTCCCTCTCCATTGCAGACAGCTTTTCCCAATCATCTTGGGTTTGCAAAACTTGGGGAGGAGGTCAGTAGGCTGTGCTTTTCAGGGCTGGCTACACCATGTATGTTCACTGGACTATCACATATTCACGCCCACATTTGCTCGCTAGGTCCTATGGTGATACCACGCACCCTCTTGCGGGGGACACTTAAACAAAGGTCATATCATTCATCAGACAGCAAAGCACCAAGAGGCAGAGTTTGTCTATCCTAGCCCTCAGCCTGCGCTTACAGCATCTGTTCGGGCATTAGCTGCTCAAGACTCAAATCATGGTCACTTTATTTTAGAAAAACAGCTACTCCCAAATTGAGAAAAGTTGAATTTTCTTCTTCTTTTTTTGCTCCAGAAGGTTTGATCTGTCCTGGATGTCCTGGTTTGGTAGGCCTTCCACAGCTTTCACATGGTGCTGATGTGTGTGTGTGTGTGTGTGTATGTGTGCAAATACATAGAAGACAGACATGCACTATGGCTGAGCGCCTGGTGACGATATGGATTTATAGCCATACTCCCAGGTCACCGAGCCACTATTCATCTTCACCTTTCCTTGGCTGTTCCTTCACACAGCACCAGAAGCTTTTGAGTCCTGTTGGCAGCTCACAACAATACCCAGAATGCCGTAGGGCCTTGTCAGCCTGTCCCATCATGAATGGGTCCTGGGGTTGAATTAGCCGCTGCTGGCTGCTTGACCTGCTGTATTCTGTTGGCGGATTAGCAACATCTTTCAGTTCCAGTAGGGTAACACCAATAGGCTGATAATGGCCTGCAAATCACACAGCAGGAACACCCCTGCTTAGACACATACACATACATGCATGTATGCACACACACACACACACATATATAAATGTTTATGGACAAATGAAGCGAAGAGCTATTGGAAGAGGGAAAGAGAAGCAGGTGATGTATGGCTACTCTTTGAAGAGACCAAGAGAGGGAATTGAAGGGAGGAAATCCTGTGTGTTTGAGGCTCACTACACAGGGTATTCAGCCGATATTGTACATGGAAATCACAATGTATCGAGGGACTGAGCAGCAGTCTTCATGAGATGGCACTGGTACCACAAAGCACAGCACTATGCCAACAGATGCTGTAATAAAGATTAAAACACGTTCCAATTCAAATAATCACAGGGGTGTCATCTAGAAACCCAATAAAGTCCCATAGTGTTTGAGAAAACCTCCTGAGCAGTGTTGGCAAGGACTGATACCAGTATGCCCAGCGAATGTGCAATGTCATTGATAAACCTTTAAAGATTGTTTTGAAATTCTGCAAATAAATCAACTTATGAAAAGCTGTACCTATTAAGTGTCACACAACCTTATTACTTATTATTATCAATAATAAAACTTGCACTAACAATCAAAAAGAAGACTATCCCACTGATTTTAGACATACATAAATATCGCAGCTTACTCACCACTGGAGTACTGCTGGTGAAATGGTTGTTGCCCCTGTGGCTCTGAAGAGAAGTTTCTGAAGTCTGAGAAAATAACTCTAATTATGTCATCTTGAAAGTCAAAAACAGCTGCATTGTGGGAATGGTGATCCATAATGATTGTTCAAATGAGTAGCTGAAAGTTGGGACATCCTCTACATGGACTGTCTTTGATTTAATCCATCTCTCATACCCAAATGTATATTTACTGATATATTAATATTAATATAATAGAACTAAAGACTCTGTAGCCTAGTATGACATTAGGCAAATTTGGTTAGTATGATTGTTTACATTAATTGATTTATTGAAATCACCGTCCCATTAACCATTTACCATTAATCATTTAATATTCAAAAGACAGTACAGAAAGCTGATGCCACATAATACATTAATGACCCATGAGCATTCAGTAACCACAGAGTGGATACCTTATTGTGAAATTAAATTCAAACCATTACTAACATAGGTTCTCAGCGTCTCTTCGCCGACAGTAGTGTTAACTAGTGAAGTCATAGTTGTAAATTCAGATTGCTATTTCACCGAAATGCATCAATAAACTGATAAAAGTTTCAAGTCTCACAGTTACAAAACAAACGTGTTCAAACCTCCATGCTATGATTGTCCCAGGGCAAAACAAAGACCCAAATATAGATAACAGGCAGATATGCAACAGCTTAAGCGTGCAGACCAGAGTTACAGAAAGCACAGCACCAGTGAACACGGAAGCCTTCAACGATGGGAATAGGGAAATTGGCAAACCTAACATGGTCCCTGCCATCATCCTCGCTCCCTCCCGCTGTTTCACATGATGTTCCATGAAGACACTGTTGCACACAAGAACCAAATTTGTCGTATAAATGATGGTGGACAAAAAAAGGGACAAAAAAAAAAAAAAGGAAAACAAAATGTTCCTGAGTCAGCATCTGAGCACAATGACACAGCACCAGGAGGGTGCATGTGCAAGTGGCTGCAGAGACCTCTCTCCAGGCACCACCGCCATGGGAAACACGCCCTATACCTCCCTCCCCACTACTATTACTATAGTGTATACATACACGCACACACCTCTGCTGGGCTGCAGGCCAGGCGTCTGCTTCCGGGATGGTGTGAACTGCATAACTCACTTATCTGTCTTTGGCCTCAAAGGAACAGCTAAAGGCCTCTCCAATTCCCAGTGGACGCTACCAAAAAAGAGAGAGAGAGTGAGAGAGGAGAGGCACGCTTATCTGCTCCTAGACACCGGGTACCCTTTATTGCCCGTCCCCAAATTCATCCTCCATTTTTACCTTCAACCCCCAAACCTTCAGGAGCTCCTGAGTCACCTTAGAGAGTCAGAAGACAGGTAGAGGAATGATTTGAAGAAGAATTGCACTGATTTCCAGCGCCATGTAAATCCACCAGGGAATAATGCTGCATTTTGGAACATTTAACAGGAGTTTTGCTTCCTGTTAGCCAGTTGTTTTAAAAAAACAAACTAAAATTTAATGAATGGTTTTAATGAGGCAAACTGTGAGATTCTCTGGTGGTAAAACTCGCCTGGTCTGAGTCTTTCTTATCCACTGTTTTTCTGCCATATTGTACACTGTTCCAGGCGAAAAACCCCAGAATATCGGGCACTTTTCAGAAATATATAAATAAACCTCCTGTTTTAATGCTCTACAAAACAAGACAGTGCTGGAACACATAACCCCAGGACAAATAGAGCTTATATATTTTTCACAGGGACAGTATGTTTAAGGGTCACTGTCTAGTCTATACAACCTTCTGTCAGGAATCTTCTCTATCGCTCCCGATGGTTTGGTAAAATGTGGCTTTCCAGAATGACTGTGTATTTACTCCTCCTTTCCATATATAAATGTACTGAATGTTCTTATGCAACTGATTATTCAGTTGCATAAGAACTTGTGTGTCAGAAATCTGGCAAAGAAATAAACACTCTCACGCAATACTTGTAATGTTCTTTTTTCAGTGACACTAGATGATGTTTTATAAAATTTTATATCAGTTTATGGGAGTATTTTGTCCTTGTGGTGGCTAAAATTATCATTTGCTATATAAGATAAAAGCTTTACTGCTGAAAGACATGTAAGGAAAAGAGAGATGTAAGAACATGAATTAAAGAAGGAAAGAGACATTTGAAAACACCAAAGAGGCAGAAAGCCACCTTCATCAAGATGCCAACCTTTACCTCACCTTGAAGTCTGACCACAGCACACCCTTCCAATCAATAATGCCTGTCAAGAGGCTAACTCACAGCCTCCCACCACCCACTGAGCCTAAGTGTGGCCTAGGTGTGTGAAACCGCCACATGTGCTTGTGTGCATGCTGGTGTGGTCCGGTCCAGTTCAAGTGGGAGCACAGTCAGAGGGTTTGTGCGCATTACACGGAACACAGGGCAAGAAGCTACAAGCAGGAGAGAGAAAGATAACAAAGAGACAATGATGGAAATGGCGTATGTGTTTGTGTGTGTGATGAGAATAGAGAAGATAGTAAAGATGTACCATAAAACAAACCATAATTGAGTAAAGATAGCAAAAGTAGACTGAAGGCTGGTCGTTTATAAACAACACACCCTGAGGACGTGTTGCAATGTCCATGGTATAAAAAGGGTAGTTCATTTCAACCTTTCTACATTTTTTAATATATTAATCCTTTTCGCTTGTCCATCTTAAAAGATGGGAACAGGAAAGATGGTATGCCCTCAAGGGTGTAAATGCAGAAGTGGAAAACATAATTTGAACAGACAAACATATTCAAATTTATAATAGAGGTAGCTACATTTCTAGTGTGTCTTCAATACTAACGTTACTACCGTCACGCTATTGTTAAGAAAGAGAGTGCATTGCTTGCTTTGCTTTATTAACACTGGTAAATGGTACATAAGTGACAGATGATGAAAGGCACAACTGCCGATTGTTGGTTTCCAGAGACAACAAATCCTGTTGCTTGTTCAAATATCCGCAGGAGACGACAAATGAATCTTCCTACCAACTGACAGAACCAGTAAGTTTTAGCAGTGGAGTTCTGCTCACTGGTGATTAAGAGTCCGCTGTCAGCTCAGACGAATTGTGAGCATTACTTCCTGGTCAAAGCCAATTAAAAAGAAAAGAAAAAGAAAAGAAAAAAAACAATCATAATCTGATAACTATGCCAAAAATCATCAGCGCTGCTGAGCTATTACATTTCCGGCGCGTAAGGTTGTTACAGCAGTATTACACTGGAACTGAATGCAACAACTGACCACAATAAGACTGAAAATAATACTGAGCTGAAACTGCCCATGGAATGTCATGGCCATATAAGGATCTAGATTTGTTCAATAAACCACATACTAAAGTGCATTTGGTGGTGATGCTTAGCTTAAGAAAACCATAGTTAGGGGAGTAATGAATTTTAACCAACTGAATGAAATTATTCTAATCAGTACAAAGATTTGTGATTCTCCCCAGGAATATTTGAAAAGCAGCAAAATTTCACAGTTTACATGATGTGCAAGCACCTTCATTCCAACTCAGATGAGTCAGGTGTGCTTATAACAGCCACAAGCATCGGATACTTATTGCTCTTTTTTTTCCTGTGTGCCTTCCACGCTCCTTCAGTTCACTCCCTTTCATTCCCAAGTTACATCTCACATGTCTCTGCATTTCTCAAAATGGCCTTCAATAATCCCAGAGAAAGGTCATTCGAACTAGTTGTATCTAGTATAAGGAAAAAGCAGAGGGCAGGACTCCCAGTTTTGGTTCTGAGATCTGAGATTTAACTGTGACGGACAATCTACTTTGAAATGCTATTATTGTGTTAAATATCTTTTATATCATATCATGTCATCTACATGATTAGATATATTGAGTTTAAAAAAAGATACATTTGTTTTAATAGCTTTCCTTTAATTTCAGTCTTGTTTTGACAGAGAAAGACATGTACTGATTTCTCCAGTAATCTAACAGTAGGATAAGTTCAAAATCCTTTAAAGAAGCCAAAGCTCAATGTCTTAACAGAAATCAAACTTTCCTTGTTAGGAAAGGATTACTTCTGATAGATAAATGCTTGCTTAAGTTCTGTATGACATAAGTCTTCAATAAGTCAGGACAAGCACTTATCATGTGGGCCTCAAGAGCACCACCAGCTCTTAGCAGCTTTTCCTCTGCCACCGACAAAACGTGTGGAAACAAATGGCACCAGCCAAATGAGAGGGCCCTCTGTGTGTGTGTGTTTGTGTGTCTGAGAGTGTGTGTATGATAAAGTGTACCCAAGCAGACAGGACGTGGTGTGTGGATTTGCAGAGTGAATGGTGATTGTGTATTTCAAAAGAGAGTAAAACTCCTGTGTGAGAGTGATCGTCAGAGCCCCCAGAGTGAGGGCGTGTGTGTGTTTGTGTGCATCGGTGTGTGTGTGTGTGTGTGTGTGTGTGGTGCTCATGCCCAGGGCCAGACTGGGTGAGAAAGTGCAGTCTGTCGGTCTGGCGTATGCCCCCATGTGACCGTTGTGAGAAGTTGAAGGTTGAGACGGAAGAACTGTATTCTCTGGTTTCGCAGATCACTGTAATTTCTCCTTTTCTAAACACCAACATGTTGGTGATAAGTCTAGCTTTGTCAAGACTGTCTTTGTACGATGAATACAGATGGTGAAAATGAAAGACAAACTAACATAAAGCGTCTTTGAAATGGTATGGAACACTGTTCTTCCAAATGATATCCTAATCAGCATTTAAAGACGGTGATGGGATCGCTGCTTAACACAAATCTCCATAGGTGTTCATTCATGGACAGAAGCAACAGTTCATTGTCTTCCTAAGGACAGTTCACAACATGTCAGGAGGAACAGAACTGTCCTACAACTGTCACCAGCCCACCAGCCCACCTCCTGATCCTCAGCCTTTCAGTGAACCCCTGTATGAAAACATCTGTACTGTTGGCCTTCTCAACAAATGAATTCAAGCTCTTCCCTTTAATTATTGGGGCTGTCCTGTACACATCAAATAAGTCCTCCAAATTAGACTGTCATGTCTCCGAAGAAAAACCCAAACAAAACAAAAGTCAAAACAAAACTACATAAGCTTTCCCAAAGTGGTAGTTGTTGTTCTGAATCATGTGATGTTATTGTTATTTTGTCAGTAAAATATAGTGCAGAGCCTTTCTCACTCTTGAGTGACTATGGAAAATTTGGTTAGTAACTTGCATTTTATAATTGAGCCATCTATTCTGAAAAATGTATGAGCACTGTCCACCCAGATCAGCCCATCCAACACCTGCCCTCTTCACCCCACTGTCTCCAGCATCTACAGTTGTCTTTTTCACACACTAATACAGTAAAAGTTTCACTGCATCTTCATAAACCTGCCGGATAATGTTTTCCTGTAGAGGCTTGACTCTCAGTAGCTATGGCTTGTTGACCATCCAACAAACCCCGCCCATCTGAGACTTTATCATTAAACCCAAAATGAAGGTCCCAAGATCAAAACAATGATATAATACACTTTAACTTTATCAGATAGTCATAATGAGCTGCCTGAGTATTGAAAGAGGCCCTATGATCAGAGGTTTAATCAAACAACAACAATAAACATTTCAAAGCCAGACACTGTCCTCCCTTGTTAATTGGGATTGTTTCCGTGAAGGAGAGTCCAGTACATCAAGCCATTATGTCTAAAATTATCCCAAAACTCTTCTACTCTTTTTTCGCCCAATTCACGCGGAATCAAACCTTCCTCACCTCTCCCTTCCTGAAAGAATCCATCATTAAATCACCATCAATAATCCATGATGTTAATGACAGTCCTCTCCTTCCTTTTTTTTTTATAGACCATTGAAAAGGCTGCATGAAAAGGCCAGCGGTGTGGGGCTGAGGCAAACAATGGCTGCTCTTTATAAAGCAGTCGTGTTGCTCGGTGCCACGCCCACCTCCTCTACTCTCAAGTCACACAGAGGCGACAACTACACACTATAAACACCGCCCCGGCAGGATTTGTGGTCACTTGTGATCAAAGTCACAAATGGTTTGATGGGTCTGGTGCTGCACGTGTGTGTGTGTGTGACAGAGAGAGGAGGTTCATGTATAGGTTTTGTCATTGGAACTCTTTATGACTGTAACCGCTGTGCAGTTTGATGAGTGAACATGATGCTAACATGCTACCCTCTGACGCACTATGTTTGTGTGTGTGTAAGGGTGTAGCTTAATTAAAATGTAACTGTTACTAGTAGAAAACATTCATTCCATCCCCTTAAGAGATGCCTGTTAACCAAAGCCTAGTAATGTCTTATCCACCTTGAACCAGAGTAAGAAGGAGGCTTGAGAAAAGGGGTGGACTGATGTTTTCATGCAGATCAACTACCAATAGTGTAATGCACTGTTAACTGAAAGAACTGTCAGTTCAGCCGTGATATGCAGTGCATTACTTTGATATTAATTTAAAAAACAGTGCTTTTATATGCCTAGTTTTGCATTGAACTCATCAATACAAGCTACAAATTGAACTTAGAATCCAAGAAACAGCAGCCTGGCGCCAGTATGAACTGGGTTGTACAACATGCTCTCTGGCCACATCTGAACAGCCACTCTCAAAGGTGGGGTGAAAGGCCTGCCACCATAGGAGAAGGGTGAATCAATAGGGATC
Organism: Lates japonicus; assembly: GCA_033238685.1. Classification (NCBI taxonomy): domain Eukaryota; kingdom Metazoa; phylum Chordata; class Actinopteri; family Centropomidae; genus Lates; species Lates japonicus. The sequence goes on from BRZM01000035.1 coordinate 7,086,720, forward strand.
CAATGGGGGATTATGGTGCACACTTATCGACAGTCTCTCCACGAAGCCCGAAGAATGACAAAAGAATGCCTGAGGGAGAAGTTCAAACCCTGACTACTTTCGATTCCAACACTTTTGTAATGTGACGATGCTGTAGTAAATGTTTGATTAGGTTTTAGGCACAGAAACAACTTGGTTGGGTTAAGGGAATGGTCATGGTTTGGTTACAATAATGAACATGTGGTTTAGGTTATAGAACTATTGTGGTCATGGTTAACAGATACGATGCTGACTATCTGTTTAAATGGGAAATGAACAGAAGCCTTCCACGCTGAAGTCCAATGTTATGTCAATCCATATGTAGTGTGAAGCACTTTGAGTGGCCGATCTGACTAGAAAAGCGCTATATAAGTACAGTTCATTTACCATTTACCATCTTTCTGACCTGACCTCCCGCTGAAGACTTTTCATAAGACCCTTGTCACTTAGAATAGAATAGGCTTTATTGTCACTGTACAGTTAAGTACAACGAAATTGTGGGTGCTCCACAAAGACAAACAGTGCACTATGGAAGAAATTATATACAACAAGAAATACAAAATGTACACTTGAACATAAACATATGTCATTTTGGGGCGAAATAACTTGCACAACTGCTAGATGTCACGTAACAATAAAACATGATAATAGGTCGTCTAACACAAATGACCGCTTGAGTTGTTTTTTTAATGGGAGGACAGCCTCATTTGAACTGTGAATTAGAGTCAGGAATTATGAATCATTACGCTAATACGAACACAATGACTTGAGTCAGCAGAGTAATTAGTCTAATGTCACTGTGCCTAATGGAGGATCAGTGCTGTGCTTTGCTGCTGATACGGAACAGCTGCACTGCCACGATTAAGTTACAATTAAGTGGCTCACTTATCACATCGATGGTGCAAGTGGTGGCAAAACAGAAGTGGTGGTAGTTGTTGGTTGTAGTGCTTTTAGTGGTAGTGCTTTTACAGCCATATTTGTTTTGAGGAAATAAAAAGTCTTTTCTGTGCCTGTGTCTTACTCACTGTGCTATCTCCAACATCAGTTTGAGGATACTGACTTTAAGTGCACTGCTGGCCATTTTTCCTCCCCTTTCCTCCTTGTTCTCCTGTTCCTTCCCGTTATTGTTCCCTTTGTCCTTTCTTTTCCTCTTCCTGTTTCTTATTCTTCATTTTCCTTCCACTCCTTCTTTCTCCTTTTCCATCCTCCTCATCCTCCTGCTGCTCCAACCCCCCCATGTACATACAAAAGGACAGTCAGGCCACTTCTATTGGGTGTTGTTTTGTTTTACTCTGTTTTCTCACTCTTCTCTGCTTTTCTTTCTTTCCCTTTCTCTCTTTCTGTGTGTTTTGTATATACCTCGACCTTCTTCTCGATTTTATGCTTCTATCTTTTTGTTTCCTCTACCTGTCTGCCTCTTCTTCCTCTTTAATTGTATCTTGCTCCATCTTTCTTTCCTCTTCTTTTCGATCTCTTTTTTGGTCAGTCTCCCTTTTTTTTCTTGGGCTCTCTCTTCTCCATTTATTATCGCCAGCTGAGAAAAACAGAGGAGTCTTTTGGCGCTGAGCCAGAGCAAACACTGATATCCAACCAGCCCCCCTTGCTGCTCTCTCCTTCCACTGGCAGCTGTCCATAACTAAACACACAATGTAACAGTACACACACATACACACACTCCCTGGAGTGTCCACTGTAGCTGTTTGGCTGACATGCCCTGCTATAATTGCAGCGGTCTGTACAGTGCACTACAGCCTGCAGCTGTGGACCTTTCCAAAGCTTAGGCTGCAGCCAGCCAGAAACAGCAACAAACTCTGGACTGGCAGAAAATAAACAGACACTTTTAGTCTTTTACATGGCCTCTCTACTCATTTTCCCCTGCATTTTTTTAGAGGATTGTCTGCTCTTTACAGACCATATGCAGAGTGAGACTGGAACTGGTTGGAGCAAGGGCATGCCATGCAACAGAGGTCATTAAAAAGATCAAAAAACATATGTGTAGTAGAGGGGATGATGATGAGTTCATCCCACTGAATCATCGAAAAACATGAGGACAATGTTGTGTAGTTGACAGCAGTAGTAGCAGTGTCACAAAGTTCCTTCTTTACAAACTCACAGTCACACTCACTTCTCTCATCAGAACTATTTTCATATTCTTGCATATCATTGCTTGACATCCTTTTTTTGCAATTTGTTTGTCTTCTTCTTGACTTTTGCTCTTGTTTACTTGTACTACTTGTGTGTTTATGTTGTAGATGTTTTCCTAAGGTAACTTATTTGTCATTATCTACACACTTTTTCTTTTCCCTACTGTTTTTACGGGAACGGGTTGACACTTTGGGAAATGTGCTTACTCACTTTACTGGAGAAGATCTACACTAACATCTATCCAGTAAGATATAAGGCTACAGCCAGCAGCCAGTTAGCTTAGCTTGGCATTATATGCATCCTAACACCTCCACAGTTCACTGATTATATCTGTATAAAACCCAAAGTGTTAAAGCAGCAATATGCAGTTTATGGTGGTAATGTGTGGCATATTTCTGCACGTAGGCACTGCTGTGTGAAATCTCTATTCATGGTGACCACAAATCTTTCCCCCATCACAGAAATATCCAGTGCATAATTCCCCATAACACCACAACATGTTTGTTTTACTTTTTAGATTTTGTACAGATTAAGCAAACACATTAGCTTCATTTAATGGACAAATATGAGAGTTCTTCTCATCTTCTCATCTAAATCTTGGCAAGAAAGCGAATAAGCACATTTCCCAAAATGTTGAACTATTCCTTTAAGTAACACAGTGTAGGAAAAGCTGGGATCGGTCTCTTGTGTCTGCAAGCATTCACCCTGCTGGAATATCACCAAGCGGGACGCTGGGTCCCTGCCAGGTTACTGTTCTGTAGCTCTGATCTCCACAGGGAGGCTGTGGAGGAGGTTGAGCAAAGTCATAATTCCTTCTGAGGATACATACAGAACAAATCAAGTGGTACTTGTGTTATTATTATAATTTCTGTGTATGTGAAAAAATAAGGAAAAGAAGATGCAGCCTGCACATTGAAAACGCAAGCACGCCAAAATTCCATCATACAACATTTATGTTTATGTCATGAATATTTCGCTTTTTCTTTGTATGCTTTTTATGCCTTTGTCCAGCACCTGTACCCAACTGGGGTTATATGTGCACACCATCCACCATCATTGCATGTCACAAAATAAACCATTCTCACGTCAAAACATGTTTTTCATACCCAAAGCCTGTTGCAACATGCTGCATTTGTAGAAAAAGGAACAAAACAGTGTTTTGCAAGGTTATTGCAACAAATATGTTTATTGCAAGAATGAAACTTACATTTACCCTACAAGACAATACACAGGTCAAAATGATGGTTGTACAAAGCACAAAAATAATGTGAAGAGGTTTTGAAAAGCTGCCTTATGTTGTGGTTGCTCATTTTCAATTTTCCTGAAATTTAACACCAGAAATTTGTTGTTATTGAATCATACAAGTAAAAAAAAAAGTTCATTTAAAACCTGTGTTAGAATTAAGAATTAAACACATTACTTTACTCATTCTTTATAAGATCTGTAATTAGTTTGATTATTTATTATTCAACTTTTCCCAACCTCTCAAACCCCTCCCCCCATCACATAATTTCCTGACTGTAAATGCTCTCCTGACTGCTTCCAGTCTGCGTGCCAAGCTAATACTAGACTAAATATGTCCTGGATCTCTCTACTGCCTGCACAGACATGGAATTAAAATAAATCTTTTTGTATAACTACTGTAAGATAAGGTTAGAGAGCAGACAAGGTTATCTCACAAAATGTTTTTTACTTCAGGGCATCTTAAGTATTTTTTCAGATCAAATCCATTTATTCAACCACCTCTTGGTCACAACCATTGTACATATGTCTCTGAGGTAAACCCTCAATTGTTTCCACACACACATGCTGACAGCTCGTTAATGACAGGTAATAAAGGTTGTGTAAACACATCTGTTGGCGCTGAGTTACCATACAGTTAAAGGCCTTCTCCTCTGGCTGTAAAACTGTGAGCCATCAGGCCCAGTACAGAGCACCCATTATCAGTTCAGTGTCCTCACTCCAAGCTCTGACCCTCAATGACAATTCAGTTGCTCGTCACCACACTTTGTTTTTGTTTGTTTGTTTTGTCTCTATTGTGGAAAGTTGTTTGAGGAATACCCTTGAGTTTGGATGTCCCCCTGCTTTTGTGTATTGTCATTGTGTTTTACTGCTCCACACTGATGCCTTGTCATAAAAAGACAATGACAAATGATTTTAAAAGATCAAAATCCAACTTGAAAACATCTGTAGACGGCTGTTAGAAAGGTTATTAGCAATGAGCAGAATGATATTTTCTTTTTCCAACAAAAGCTATGCACAGCAGTAGTTTCATTCGCTGAAGATCTTTGGATTGTTGCCAAGTTAAAACATGTTTTTAAAAAGATTGATTCCCTTATAAATGAAGGAAAATACATACATAGACACATGGGTTTGAGGGGTAAAATCAAGAGATTAGCACCTGCCCAACCCCCTGAACACCCATCCCCACACAGTCACTCACACACAACACACACACACACACACACTAACAAGTATCATGTAGGAGTCACAGTAATGAGCTGGTGGGCAGGAACAGCTCCATCCTGGATAAGCACGTCGTTTGAGTGTTGTATGGGCACGTCTACTGGGAATAAGTGCCACATGGCTGATAACCAGATCTGCCCCACACTCTGAACAGATGGCACTGGGCGTATCATTAGTAGTGCAGAAGTGTTCGCCAAATGAGATGAAACCAATAGTGGTGATTAAGAACAATCAATAACAGTGATTAAATGAGATTTGACACAAAGGACAGGACGCTAGGATGCTGAGACAGAAGGGCTAAACATGTCCCAAAGCACCTTTTACGATCTGCGCTGAGCTCTGTCGACCTGTCGAAATTGAGGCCATTGGATAAAATCAGTGGCTCTGATTCAAAGGAAAGACGCCAATAACATGCAGATTAATATGACTGAAAAATTAGTAATGCAAATGAATTGATTTTATTTATTTGCAAGTCAATAACTCGTCTTCCTTCAAATCTTAATTCAAATCTAACACTGATTGCCAAAAAGAACCCTTTTGGTGCAACACCTTTGGATGGAAAATCTGCATATTCTTTTTGAGTGTTTACCTTAAAATGCCTTGAGGTAGAACCTAAAAATCTAACTTCCCTTTGCTGTGCACACGTGTCATTGTATTATTCATTGTACTGTATGCAAAGATAAAGCACATATAGGCTGTGATGGACGTTTACAGTGGACAGTAGTATGTACCTGGAAATTCTCTGGAAATTCATTACCAGCACATCACGTTCATGTTTCAGCTATGCTAGAATATATCTGTGTATGTCTGTGTATGAAAAAAGTGGATTGAAAGGACTTTAACATGAATGTACAAGACAGTTCAGATGGAAAAAGAGGTACACACACACATGCACATTGGCACCGAAAGCACACCTTGTCTATCTTATAACTCTCAGAGTGATTCCAGGTGTTTTTTTCTATGAATTAAAAATTATATAAAATAAAATGCTGGCTCTGTCTCAAGGCCAATGCAGCACATATGGTTTTAATCAAATTCACACCTTAGGGAAGGACGATGAAGGGTGATACAGAAAGAGGGAAAGAGAGAAAAAGTAAGAGCGAGAAAGAGCAAAAAAGAAAAACAAGACAATTTTTGCTTTTGTGAGATCAGGATTTACTGTTTATCACCGATGCAAACTGTGAAAGATGTGTCACAAAATGATCACTGATATTGTTTTTTCTTAAATCCGCCCACATCCTCCCCTCAGTGTGAATGATTGAGAGATCTGGGACATGGAGCAGAGCCAAAAAGGAAAAGTGAGCGCACTGATGTGTCCTGGCTTGTTTTCATTCAGCCTCTCTGACTTTGTTTATGTCAAATCAGCAAAGTGGTGGTCGGGGGCTGGGCGAGGTTTTATGTGTATGTGTGTGCGTTGACAACACACGCTTGTTTGGCAATATACAGTAAAGTTTACAGGGAAACAACTGAACAGTAAAAGGAGGGTTTCTCCCCCTGTGACGATGAAGCACTGAAATGGAAAGTGAGGGTGAGAGGCGTGGAAAAATCTGCGATGAGACGGACAATACAAATGCAAATATTAAATAAATATAATTCTCTTATTTATCACTCTGTTTCTCTGTATTGTAATTTTATAACTACTTCTTCTGTCTATACACTCTGTATATTCAACATATGTATACTGCATGCATCCCCAGTTTTTCCTTATTAACAGTATAACAGGTTAAAGGTCAAATATAGAGATTGTGAAGTCCTCTGAGATAAACTTGTGATTTGTGATTATAGGCCGTAAAAATACTGACTTGACTTGACAGACACTGAAGGCTGAGACAAGTAGAAATATCACTAATTTGATGTCGTAATTGAGTTCCATTCAAAATTGGAATTTAATGATCTACTTTTAATGAATGAATAACATAAATATAATGGAATAGAGAATGGGAAAAGCTGTCCACCTGGACTGTAAACACAACATTGCAGTTACTCTGCAAAAACTGAGTTCCAGGCCACCAGGTTTCACACACATGCTTTTTTGGTCTTAATGCATGCATGTGTTGGTGTAACCTAGTAAAATAATGAGGACCTGGTAACAAACTGTGATTATGTTTCCATCAGCCTTTGTGTTTGACCTTTGACCTTTAGAAAAGATATTGGCAACTCACTCAATTTCCTTATGCACAAATGAAAAAAAAAAAAGTAATGAGAGTATGGAACTGAAGCATAGTGTTGGTTGAGGCAGAGCAATCAGCTGTTTCAAATATAGGCGTACTTCTATATTGCTGTTGGTACCCAATTATATTCATGCAGGTGCACAGTACAGACATTATAACCTCACACTTGTAGCTGATTACAAGCTCCCACTGCCAAGCCAGACTACTCTGAGGACTCCGTCAAATAGTCTTTTCTGACAAATCTAATTGTTTAACCATGTTCTAGATGACTGCAACACAAGTCATAGATGAATGGAAATGTATATAATGTCTGCTTTTCCTGGAAAGTGGGTTACCACTGCGAGTAACCTAGAAATATAGGTGACACCAGTTATTGTTGTATAGTTTCTTCAAACTAATCAGAGTTTTCTCTTACAACTTATTTGTGGATGTGGTGGAGGGCATATAATTCAGTGGTGCTCTGAGAGAGTATATGTTGCGGACTTGGCCTCTTGTCCCCACCCCTTCACCCCCAATGGAGAAGTTAAAGCCAGATTCTTTGGTCACTGAGTGCTGATGGTTCAGGTCCAATCAGCACTGCTGGCTCGTCTCCATTCTTCCCTTGCCCGACATTCCACCCCTCTGGACGGTGAACATAATCCTTCGCTTTCTCCCTCTCTGGGTTTCTTTGGGACAGTTTTCCATTGCAGGAAGCCAGATGGGACTGTGGCATGCCAGGCATTTCACCTGGTTCTAGTCGTGTCTCTTGACGTTCCCCCCACGTCAGGGGTCCGGGCATGAACCACCTCCTGCTGAGGCACGCGATGCCCCTCACATTGTTCCCGGCTTTGGCTGCACCTCAGGACTTCACCGCAGGCTATTGTTCCTGCCAGTGGGGAAGAGAAAAAGGCACGTTCACACAAACAAGGACAAACTCACTCAGACTGACATACACATCCACTTTCACACTTGGAATCATTCAAAACTGAAAAAATAGTTCCAAGAGCCTACAAAGAGCACACACTTATGTTTCTGTGTTCTACTAAACGCAGTAAAACAACACCTTCACTGACTCTGCCTGCAGATCTGTTAGTGTGTGTTGCTGTCTCTCTGTGCCTGTTTCAGCAGGCCTCAGAGTGCAGTCTCTTCTTCGTTGCATGCTCTACTTTCTCATAAAATAGTTCTTGCCTGTCTTACACCTCCCTATTCACTCCAGTCTCTCCGTAGTCCATCAGCAGTTTTGCTGTCTATATTACCCCTTTCTTTAACATATCGCATTACATTCCTCCTGGCTGCAGGCAGTTGAGAGTTGCAAAAGCTCTTTCTAGGTCAATGCCTTTGTGGTGAATCCTTTGCATTAAGAAAAAGTTGGATTCCTGGTGTCAAACACTTTAACTGTAGAAACAAGCATTTTCAGCCAAATGAGAGTCACTTTTGAGCAAAGGATTGCCTCAATACTATGATGCAAAGTACAAAAATACACAAATCAAGTCAATCCATACTAGGCCACTATTCCTCACACCCAAAATGTTTACTTAACTTAGTGGCCTCATGTGCACCCTTTTGTCAAATTAATATCTGTGTCTCTGGCTTTGGTAAATGTGAACATTTTCACCTTTATTTCTCTAGGGGTGAACTTCTGTTATTTATTTCCTGCTCTAATTGTCCCTGTCACTTCCATTTTCCCACACTGTCAAAGTTCCCTTAATAAATGTCACAAACTCTGACATCATCACATCTGAACAATGCTCACTCTGCCCATGTTCCTCAAACCAGTCGTTCTTTAATCTTAACTGTAGCACTGTCAATCAGATCATTACCTCCTCATCACATCCATTACCTCAACTAACAACTTCCTGGCTTAACTCCGCCACCACCACCAATATCTGGATACCACAGGATCCTGTCCTATCTCTTGTTTTCATGGGCTTACACCTAATGAAGATGCTTCAAATTGATGAGGACTGATTGCCAAAGTTTGTCTTTGTTGCCAGCCTCAATAAGTATTGTTACATTTCCATCTGATCTCTCTTTATTGGACTGATACTTGGGAGCTTGCCAAACATAAGACAATGGGTTCTGGTCTTCTCTGGATCCTAGTAACAGAGGAGGCACTACCAACTGTGTTGGTGCAGTTTATATTTGGAGAAAATGCCATGTGTATAGTGGATAGTCTGATTGTTACTGCTCAGCTCTCCCTTACTTGTCTCTTTGCATAAAGAAAGGCACTCACTAAATTATTCCCAAGCTTGAATGTGCAGTTTTTTGTGGTAAATTGGCAGCATGACAAGACATGACAAGAAAATTGGTTCCAGTTTTTCTGTGTGATTAGTGTGCTACATTAGTGTTGAGATAATGGTATGATGGCACAAACAGCTGGTGTATAGGCCTACTCTAAAAAAAACATGTGGTGAGACTAACAGTTGGCTTTTTTGGCTCAGGGCTTGGCTGTTTCCCAGTTCTGTGGAATTGGCCAAAACAATGGAAAAATCATTTCAGAGCAGAAGAGTCAAATTTCTAAGCAGGCTTCTCTCCCTGTCCCAAACAACCACAAATATTTAAGTTTTTGATGGTACTCTGAATCGAGCTGTGGTGCATGCACTTTGGACATGAATTCACCAAAAACATTTTCCACAAACTGGGCAAAAATTTGAAATCAAGGAAATGGTTAATATAATGTGGCACTACTTTTGTTTGCAGTGAATTCTTTTTTATAAAAATGATAATTATTAGAATAATGCCTCTGCAGCCAGGGCTCTTTCAATAAAATACAGAGACAACTGGCAAAGAACTTTCATCTTGGCTCAACTTTTGCTGTAGCTCAGTTCGATCATCTGGCAACACGCTGTACTGGGAAAAGAAAAAAAGTGCAGTTGCACATGTTGGGTAGAATACCTGATAGCGTGTAGCTTGCGGAATTGTGCTGCTTAGAAATTAAAATTTAGTTTTATTTTGCTGGTCCGTGATTCCCTAATAATTATTTTTGACATTTCATGGAAAGACTCATGTAATTTAATCCAAGTTTAGGGAAAGCATGAATGTCCTTGAAAGAAAAGATCTGTTGAACCTCACACAAATATGCCTTCATTATTCATTTAAAATGGGAAACTTTGAATGAACTATTGAATGTAGATGCAGGACATGAGGCTTTAAACCTCTAATCTGTTCATTGTCACTGTAAAACAAGCATTTTTCTCAAATCTGTATCCTGCACTGAAAGTCCTGTTTTAGCAATCACCCAACAGCCTGAAAATGTCACTTTCAGAAGGGAATAATTATCTTCTGAAGCCATATATAGCAGAGCACGGTACTGTTTATACTGTATGTTTATGCTATTGCTTATACGTGTGCAAACAGATGATAGTTTTACCTGATTTTAGTCAGTAAGTTTTCCATCACTACTGGTTTGTAATTTGGTTAATTCTTTGTATTGGTATTTCTGTCTGTTTCAGGGACATCTAGCAGTGAACAACAGCTGTATTTAGCTGTGTCTTAACCACTTGGCTGCTGCCCACTTCAGATTATCACCCTCGTAAAATGCAGCCATGGCTAATTACGTGGGAAGGGAATCCGTGACTTTTGCAGTTTTGGGTAAAAACGCACACTTGCAAAGCCACATGGACAAAATTTATTCACAAATGTGCAAGCAACAAGACACAAACTCACTAACACGTATACACACACACTCAAACACACATATTTACACTTCTGGGGGCCAACACATGGAGGGGACCACCCAAGAAGGACCCAGCTTCTTTGAAAATAATGAAAATTCCACTGCAGCCTGGTGCTGCACAGCAGGCCGAGGCATCGCTGCGTCTACACAGGAGAGTCTATGGTGGCTCGCATCCCACCTGGCTGCAGTGGTTGGAGAGTACAGGTAGAGAGCCATAATGATAAACAGTTACAGTTTTTCCATCTGCAAAAAAAAACCCTCTGTGGGACCTCTGTGATCTCTCTGCCTGTGGATGCTGTCAGGGGGGAAACAACAACAACAGATATCTGTGCTAAAATCTGGACTGATTCCAGGCTAAATTACTGTATATGATGGAAATATCTGAAAAAGAAGGATCATTCACATGATCATTTCTCTGTTGAGAAAAAAATGATCAGTAATTGTTGCACCAGTAAATGTATATGTTATTGTTTATTCCAAGTCAGTTGTCTTCTTGATTCTTGAACTGTGAAATCTACAAGTACAGTAAAATGTTTAGTGGCTGGCACAATTATAGTATAACTGAATTAATCCGGTAAAAAACAAAACAAAAAAACAACTCCCCCCCCCCC
>BRZM01000035.1:7097795-7323541 GCA_033238685.1 Lates japonicus
CTTCAGATTCATCACCCCTCGTAAAATGCAGCCATGGCTAATTACGTAGGAAGGGAATCCGTGAGCTTTTACTTATTTTGAGTGGCAGCACACACTTGCAAGAACCACATGGACAAAATTTATTCACAAATGTGCAACAACAAGACACAAACTCACTAACACGTATACACACACTCAAACACACATATTTACACTTCTGAGGGCCAACACATGGAGGACCACCCAAGAAGGACCAGCTTCTTTGAAAATAATGAAAATTCCACTGCAGCCTGGTGCTGCACAGCAGGCCGAGGCATCGCTGCGTCTACACAGGAGAGTCTATGGTGGCTCGCATCCCACCTGGCTGCAGTGGTTGGAGAGTACAGGTAGAGAGCCGTAATGATAAGCAGTTACAGTTTTTCCATCTGCAAAAAAAAACCCTCTGTGGGACCTCTGTGATCTCTCTGCCTGTGGATGCTGTCAGGGGGGAAACAACAACAACAGATATCTGTGCTAAAATCTGGACTGATTCCAGGCTAAATTACTGTATATGATGGAAATATCTGAAAAAGAAGGATCATTCACATGATCATTTCTCTGTTGAGAAAAAAATGATCAGTAATTGTTGCACCAGTAAATGTATATGTTATTGTTTATTCCAAGTCAGTTGTCTTCTTGATTCTTGAACTGTGAAATCTACAAGTACAGTAAAATGTTTAGTGGCTGGCACAATTATAGTATAACTGAATTAATCCGGTAAAAAACAAAACAAAAAAACAACTCCCCCCCCCCCCCCCCCCCAAAACATATATTTCATTTTAAACATCTGTGGTCTGCTTTGTCTTATCTGGTTTGTATTGATGTATTGACATGTCTTTGCATTTCTGACAGCACCAAGAGTCATCAAACTTAATTACTGACAGGAAAGAGCACCACCTTCAGAAACCCAACCTAAATGGAGCATTGCACCAGCTGTCAGCTGTATAACTGGTTTATGGGTGCATCATCCAGTTGGTACCACCCAACAGGCTACATCCAGTCCAATTTGTACAAGTGCACAAGGTGGCCTTTACAATGTGACACTTCTCACAATCGTTCTGCTGATGACTTTAGGCCAGTACTGCTTGCTGCAGCAGCTACCACCTCAACACAGACAATCAACAAACCACCTACAAGTGCACACCCCCGCTCACCCTGTGGCTGCAAGAGGAAACCTGCAGATGAAGTGAAAACATGGTTTTGGTGAAAATCAGGGCTTTCCTGCTGGTTGAGACAATAAGTAGGAACCACATGGAGTCAGGAGGCTCTTTGACTTCCTGTGAGCATAGGTTGTTCAGCCCAAAGAATGTGCCAAACCCATTTGTACAATAGAAGTTAAAAGGTAACTGAGGAAGGCGGGGGTATTGCTTAGACCACAGGATCCTTCAGTCTCCAAACCTCAACATCCATCACCGAAGTCAAACCCTGCCCACTCTCTTTTCTGCCTGGAACTTTGACAAATTCCGTGGCTCGGGCTAGCAATCATAAAGTTATAAAAATGATCACCCAAATTCCACCAGTGTAAACTGGGTGTTTATAAAGCATCCCTCGGCTGCTCCACAAGCACTCTCCTGTTCCTGTCGACCCTCCATAGTGATGCTGTTGGATGGAGAGTTACAAATCTCCCTGAGCTGCCAAAGTAGTCTTAAAACTATCTAATTTTGATTTTATAGCTCACCCAAGTCTTGTGAATTAACAAGAGCCTAACCTGTAAATCAGAAGGTCCCAGAGCACAGAGGGAGTGCTGATTCACTGGTCAGAACAGTGAAAAATGGATGAAATCATCAGAGAATTCATCAACTCCCCAGTACCTGGAGCACATTGAAAACTCAGGATAGACACTACAAATACTACTACGTTGAGAACACCTTAACTGTAAAGAGAAATTGGTTACATCTAATGTGACAATTCAGCCTAGAGTACAGAAATATATACGGAAGTATATTTAACACAACTGTATCTAAACAGACAGTGGCATTGAAAGAGCATATTACCCAAACAATAGCTGAGAGTTCCATTTTATAGTTTGACCTATTATTGGAAATAATCCTTAGCTACAGCTGACTTAAATTTCCAGCAACAATTGTTATTTTGTTAGTTGTCAAAACCAACATGAACATATAATTTTGCAGATGCTACACTGCCTTCGCTACACAGATCAAAATATTAGAGTTTGGTGTATGCTACAGTTTCTTTTTCTTTTTAAATTACAGCTTCAAACCCACAAAATCACCAGAGTGCCCATCTCCTAGTAAGGAAACTCAGAGTTACATAAAGCAACACCAATATTACTGCTAGCTAACATCAAAGAGGAAGGATTTTGAATCCATTGTTTGGGTTTAAAAATTAAGGGAGGACAGTGAGTGAGACAATACAATGCAAGCTTCATTTCCTACGTCAGCAGCGCCACAGGGGAACCAATAATAAAAGGGTCAAAGGTCAGAGCCATAATGTCCTGAGAGCATTCCTGAGACCAAACAAATGAGCATTAAAGAGAAAATATTCCAGAGAGAAATAATAACAGCAGCCCAGAGAGAGGTGTGTGACACAAAAGTTAGAGGTGTGTGTTGGTTCCTGTTATTAGACTGGCAGTAGTACAGCTTCTTCACAAGAATAGAGAATTACATAGATAGGTATTTTGATCAAACCGTGTAACAGTTTGTGGGTGCGTGTCATCAAAAAGAACATGACAGAAAAAAAGAAGGTTGGATCAGCATAACAGTGTATGTGTTTGTATAACTGTGGGGGTTAAGCTTGGGCTGTGAGATAATGCAAGGCAGCCTGAAGAGTTATGGAGCAGTGAGACTGAGGTTACTCCAGTCCAGAGACTTGGTCTAGTGCCAGCCCTCCTGGTCCAGAACATTTTGTACCATAGTGAAGGCATGCAGGCAACAGCCATTGTCCTCATACACGCACACATACACACACACACGCACACACGTATACTTGGCCCTCTTTGTGAGAACCAAAGATTTATTTTGGAGTGGAATCGTATTTCCTTAACCTAAGACCCTTAAATGAACCCAAATCTTAACTCTAAACCTGAGCCTATATTGCAGTGCCAGAGCCTTAAAACTAGACCTGAATGTAACCTCAGCTGTAACCATTATGGTCTAAACCATTGCCAAGAAATGAAAGTGAGTCATAAAAATATTCTCCTCTTCTAATCATTCTACGCTATTCTCCCCTTGTACCTGGTATTAAAAAGAGTCACAAATCCAGATTGTATTTAGATATGATTTTAACCTGATTACATTTACACTTGGTCTTAATGTGTCTCCAGTGTCCACATCGAGATCCGAATGAGATTTGATCACTCATGTCGCATCCCCACACTTGCGTTTGTGAGGATGGATACATCAATAATGGCTAACAGTAGTAAAACAAGTTTATTTCCTGTGTGATGTGTTTCCATGCATTGTTTTTCTTGTCAAAGCTCCTGTGGCTTGTGAAAGTTACATTGAACAGAACTTTTCCTCTTTTTTGTTTAAAGTTCTTCTACACGGTTGAGCAGAGTAGAACAATTACGTGCTTCAGTTTCATGAGGAAATCAAAACAAGCACAGAGGACAGATGACATTTGAATAAATTTGAACCTTTCTTGACTTCCCCACTTCGTGCTACCAGCCAACTTTGAGTTTTGGTGTGCAGCATGTTTTTTATGTTTGAGACCATATGTGTGAATAAGGCATTGCAGATATCATCTTAAATTTCTGCTTTCATCACATATGTTGACCAAAGGGCTGGTATGATTAAAGTAAAATGAAAGGAGGTCAGTAATACCTTTGATGCTGTAGCAAAACACATATACAGCTGATTAGATAGATATTTTATTAATCCGCAAGGGAAATTCACAAACGATGACAGAATGAGTGGCTTTCAGTGCTGTAGACATTTTTTTTAAATCACTCATTCACCTTGTGCTGCTGTTTGTGTCTTTCACCATTTCTTAGTCCCATATTCACTCTACTTTGTCCCAAAGGGTTGTAAATATACAGACCCATATACAAACACACAGAGCATTCCAATCCCAATCTCTCACACACAGTCACACACTCTCACACATAAAATAGACTCTGAACAACTTCAGTGCAGTTTTGAACCAAGCTGACAATTTAACACACATATCTTCCACTAATGCGCTCTAGGCCTGGACTTACAAACAGCTCAATTTAGCTGTGGTTAGCTTTAACCGTTAGCCGCAGCCCCCACCCCAAGAGAATTAATAGGTAGGGCTGGACACAGGCATCCCCTTGTCTCTATCTGGCAGACCCCACACCATACACACACACACACACTTAGCTGCACACTGGGTACGCTACGCTAAGTATAGTCGTGCAGGCTAACCACACACTGAGCTGGAGGTTTGGCTGCGAGACAGCTTGAGCTGCCAGGCTAGCTTCCCCCTGCTTTTAGAAGTGTCCGTCACACATAAACACACAATCACACTGTGGGCCAGAGCTATTTTGAGAAGCCCAGTAAAATAAGTGCACGAGCTGCATACGACACAGCCTGAATACACACAGGCAAGTATGCAGCATATGCACACAATGTAAACACACAAACCCAAAAGCTGACATGGGGCGCACACAGAATCACATGGCACACACAAATGGATATTTACACTTGATAAACACCTGGTGGCTGAGAATAACCATGTCAACAGCCCTTTTTACCTGAGCTCAACGGTGCCTTTAGGATCTTAAAATACCCAAGAAGTAGCCACAAGAGACTCTCCCGGGACCTTCAGTACTTTATTTTGATAGGCTGAGCAATCTGGCCTGAGCAACAGAGCTGCCTGTAGTGTTAGGGAAGCTACTTGAAAAAAGTGATTACTTATTACATGTAAATTATACTGCTTTATTAATTACTCATCGTCAAAAGTAATAAGTTCTTGACACAGCCAAATCAAAGATGTCTTTGAATAACTCTAAAGCTTTCAAACTTTGCCTTCATTAGAGGCAGGAGGTGAGGAGTAACCAAAAGTGGTTTAATGAAATCAGTTCAAGGAAAAAGCTGAGCTGAGAGGTGAGAGGCAGAGGGACCAGGGATCCTGGCTCCGGCTGAGGCTCTGGACTAAGGGGAACGAAGCAAGCTGGGGGCCTGGAGTGGTCGATGGGGGAGCTCCTCGGCAGGGCAGGCTGCAGCACCAGTGCAGGCAGGACTAAGACACGAGGAGAAATAGGACTCAGGTAACCACAGGGGACACTCAGAAAAACTCCAGTATGCTGAGCGGCCACAAGAGTTACCACAGGGGAAGCGGGACAGTCTGGTGAGGAATGAGTGGAGAGCCAGGGTTCTTATACTGGGACTGATGAGGATTATTTGACACAGGTGAGCCAGGTAAGTGGTGCTGGGACTCTTGACACCGGCTCAGGCATGGCTCTATTGCAGTGGAGCATCTGTTCCTCAGCAGACATTTGTAATAGGCCATAGTTTGGAGTTGTTCTACCAACATTTTTGTTTTTTACAAGGGTAAATGTTTGTGGCTCATTTAAATGTGATAACAGATGCTTTATGGCTGTACTTGAATATCATATCTGTCATCACTTTGTGTGCTCAGCAGCTTGGTAATGACCTCTGGTCAGCATTGTATATATGAGCCATGATCAATACTTGTTCCAGTGTCTGAAAACAAAAACAGCAAAATACATAAATATGAACAACTACATTGTGAATTTAGCTGCAATAAAACACAGTGTGGGTGATCACAGGGAGTAGGATTGGCATTGCTGCCTTACACTGCTGACAACTGGCAATTACATTCCATTTAGCTTTTAATTGTGTAAATGAATGTGTCCAGTCATTTGAGGTGTTGTAATGACAAAAATGACTCACTACTTGTTTTGTTTTGCTAATAGCCCACACTCTAAATTGAAATGGTGGAGTTATTAAGCAGTGAGTGATTTCTATTAGTGCTGTTTCTATACACAGAGGAACCTTTTTCTTTTCAACACAGCAAACCCATAATACAACCCATGTCACTTAAAGGCTTGCAAGCATCATTAATAATGTCATGACCCCAGACGACGGTGAAAACAAATGAGACACTGTGCTGCAGAGCGGCTGGGGAATCAGAGGTATACAACTCCATTGAGGACTGTAACTCAGCTAAATGAGTGGACTATCAAATAATTACAATCACAGTCTCCCCTCTACCAAAATGGAGTAAAAAAAATAGTCGGGGTCTGCAATTTAAAACCTACTCAGTAAAATGTGACCACCCCAACAAGGACCTCAATTATCTGGCAACGCGCCCCCAGCCCCAGCCTGACCCCCCTTCCATGGTAATAACCTCCCTAAGCAGACAGGAGACCCCTAAATAGCAGCACTTAAGACGACCACGGGTGGGCAGACATCTACCCACGGGGCAGCCACTGTTCCATAGTCTGCACATTCATATATACATGCATACAGCCCCCAGCCGAGAGCAAACCCAGCCAAGTGATTAGGATTGGGCTAATGAGTAGCCTTCAATAAACCAGTGGCTCCTGTAAGCTCCTGAATGTACCAAATCACTACTTCCTGTCCTCTGGGATCTCCCACCTAACAAAAAATATTTCTGCTCAAGGTTATCATGGTTGAAGTAGAGGTTAACAGGATTTGTTCAGTTGCTTGATGGAAAATCACCCCTGAAATGTCAACATGAAGTCTCTCATCTCATCTCTGATGGCTGTGATGGGTCTGACTTGACCCATTACTAAAGCAACCTGGACACACTCATCTCAGAAAAGGTCAGAGGTCACAAAAGAAAAATGAACATTCTGCCACTCTCCAAAAATAACAGCTTGTCCTCAGACACACTGGGGTTAATGCCACATGTGACCAGCACTGCAATTAGCAATTTGCAAGGGGTAACCGAGGGGCACTTTGACTGAGTCAGGTAAGAACTATTGTATTACTAATCCCTGTTTTAAGATATGGACAAATGAGTTTGTGTAACCAGCTCTATTTTTTAAAGAGATATAGTTTTGGACATGGTCCTGGAGCATGGTTAAAAAGAGGCTGGTTTTAGTGACAATGATGTGATTACACCATGCTCCAGAATGTCAAAATCCATGGAAGTTTGTCCAGTTAATGTTCTGAATTCTCATTAAGTATGCTACACAAAGTATAATGCCTTAGATAAAAGTCTCCTCTAATAATGGCCACATTCACAAACTTTTTAGAGCATTTTATTTAATTGTAAACCAAATAAAGACACCATTAAAAAATAAAATGTATATTCTTCCAACTTCTTCTAGCCTTCTCTCAAGTAAACTGGTGAAAACATCATTGCAACAAAACACAGGAGAAACAACCACCAAAGAGCAAAGTTTTATCTATATAAAAACCTTTAAGTGATTTGGCTGGAAAAAGTTTTAGAGCTTTGAAAGTGTAGCATAAATACTGAGTGGGAAGAAGACAAGAAACTTTTTATGTCTTCCTCCCACTCTCAGTCTTGTCCCATTTCAGTTCCATGAATCCAGCCTGTTAAGAACATGTTGCGATGCAGCCCAGGAGAATGAATGCAACCTTTGACACAACATGTGTTTAGATACGCAGATGGGGGAACATGCTTGTTTGTCTATTGGTTTTTTTTAAAAAAAAAAAAACATATTTATCTGTAGTATTTGTGTAAATGTGAGGCATTTGATCGATGAACCCATCCTGACCATCAGGATCAACTGATCCGAGTCTGCCTGTAGTTCCTGTCGTTATAATGTTTGGAGGACTATGTTAATGTTGTCATGGTGATTGTCCACCCAGCGGCCGAGAGACAACGAAGCACCTAAGGACGAATGCCTTTTTCATATGGTTACCTTTTTCTCTATATCCTTATATACATTTATTTAATAGTAAATGCCAGGGTATTTACAAAAACCTTTATATCTGGTAACTTTGTATTTTATTGTTGAAATTACATTGGTTTTACTATCTGGAAAATACATTATATTTTTAATGGTAACTTTGTGGTGTACAGGCTTATATAAAACCCTTTAGGGTAATACCATTTCAAACTTTACAAAAACCATGCCGCACCTTTTCCATCATATAAAACTTGCATCAAAACTTTAAAATGACATAAGTGGATGACAAGGCAGTTCATTTTTAGATTTTATTTAATGTCAACTATGTAATTTGAAAAAAGCCACAAAGGTCCACATGTATCCTCTGAACCCACCCACATATACAGTACAATGATGATACTATAGCTCCTCAATCCTACACAATTGATTAAGGCTGCTGAAAACAAAAATATCCATCTGAAAGTGACTGGACTCCAACTCTATATTTCTATGTCGTCTATTCATCTGCAGCTGTTATAATGTATCTCAGTCCAAACAAAGTCTCCAAATCTAAACTTCTGCGTGAAGTCAGAGGACAATCAGCTCAGTGTTTTTCTTCTGCTGGAGCTTTATGAGTGAATCACACAGCATCCAGACGTCCAGACATGCCTCTGTGGGTCTGCATCCCCACAGGCCCTGGGGAGTAAAGGTCAACCTGCTGATCCTGCTGATGAAGGGGTGGGGTAGGCTGAGTGAGAATGGAACAGAGGGGTTTGTGTCTGTATGTGTGTCTGGGGTTAGGGTTAGGGTTAGGGTGGGAGTCAGTCTGCAGGTGTGTGAGTGGGAGGATTTAAGAACTGGCTTCTGTGTCAGTCAGTAGCTGGTACCATGTGGGAAACCACCAGTCAGATGTGTGCCTGTGACTTTGTAGATCGCGTTTTCTTTGCTTTACTGTTATTTTAGGTTTTGATAATCATACTGTCATTAAAAAACTTTATTGTACCTTTTTCAAGTATGTTCAGAAATCATTACATGTCTACCCGTGTTATGGCAAATTCAGATCACTAGGAAACACCACTCTAGTTGTAATTTAAGCAATATAGTGTATGCAGTTCAATCCGGTGATGAATGCTCAGACATGTACATTGGGGAAACAAAACAACTGCTTCACAAGTGCATGGCACTGCACAGGTGAGCCAACTCCTCAGGTCAGGACTCAGCAGTCTACCTACATCTTAAGAACAAAGGACACTCATTTGAACACAGGAATGTACACAGGGAAGACCAATGGTTTGAAAAAGGAGTGACACAAGCCATCTACACCAAACCAGAACGACCATCACTAAACAGAGCAGGTGGTCAGTGACACGTACAGTGCAGTCTTGAGATCTCTTCCCCAGGCCGCTTAACACCCATGACTCATGTAACTTAACAACTCACATGGTGGCCAGGTGGATTGATGACTCATATGAGACCTCAGCAAGATGAAACAGCTTCGAGAACCTCAAGCAAGTTCAGTTACCTTCCTATACCATGAGCTGGATGACTGGCAATCTCCACAGACTACCTAAAAACATAATGATTTATGTTATGAGTATAAGAACTTTCTTTTTGTCCCTGAAAGCAAGTTGAGTCCCCAAAACATGACAGTGTGAAAAGATTTATAGTTCAAGTTTAAGAGCTATATTGTTATCTTGCTATCTTCTGATGCATATCTTCAGTTTCTTCAATCAATGTGTGGCATATCAACAGACAAACATTAACATTACACCAGTGCAAGGAGCACAAAGCTGCTGCATCCCTGTACACCACCATCTTACTATAAAACATGACTAATACATGTACACTCATGCACACACACACACACAGTCCAACTAAGTGTCAGGGTGCCCTCCAGTAATCCTAAACTCTAAGGCACCTGGCTGATGTCCAGTTGCTCCAAGCAAACATTAAGAAGACAGTTCCTCCAATCAGCCCCCATTACACGCACGCACACACACACACAAAGTTGGAGTGTTGTAATCGCACTCACAGCTCTAGTTCTAGGGCACTGAGCCAACAAAACCTTCTGTCTACGCTGTTACTTCTGCACCACTTCTGCTGCAAAAGCACAGATAACATCTATCACTACACTGGACAGGGAGGAGGGGAGGTGGGGTGGGTGGGTTGGGGTGAACAGAGTGTCAGAGAAAATTATTTGTAACAGATATAGTTTTTTTCTTTCTTTTTTTCCACTTTGCCCCCCAGTTATGGCAGCAAAACTTTGCATATCCTGAAAGTTGATGAAATGAGCACAGACTGTAACATGCAGATTATACGTTGTAGACACAAATTATATGATGATTATGATCCTCCACCGCAAATGATGTGACAATGGCATAAATTAGATATGCCACTGTGTTGTTGGCTACATGTAATGGTTAGCTAGGAGTAAAACAACTATGATTAAGGCTGAGGTTAAGAAGGAAAGAAAAGCTTAAATTTCACCCATGTATTGACACGAGGTGGAACTTGAACCTGGGTTTCTTTATCTTAAAAGGGAAAAGTTACCCACCAATGCCCCATCTTAACCTATACACTTTTAAGTGGCCTGTATAACTCACAGGAAGTGTTTGCTGGATGGCTGAACAATGTCAAAAAAACCCTTCCCATCACCACAGACCCACAGCATCACGCACAGTACTGGAGTTTCAGGTTAAAATTCAAAAGACTGAAAAAAAGTGGCGTAGATGTGTACAAATGTTATGAAGCTAACTAACCTTGATTTGAAATTACACTCGCAAATCTTTTTCCACCAAATGCAGATCACTGATGCTGAGGAGTGGGGTTGGATTAAAAAAAAAAGAAAAAAAGCTGACTCTGGCTCTTGTTGCAGATGTAGAGATCGCGCGTACAAAATGGACAGAGGCTCTGTACACTGTTAGGAGCTTTCTGTTTGTGTGCAACGTGTGTGCAAACAATGTGTGGGCTCAACTTTACTCTGTCTCTGCCAGGAGGCTAACACTAGGTTGTATCTATCTGTAGGTAACAAACGGATGACCTGTCAACACAAACAGTGGAGATGAATTAGTGAGCAGATTTTCAGTTCCTATCCTGTCTGTGCTCACAGTGATCATTAAAGTGGTTGTCCGTAAGTAGTTGAAGCATCCGTTACTGAAAATCCATCCTGTTACTTTATAAGATATGCATAGGGGGTCCAGGCTATAATTTATGTTGTGGAGACCTAAATCAGTTTGCACAGTCACATTATGGGGACTTGTCTTCCTTATGAGGACAATAAGCAAGTCCTCATATTGTAAATCATAATTTTTTAAGATGAAGACGTGTTTTAAGGTTAGGGCAAGGTTGAGGTTAGGTGGTAGCTTATGGTTAAGGTCAGGAAATGAATGTAAGTCAATGTAAGTTCCTCTGAAGTCACGGAGACATGACAGTGACTGTGCATGTGTGTCTGTGATGAATGTAACCACAGTTTGTAACTGAACCTTCCATATACTGCACCTCCCTTCCTCCACCTACTCTGCAATGTAAAGCTAATTATACTTCAGCCACACTTCCGTCCCTCTCGACTTTGACCTGCCAAAAGCTGCTAATTATAGACTGACCTTGATAGTGCTGCTTCATGGTCAACTGCTGCCCTCCCACTCACTGTGCAGGACCTGGTCATTACATAAGTAACTATCACTCTTGGTCAAAGGCACCCACACCCTGTCCTCTGACACCCTTCAACCGGTTGACTGCTTAGAATAGGACGAGAGTGCATTTTTATTAATACACTACCACAATTTCTTGAAAAACAAAAGCCAGACTCAGTGATTTCCCATAGTCTTGGTTGCCAAGCTAGTCACAGTGAGTCTCCATAGAAGTAAATGGGTAACTATTGTTTGTCAAGAAGCACAGCTTTAACAAATAAGGTTCAACATGTTAATTAGCTTTAGGGGTTTTTCGTTAATTTTTATTTTACTCTGGACAGAGTCAGTTTATTGCAAGTTTCACCTTTATTGGTTTGGTTCTAATCGCATGGTTTTTGGCCAAAGCAGCTGTTTTCAGCAAAGAAGCTGTAAAAACAACTGTATAGTATCAGCTCAGTAGCAAACTGCAGACAGACACATTTAGCGATGATGTTTAACAAGGATGATCATTCAAAATAACTAAAGAGGAGTTGGAAGAGACAAAAAAAAAAAAAAAACACAGCTAAAAGAGTAAATATTGATGGCATTTGTCTGTAACTACTGGATATGTAACTAAACTGCCCTTGTGTGTCAAAAAAAGCACAATTAAGAAAGCATTTACCCATAATTAAACTTGCATTAAAAATGAGGTGAAAAACAGTGTAAGTGGAGTAAAAGTATATTTTCCTGCTATTCAAAAGGCTGTAAATCTTTGAACAAGTCATTCCCACAGAATCAAAGCACAGGCATAAAAGAGATGCTTGAAGACACACAAATTTACACCAATGTTCAAAGGGGAAAATCCACCATTTCAAAGGATAAACTTAAGGAGTCACTGAAGTAGATGAGTCAGTTGGAGATCAACTGGAGCTTGGTAGCCTGATGACACAGACTGACAATATGTAATGCTTAAATAATACAAATAAGTAAAAGCAGGGTAGACTGTATTCAAGCATATACAGAACTTATAGACAGTCAGGTATATGAGTGTCGCATGTCCTTACATTGTATTGTCAGATTCATCTCAAAGGGTTTTGTCATCTTCTGAAATAAAATGTCAAACTAACTTCATGTCAGAAGTCAAACGCTGAATTATCCTTTAAGGAGAAATACAGAAGAGTGGCAACTTCACAGGACTCCACATACTACCGCCAGACTGGCATCAGTCAGCCTCGTTCACCATCTCATCATGACTAAACTAAAATTAAAGTGGCACTGATCACATGCAGCTAGCCACATATGTCTGAAGACTCCCCAACTAACTACAGACCACTGGAGCCAGAGTAGAGCCCTCCCCAGACAGAGCTGCCCCGGGGCAAATGTGCTTCATGTTCCACCAGCCTCCCCAAAACAGCAATTTTGTTTCTTTGAGGTTGGTTTGGCAGACTAACTTAAAAGACATTGGCCATGAAGTATCAAAGGACAGTTTCAGTTGCTCTGAATTCTTTTTCTGTGACACGATGGCAATAAAGATCTCAAAATATGTCATAATATAAAAATAACAATATGCAACAAGAGTTTAGGAAAAGGCTTTGACAAAATATTATTCTATAGACTGTTTCTGTGCATGATATATTTGTTTAAATTAAAGTATTCTTATTTTTATAAGTTACCATGTTGGTGCGATGGACTGCTGGTCTATATAGGGTATACCCCACCTCTCACCCAATGTTAGCTGGGATAGGCTCCAGCCCCCCCATGACCCTTACTGGATAGGTGGTATAGATAATGAATGAATGAAGTTACCATGTTTTACTTTGTTTGATAGGTTTCTCTCTGCTAAAGGATAAGCTGAGTGTAAACATTTGTTTTAGATCAAGTGGCCACTAAAACAGTAGTTTTAAACTGCTAGCATTGCTCAGCCTCTGTCCTCCTCATTAAAATCATTTGCTGAATTTGGGCTATAAAAGCAAATGCAGCAATTGCTGGCATGAGGCTTCAATTAGAGTTACGACTAAAGGGGGGGCTGTATGGGGGATTTTTCCAGATCTGTGTGTGTGTGTGTGTTCAGCATACACTCAAAGTAGATGTTTTGCAATATGCCTGTCATGATTTCATACGTCCTCAAAACACCTGTATGCATCCGTGACAGACAGTAGAAGAAATGTGATTAATCTCTCTTGATAGGGACGTGTGAACGTGCAAAAGCTTGTCTTCTGCTCCTTTGACTTGCACATGACCCACAAGTTAAAGCTTCAGGCGGTTTACGGTTTCATTAGCAATCAGATTCTTAGTACCTTAATGCCAAATCTATGATTAGTATGTGCATGAAAATGTGCTTTTGGCATATACAAGTCAGATTTAGCGTGCCTCGTGTTTTTTAAATGTATTAAATATCTCTGTCTCTGTTTGACTTCACTAAATCCTCTCAGGTTTAGCCTCTAGACTGAATTCTAATTACATTATAAAACTATAAAACTACTACTTCCTCTGTAAAGGAGAACAGCAATGTGTTTAGCAGTATGCTAATCAACTTGAATCATGTGCTTTTTGCAAAGTTTTCAGCCAAAATCTACATCTGAATCAACTGTATCTACTGTCATTTGACATCAACATTCTGTCCTTAGGTAAATTGTGTCACATCAGACTCTCATGATACACGTGTGAGTCAGTGGGTTTGGTCATTTTAGGATTTAAGGTGATTGGTGGTCATTATTTATGATGTGACATTTGGATATTGAGTTTCAAAATGTAGACAAAACATTTTCTATAGAAACAAAGGTCTATCCAAGGTGTGCGAAACTAAAAAAAATAAAATAAAATTACACTGCATTTCATGTAGTATTAACAAGCTCAATGTAAAAAAAAGAAAACCCACAGACATAACAGTATCAATTATACCAAACTGATGTAGATTATACAAGACTATTGCGCAACAAGAATTTCAATATTGGATGATGGCTTATGTTTAATGACAAAAAAAAAAAGCTAAAACACTAAGAAAAGGATTGTATTTCGAGTTAACAAAAAGGAATGTGGTATTTGCAGGTCGGTTACATGAGTCAAACTCGGGCCTGCGGCATGAAGGTGACGCCTGTTCACCTTCCCAACCTTCACATTATTACTGTACTTCTGTCTTGCAAAGTAGAGGGCACGCTATTTCCTGCACTGGTGCTGAATGTTGACATTGTGCACAAATCATGACGTGAAGAATTTCTCACCAAAAGATCAAATAAACTGACTATTGCCTACCAGTTATGGGAATTGTATATAGTCAACTAGCAAACCGATGAATAACTTCAGCAAATCTCAGGTCAGTTGATGACTGGAAATGTAACTTAAAACTGCATTTTGGCAGGTTGCAAACACATGAGCAGCTAGCATTGTTCTCGAACTTATTTCAAATTCAAGTGCATGTTATGACACTTGCACCATTCAGACTGTAGTTTACCCTGATTTACAGGGGCATATTTATGAAATCATGTGCATGTTATCTATAATTTTCTTTAAATCATTATAAATATGATATCCCAGAAGAAACATAAGCAGTATTATGATAAGGGGTGGGGTTTCATGTAATTTTAAAGCTACAATCCCAAGGAATCACACGTGAGTAACATCCATCAGTGATATCAGATTTCTGATGTGATGCATCATACACTTCAAAACATCTCTCAGTTAATATTAAGAGCAGCTGTGTCACCTGAGGCCTTACAAGAATAAAAGATATTGAATCAAATCCAACACGCACACACGGGAGGAGGGATAAACAGAAAAGAAAGTGACAGGAGGAAAAGAGTAATGAGAGAGAGAGAGAGAGAGAGAGAGAGAGAGAGAGAGAGATAAGAATCTTCATTGAATGTTTATTTGAACAGAGATGGATATCTAAACACAGACAACTCAACAAACAGTCTGAAGCCACAAAACACGAGGTTTATAAGATAAGTCATAGTGTTTGTCCCTAATGGGCTTTTGTTGATAAATGAGATATACAAAAGATTTATAGTGCAATAAATATGAAGAAAGGGAGAGAAAGTTACCCATGATTATATGACTGGTGGCTCAGAGTCAATTTATATTTTAAGTTGTCCAAATTATGATTAATTCTGTGTTGTATGGGAAAGAATGCCCATATATTGACCCGTTGTACAGATGTGTCGCCAGTCAGGAGCCTGGTAAACATTTATGGATGACTTTAATGTTGGCTGATTAATGGCTACTTCAAAATCTAAACACTGCTTTTTGCCATGGGATATGATATGAAAGTTCCTATTATCTTGAGAGGTTTTGTTTCTGCATGGTTTGCTAAAGACAGTACAGTATAGTGTGTATCAATCTGCTTTTGCACCAGTCTCATCACATAAATTTGATTCTCTGTTGAAACAACATGAAACTTGTTTCCTAGGCTGTCTTCTCAAGGAAAAGTTTAATAATAGTTGATTCAAACATCTTAAAATATTCTCTACATACACAGAGCACCAAAACAAGCAGTTCCTCTGATGCTGCATACAGTAACCTGTGGTGTTTTGACTGATAACTTAATACTGACATTACATTAAATCTTAAAGGAATAGTTCAACATTTTGAGTAATACTCTTATTTGCTTTCTTGCTGAGAGTAAGATGAGAAGATGGATACCACTCTCATTACTGCACAGAGGATATGTAGCTGAAGCTAGCAATGGGTTAGCGTAGCACAAAGACTGGAAACAGGTGGTAACAAACAGAACCACTAAAGCTCACGTGTTTACATGTTATACACTACTCATAATAAGTTAGGGATATTGTGAGAGACTCAGCTGATGTCAAACATACGGTGTTTGTTTCACTTCAGAGATTTTTGGGATAGGGAGGCAATTGTATTGGGGTGATAGACACACCTCATTTTGTGCTTTCCACGTAATGGTCTCACTGTGTACAGTGTGCCTTACATATTGGGGCAACAATATCCCTAACTTATTGTGAGTAGTGTATTTTGTTTGCTCAGTTTGTACAAAAGTTGGTGCAGTGGTTAACACTGTTGCCTCACTGTGTGGAGATTGTATATTTCCCCTGACTGCATGGGTTCTCTTCGGGTACTCTGGCTTCCTCCCACTGTCCAAAGACATGCAAGTTAGGTTAATAGGGGACTCTAAATTGTCCATCAGCATGAATGTGAGAGTGAATGGATGTTTGTCTATATATGATGGCCCTACGATGGACTGACAATCCGTACAGGGTGTACCCCACCTCTTGCCCAATGTCAGCTGGGATAGGCTCCAGACCCCACGCAACCCTGAACGGATAAGCGGATGATTGAATGAGGTTGAACAAAAAACAAATCACACTTATTCCTGGTCAGCAGAGACTCTGAGACTATAATCCCCACAGATAGTTATAGTCCCCACAGCTACATTGATAGGAACTAAAACTTTTTGGTTCATCTGTATTCTAAGATTAAGAATAGGTTTCCAGATTTGCACTCTTGAATCCAGGCTTTTTCTAAAGATGATGTCAAGTGCGTGTGGCCAAAGTCAATAGTCCCATTCATAGAAAAACTGCCCACACATGGACAAAGAAGTAAAGCGGTTCTGTTTCACTGAACGTTTCAGTCAAAGGATCATCATCAGCACAACTTACAGACCCAGCAGTTCTGGAGACATAAATAGGCTGCCAGGCTATCAACAAGGACCAATCAGAGCAGGGGGGACAAGGAGCACAAGGTGTTCCACATGAACTCATCAGGCACCTAGGTGTGGTCACACAACCTGCATGGAGAGCACAATAATTACACTGACAATGCATTTATAAAATAAATAAAATTGTGATGTTTGGGTGCCTAAAATTAAACATACAACCATATAAATGGCAAATCAGATATCAGGTAATGACTGCTGTTAAGATATGAGGACTTGTTGTGTCTGGACTGGACTGGACTGGACGTGACTGGATTATCTACTGACAATTGGGCTATATGTTGAATCAAAGGGGGAGACATTAGCCATAAAAACTGTGTGTTGACAAGTGTTGACAGGCTGGCTGATAATTTACTCATCAGTTTTGATGATAAATTCACCCTGGGGAGAGCTGGGTCTCTTTTATTCTCTGTTTATTGGTGTCCTTTGAGCCTTGGATAAGAACTGAAATTGAGACATAAAAGAGAAAAGAAGGAAAGAAGTAGTAGAGTAGAGAAGCAGGGAATAGGCCGTAATGGCTTTAAAGGACGAGCAGGTCAAACGAGATGAGTCAACATGGGAGCTGAGAACTGAGAGAAGAAGAAAGGTTTTGGTGATGGGACTTTTTGATTCTTCACTCTGCGAGTCACTCCTCTGCTTCATCATCCAACGGCTGAAAAAGTTTGTTTCCCCTGTGAACAAATGTTACTATGGCAATGAATTGCAACACAGTGTGGCGTTACCAGAAATCTGAGGTGAGTAATAAAGAAACAATCCAAGCAATGGATGCCTGGTTGTCATTGAGACACACAAAAAACCCCTTACAGACATTCAGTTTCTATATCTGTACACCAGTCTAAAGTGTAATCACCCCCAAGTCAAAAAAAAAACAGGAATCTGGCATCATTACACAACAACAGGACATACAGGTCCAGCATCTTTGACTGAAGAACATCTCACTAATACTTAACCTCATGCCGCCTCATCTGAAATGCGATCAGGTTCCAGCACAGTTCAGGTCAACATAAGTAACTTCTGATTTAGAGAAGAATTGCAGTCAGATAATCTTGTGGTAATGTTTTGTCAGTGAGTGTTGCTAAATTCAGTCCTTTTTTTGACACCAGCCCAAAAGATATACTTGAGTTCTAGGAATTATTTTAAGTTTTTATAAATCTATCTTACGCACAATTTCCTAGCAAACAGGAAAATCACTTCTGCTTTTCTTTTCTTTTTTAAGTTCAGTGGTCTCTGCTTTTTCAGGGAATCTGAAACCTAGAGAACTTGCCTGGACATGAATGCAGTCAGTATGGATGGACAGACAAATACCAGTAACAACAGTAATTGCATAGTCACAACGAAACAACTGGTTTTTCAAGAGAATGGAGTTACACCCCTTACTAAAAAGCATCATATACTGTTCACACTAGCTTGTTGAGGCTACTTTCATTGGAGAAATATGCACCCCTCCCTCTTTCGTGACGAGCCTTTCCCTGTGTGATGTTCTGCTGACTGAGTTTAATAAGAGTCATCTACACCATGTCTTGCACGTTATTGTATTAATATAAACACTATAGACAGCTTTTTGACAGATAAGAAAATAAAAAGTGTTGATGTTCAAGCACAGACATCATGACAGTGTTGGGAGTTTTTTTATTTTTTATTTGTCTTTTTATTGCTTAAATGCTCCAATGAATTAATGTTTGATTTGGTTTGGATTTGATTCAGTTTGGATTTACTAACTAACTAATTTTTTCAATATTGTATTATTATTAAAATTAAATTGGTCAACAGAGTGACAATTGCATTTTTTTTCTAAAATGATTACTGCAGAGGAAAATTGAGAAATTAGATTTTAGATTTTTGTTGGTGCTGTAGCTGTAAATTGTCTGACTTTAACCAGTTTTAGCCTATTCATGTAAATTGCTGTTTTAATTGTGTTAATTTTCCTCATTGATATTTTTATAATTATATTTTAGGCATTAGTAGACAGGTTTATCAAGTTTGCAAATTAAACAGTCATGTTATAGTTTCGACTTTTGTCGACCATTTGGGGTTATCATTTGACTTTTTGTGATTCATGGTGACTTTTAATGACAATGGCAGCTCCTGATGCCTCCGACGACATTTAAAGCAAGGTGCTTAGCTGTGATAAATAGAGCCTCATTAGTTACCCAGATGACTACCCATCTCACTCAGACAGGTATCTGATTTCTTCATCTATGCAGGAATGTCTAGGTGTGATGGATGTGATTACTTTCACTTCAAAGACAAAGGTGAAGTTGATTGACTCGTTTGTTTGACACAAAAGTGTGAGGAGACAGCCTGGGTGGAGGCAGTTAGTGGACTGAAACGTCATCGTCCAGGCCACAACTATCAGATGCTAATCACTGCTAACAATAGCCAAAGACCGACTACACGTTGACAAAAGATGTTTAACATCTTTAACATTGTGCCAACATGTTGCTCAGCTTGGTTTCATCCTTGCATTTAACTGAATAAATAAAATGTGATTTATTGTTGGAAAAACAATCACATACATCCAAAAACTGTGAAGATTATTGCATGTATAATTTATTTGGTTACGTATACTGAAAAATGAATTCATATATAGCTAAAACCTTCTAATTACTGCTAACTCGGTTAAGTAAAATGGTAAAAATAGGAAACTAAGGAAGGAATGGTTTGCTGGAAGTAAGAGGCTATCCATACAAATGCGGGTCTTCAAACCGTTAGAATACACACAGTCAAGCTTCGTTGTCACCTCCCTGCTGTGAGAAGTCCCCGTTTTTTGACGAGTACCACAGCTTGAGGAAGTCCCATCTCCATCAGACGTGTAATATTTGAAAGATGCATGTCAACCATTTCAATTTCAGCAGTGTCTGTTACCCTTCACCAGAATAACGTGATCTCATGGGACTGAGGACAAATACTATGCTACTTTCAAGACTTTAAGTGTGTGATTTCTATGCATTTTAAGTGTTTACACCCACTATTCACTCACTATTCAAGTTAATGAGACCAGGCTGTCCAGTGCTACTTTTTCTGCTGCTACTCTCAGTTTCATGTTTCGTGTACTTTCAATTTTGTGAAAGTAGGACTGAATAAATACTGTTTACTGTCACTTTTTCTTTCATTTTCTATTGTGGACTGTCTCTTTCTCCTTCTGTTTTGTTAAAAAAAAAAAGTCCCACCTCTAGTTTCATCAAGAATATTGGCAAACCCTTGACATACAGTGCATATAAAATAAACTCCTGAACAGTTTTCAGGTTTTATTGTTTTACTGAACACTGAATCAAAGACAATCTAATTTAGAATTTTTACACTGATCATCAATAAAGATCTGTTAATGTCAAAGTAAAATAGATTGCTACAAAATGATCTAAATTAATTCCAAATATAAAATACACTCTCCAATGGGGTTAAGTACTTAAATAAAACATACTGTGGCTTTAGAAATTATTTTTTCCCATCAATCAACACTCAGTAACTCACAAAGAGTGAAAACATATGTTTTACAAATGGCAAAAATCAAAAACTAAAACCTCTCACTTACAAAAGTATTCGGACATATTGCTGTGGCTGTCCAAATTGTGGTCAGGTGCATCCTGTTTGCCTTGATTACCTTTGAGATGTGTCTAGAGCTTGACTGAAGTCCACCTGTGGCAAAGTGAACTGATTGGGCAGAGTTTATAAAGTCACCCACCAAACATTTCACAGCCAGCCAAGTCCAAGGAGCTCTCTGTAGACCTCTGCTGTAAACATGTGGCAGATTAGAGCAAAAACACTTTCTAAGGTTTTGAGTGTTCCTAGGAGCACGGTACCCTCAATAATCTTGAAACTGAAGCAGTTTGGAACCACCCTTATCTCTTAGATGTGGCTGTCCAACCAAACTGAGTAACAGGGCAATGATCACTTTAGCAGCACTCCATTAGGAGGGTTACTTCACTGTTACCTTTTCTGACCTTTTAATGTTGTTCAGCCAAATACAACAAACAAAAGAGTGTTGCTTCTGTGTTTTCACGTATGCATACCCCTGATAGTATGAATACAAGTCTGACTGTCTGACTCATGAAATTTGTGTGAAGTGGCCCAAGAATCTTCAGTATTGAAATGTGAAATGATTCTTGTCCTTTATATAAATTAGTTTGTCTTTACAGGTAGCAGGAATATTTAAAGACCGAAAGCTTTCTCATGGTCCTGTACACCTTTTTTGGGGGGGGAAAAGTTCTCTTTCAACAGTATATCAATGTGTTTTATCTGACCTGGCTTCTGACCCAGGTTTAATATGCTTCTTAAACTGCAAAGATTTGGTATGAAAGAGGTAAACACAGATTTCATGAGGTAGTGAGTATGTATCACGTAAACACCCCACAACTCACTTATTAGTCGAACAAATACAGTATCTGGTTGGGTTCTCAGTGGTGCTGATGTTTTCTCGCATTTAAATTA
Source organism: Lates japonicus (assembly GCA_033238685.1). Classification (NCBI taxonomy): domain Eukaryota; kingdom Metazoa; phylum Chordata; class Actinopteri; family Centropomidae; genus Lates; species Lates japonicus. Next base: position 7,119,292 of record BRZM01000035.1, read on the forward strand.
AGCTCTTCGTCTACACCCATCAAATCTACAACACTGTGATCTCCAGCACCTTCAGCACTTTAGGTTGGAAGCACATATAAACTATAAATCATACACTCCTTTTATTTAAGCGCAGTATATGAGTCTGTCAACAGCCCCTGGCACGGTTAAGGGCGCCCACTGTCCAGTGATGTCACCTACAGGTGAAAGTGACACTGTTGTTTTTGTGAACTCCTCCTTTTCTTCCTGTGCCACCATTACATAATCCCCTCTGAATAGAGAGCAGCGGATACCTGCCTGCCTACTTTATTCACCATACATGGTGGCCCTATATCCCTTACCTGTGGTGAATAGTACTTAGTGCAGCAGGTTCTATTGTACCTGCAGATATAGAGAGGGAGGCCCAGGCCCCCTCAGTGATCCGGTGTCCTACAGTCTCAGGTTTCCTTCAGGGAACCCCTGGTATCTTTCCGTTTGGCCAACATTATGTGTGACTTCCTGTCAGTGGCAGGGATATGACTGGAGGATGTCTCAGGGGACAAGGTGACAATTGTCCTCTTCTTTAGTTTGCCTTTCTTTTCTTTTTGTTTGGCTGTTTTTGTTTTTTTAACTAGAAGGGGGTGTGTTTGTCTCAGTAACAGTATGTAGTTTTGTATGCCTGAGAAATGTTGGCAGAATAAGGCCCAATGTTGAAACTTGTAGCACTCTTCTATAATGTACAAGTTTTTTTGTTTTTTATACACATGTATTTTAGTAAAGGCTGTATGCATTATTTTACAACATAGAGAGGAGACACAACAGATTATCCTAAATGGATAACTGTGGAGGCTTTTATTTATTTTTTATATTTTTTTATTAACAGCAGAAGAACATTTGAACTAGATAGACCGATATGGTTTTTTCAGGGCCGATACCGATTATTAGTAGTCAAGGAGCCTGATAACCGATATTTGGAGCCGATATTAATTTGCAGTAAAAGTGAAAATATTGGCTTCAAATGCCTTAACTTATCTTCGAAACATATATCTGCTCTGTGGAGCTTCTCCACCTGGCAAAACTTTTTCTCCTCTCCGCCGTGTGTGTGTGAGCACTGTGCATGCACAGCTTTCACTGCTGATTGGCTGTTACCCATGCCGTGGCTCTGCGTGTAAGATTGGTTTTAATTAGTTATTTGAGGTTATAAAACGGGAGTGTGGCATCATAATAACCAGCTGAGATTTACTTGCAATTGGTTGGATGGGTGTATGGGTAAGAGTATACTGTATAATTAGATCATAGGACCGTCTGTTAGACAGATTAGGTGGATAACTTCCAAAATTAGTCTTTTTATTACAGAACTATGTTACTATCTCCTCTGAAGCTCCGAAAACTGTCCAGGATAACACAAAGAGGTAGTTTTGTTCTAAATACAGTGTAACTTTGGGAGATACCAGGCAACTCTTTCAGTGTACAAATTGGCTTGTGAGTATTGTATTAAGACAGGCATGGAAAAAATCTGCTTTATTTAAAGCACAATAAAGCCTGTTAACGTGCAACACATTCAACTAGTGCTGTAATAATGTCAACACTGCGTGAAATCCAACACTAAACTATAAATCAGTTTCTGCACCAGAGGCGCCCACATTGCTGTGCACAGTGACGCAGGAGCATTAATCAACTTATAGACAGAAGATAATCCCCATTTGTGACCCCAGCACTCTGTACTTTACCTTATGATCTGGTCACATAGTGTTCCCTTTGCAAACTCCAGCAGCAGGTTGTATCTTATGATCACACAGACCTCTACTTAATGCTGGGAATAATAAAATGTTTGCCCGGGGTAAAGAGAGAAAAATATAATTCTGGATTTCCATAGAGTGTGTGACTACGCTAGCTGTAGCAGGCTCAGGCACAGTCTGTGGAAATGCTGGATTTGATCACTGGTTTATATATAACTTAAGATGTCACAGAGCTAGCTGGAAGGGCAAACTGCCAGCATAGTTTAACGAAATCTATTTTTGCATTCATTAGCAAAAGTTATCAGTGATAGATTATTAATCATTCAGAAACTTCAGTTCTATTATTGCATTTCTGTACATGGGTTAAATGCATAGTGTTGATTTTTTTTCTCCCAACAACAGTAAATGAATGACTACACTGTACTTTAAATACATGTCAAAGTCCTTTCTGTCCTGCTCATTTTGTTTAGAAAAGGTTGTCATGTTTTCCTCAACCTGAGAAAGCCGAGAGCATCCTCATGGGACTCTGGTAAAAGGTGAAACTCGAGACGATCTCTAGTTAGTGTAGCGTAGGTTAAAGCATCCTTCTTTCAGAGGCAGGCGGAGAAAGAGTGAAGGAGACAAATAGGTTCCCACCGGCAGAGAGAGAGGTCAGCTCTCCTGGGAAGCATCTCCACTATTCTCTCAGAGTGAGGTGTGCTGGAAAAGAGTTTTTTACGTGGGTCTAGAGTGAAGAAAAGGCTCCCACCCATAACCTCACATTCTGCCTTGGACGAGCGCACAACAACATGCACCATCCCTCTCTCTCTCTCACAAACACACACTGCATTAACCTGCTAATGGATTGACCCCTTCTGCTCTCTGCTCTTTGTTTCGAAGCACAGATCACTTTCCTTCAGCTCGATTGGAGAACAGCAGGTGAGCTGTGTTCCCTCACACGCCCATCAAAATGTACAAGAATAGGTGAAAAGTCTTTCATATATGTTTTGCTTTATGGAGGGGAGGCCTGTGGTCTACCAACACAAGAACAGCAGCTGTGGGTCGCATGGTTTCACTTGGCCTCTTGCCATATTTGTCTGCTTCACTTTTGATGCATTTGAAAGACCCTCATGCCAACAATGCATAAACAAGAAATTTTCTGGCAGCGTAATACCTTATTAAAATAAACTGCCCAAATCCAGGTGTGCAAAGCTGTAGAGACTTACCCAAGAAGGCTCACAGCTGTAATTGCTGCTAAAGGGACTTTTACAAAGTACTGATTTAAGGCTCTGAATACTTTTTGTACGTGAGGGATTTCAGTCTTTGATTTTTAATAAGGTTGAAAAAGTTAAAAACATGTAATTGAGTATACATTGATTGGCAAAATGGCAATTTTATCTATTTACAATTACATCTTCAACACAGTGTGCAAAAAGTTGTCCTTGTTCTGATGCGATGACTGCATGACCATTCTGGAAATGAAAGTACCTGCAACTGGCATTTAGTGTCACTTACTGAGCAGTATCAAAATTTAGTTCCAGGAACTTCGGTGAAAACAAAAGCAGAACCTATGACAAAGGCTACATGTTACATTATGTTTCAATAACTTGTGTGTGGAAAAGGGTTGTAAGTGCATGTCCTGTGACAGTAGCTAAGATAAGTCACTCAAGAGTGAAACAAACCACACAGTGAGAGTTATATTTTCAGCCTGACCCAACTTGGCAGGTTTAGACTGGTTTGCTCCCTTGGGCTGAAATCAGTTTGGATTTTATTTTATTCGTTTTATGTATTCAGGCTAATTAGATGCTGAAGTTGTTTGTGATGGAGGCAGGTTAAAACAGAACCCGTGCTGGCTCAAGGAACAACGCTGATCTTTGTGCCATTAAAATGAAAAGTTGATAAAAATGGTGGTTTATGTTTGGCTTAATAGTGTGTGGTGACAGTGTGTTGGTCAAACCACATTAAGTTAATTTAATGGAATGTGTGCTTTTTGGTTGATGTGAAGGCACACAATGATTTTTCAGTGTTGAAACTAGCATTGCTCCTATATAACACAATTGTTTTTTGTCAAGCTAATCCTTTCAAAAATGATCTGTTCCTCTTGAATCTCTTTGTGAATCTCTTATTCAGGGTCCATCCTGTCTTTCCATTGATCTGAGCTGCTCCCTGACTCTGACCTCTCCATTTAGAGCAGATAATCCTCCTGTCCGCAGACATGTGCAATGTTTGAGTGTGTGGCGAATGCCCTTGATCTGCCTGGGTGAAGGATTTTGTGACAAACATACCACCTCACACCGGTGTCTGAGCCTACACAAGCCCATCAAAGAGATGTAGGAGACGACTAGAGTTTCACATTTATCCGTCTTGTTTGGACTTCAGCCCAGCAGTTGTATGTCTGTGTTTACATGTATTTGAGCAGGGCTGTTTGTGTGTGTGGATGTGTGTCCCTACTTATCATCACTGGTACCAGTCAGTGTGCAGACTGTGAATGCCTTGAAGCATGCAATGAGTACCAGTAGCAAAACAGAGCTCTTCCTGTAACTACAACGTCACAAGTTTGACTCCTGAACTGGCAACAATGAAAATCTCCACCTCTCTTGGACGGTCTTGAATAAGATGCTGATTATTTATTCTACCTACTCGCTCAATGAATATCAGTAGAATCAAGTAAATGCTTCGATGAATGTCTTGTCTACACACTGATCTTCAAGGCTGTGATCTCAGATTTGGTAAAGCTTAGTTTCAGAGTTAATTTAGCTAATGTCAACTTTTGAGAACAGTATACAGCTGCAAAATCTTTCAAAACCCCTGAACACGAGTGCTACCTCAGAGAGGAATTGTAACATAAACCATGTGTGTGGAGCTGGAGCTGAAATGATATGAGGAGGAGGAAAATGACCTCCAATTTTATGGTATGTTTGTCTTCTCTTTACTTCACAATTTATGCTGATCTGTGTTAGCCAGAGCATAAATGTTTATCACTGTCTTTGTCTGTTTATAACAGACAAAACGGAGGGAGGATGTGTGTGTGTGTGTGTGTGTGTGTGTGTGTGTGTGTGTGTGTGTGTGTGTGTGTGGATGGGGCCGGGTGGTAGCAGCACCCTCCTGGGCCGTACCTTCCTGCAAACGCCTCCCTCCTCCAACCATCCCTCTCTCAAAGTCTGGGCACCTGACAGGTCCCAGAGTCATTATCCTACTGAGCACTGACAACCTAAAGTCAGTCTGGCTACAACACAGCACACACACACACACACACACACACACATACACACACAAACATGCAGGTTTTTGTGTGTTTAACAAGGTCAGAGACAAAACACAGTGCAGGGTCCATGAAGACCCACGCCTGCATGGGTAGTGGCAGACTGGCAGTGTGGAGGAGGAGTGCAGGGCCATTGCAGTGGTGCCCATGTAGAGCAGGGCAGTACTGCTGTTACACACCCACACACACACATACTCTCATATCCTGGATACAGTGTGTGTGTGTGTATGTATGTGTGTGTGTGTGTGTGTGTGTGTTTTTGTCTTATCAGATCTATCATTGTACAAGTGTGATTCATTGACTGAATCATACACTAACTACAAGTTTACATCTTTGTGTTCATTCACTTTAAGATAACTTGATATCTACTGGTCCTCCACACCAAAATACTAGCAATTACTTTCTAGAGAACCAAATCTGTATTCATCTGTAGCTGAAAATAGACTCAACAAGTCAACCATCGCTCTAGTTTGAGCTCCATTTACTGCTTACCACAGCCCAGCTGTTTTAGGAGATTACTGGGCCTTTTTTCAAAATAAAGCTATAAGGTTGTGGCCTCTTTCTCTCTTTGTGCAATTTTTGCACAGTTTTCTTTAGTAGGAACCAATATGTCTGACTGCCACAGGGAAGTCAGGATGTACTGTGAGAGGCAGTCTTCACTTTGGTCTCTCAGTGGAGTGGTTGGTTGGTTGGTTTATCATCTCTTGTCTGATCCTCATTGGATAAAACCAGTGACAACACCAGACACCTGCTAGCTTTAAGAGAAACAACGTGACCTGTTGAGACGGTGCACTTCCTGGCGCGACACCGCCCATCTGGCAGGAGGAACACACACAGGAAACAGGTTAGTGAAGAGGCTGGTGAATGTGTGTGTGGACAGACAACACCCTTAGGAGTGTACCACCGGCAACTGTCTCCGTGGAACAATGCCACCTGTCGCTCAAGACTACACCAGACAATAGAGGCCAGATGAGGCAAAGGGTGGAGGCGGAACCGTACCGACTGGCAGGGGCATCAAAATCAAATACTTTAGGTATTCCTGATGCCAAGAGCCTATGGTTTTATTATTTATCACTTATTTGTATGGTAATGCAGTAAAGCGTATCTGTCTTTCTCTTTTTAATCTTTTTTCTCTGGGTCTTTGTGTCTTTGTGGCCTCTCTCGCTCTTTGATACACATACATACATAGGCAGGATGAAGTCATCAAGCGATATTGTCTTTGAAAATGCATTTTGGCAACATCATTGAATTGATGTAGGTTTGTGTTCATGGTGCCATCTTGCAAGTTACATACAGTTGTTTATACATGACAAAACTTTTATTAACTTAGAGATACATGAAAATCAAAGGGTTAAACTGAAAGATTAGTTGTTTTTTTCTTCATGAGTATTATTTGTCTCTTTGTTTCATTACAGTATTGGCTGCAGTTGTCAGTTGTAGCGAAAGAGACAACAATGCTAATGACAATCAAGTTCAAGTAGATAGATGACCTACATAAAAGCAAACTAGACAACAAAATATACATCTACATAAAGATTGTTACTGAGAAAGCAGTGGTTTTATTATTTGCATTTAGAATTGAATAATACTAGGGCATATACTTAGACTTCTATGTACAATAGGTTGTGAATGTTGCCAGTACACTCTTTGTTTATTGACTTGTGCGATAATGAAATGACGTAGTGATAAAAACAGTTTTTTAAATGTGATTTGGGCAGTTTTCAGAACTGACTGGCCACATTTTACCCCACCTGTGAGTTGCTCTTTCCTGTTTCTGCTGTGTGCTGCATTGGGTCAACGGTATCTATCAACACCCACTGAAAAAAGTCTTTTGAATCAGTGTTTGCATTTTTTAATATACATATTTTAAACTGCTGACTGTTTGAATCAAAGAACTTGTATAGCATATTTAAAACTGCATCAAAGAGTGTATCACTGCTCATTTACACATAATACATTTGTGTATAGAGTCTATATTACAAGAAAAATGTTGATGTGAGAACAAGTGGTTCCCAGGCAACAGCTGTATTTTTCTTTAACACTGAAATTAAGCCATCACTAAGTTCCGTGTGTGTGGCTTAAAATTATTTTAATTCATAAATATCAACACCAGTTGTGCTGTGGAACCTTTGCAGACTACTGCAGCGTGAAGAGTATTTGAAACAGAGAGGCTCGAGCACTTCGCATTAACTACGCAAACATTTTCACCTCGAAGTGTAATCATACGCATACTCAAGTCTGCAGTACAGTTGCATTTACTGCTAAATCAGTGACTCAAACAGAATTACGGAGATAGAATGGTGGTTGATGCGTGTCACTGTTTCTGCAACTCAGAAGGAGTATAAGCATAAATTGCCCTTTGGGAATCCACCAGTGCAAAGAAGGCAACAGGTTTTGGTCCGATCATGCCTTCCAGCCAAACTCCTCTTTGTCTCTCTATTGTCTGTTGTGAAGGACACATCTCTGTTCCTCTATTTGTATCTCATGTCCTCCTCCCTGTCTGTACCGGTAGTCCCCTCCTCCTTCTCCAGAAACAGGATGTGAGAAAGAGAAATGTTTAGCAAAGTCAGCAGATAAACCTGCACTTGCTAAATATGAAACATATCTTCCTTAATGCTCCATAGTTGTGTATATGTTTTGAGAAATTGCTGTCTGTATATATTTCTCAGTATTTCTGAATTACAGATCATCCAGTTCTGAAAGGTTTTCCAAAGTCTGTTAAAGTGCATGTAATATCTGGACCACTGTACCTGTAATGCATTTTATGTCAGCTACTATGTATTTTATGCATAAATTAAGCCCTATGTAACTATTGCTGAACGTGTACACTGTGGACATAGGTAATATTAACACAAAGGCATCCTGAATTAAAAGGCATCATTTCATTCAAACCATACAGTACACACATAAGCTACTTGACTGCAACTCTACTGTTGGAATGAAGGTCCTTGAACTGGCTAAATATCATAATCAGAACATTTCCATTTGCCAGCATCATTTCAGTTAACACAGAAGCTGTGGTTGCTAAGACAGTTAACTTCAAGAACTTTTTTGATGGTTATTGATTTGAAGGCATATATCAGGTAATTACAACCGTGCTTCACCTATGACAAGTCAAAATATCTGCTGTGAAAATGCCTTGTCATCATTTTTGCATCCGGACACTCTGAGTGTGTGGAGGAAAATCTGAGAAATCTTATTAAAACAAAATATGTGAAGAATCAGATGAGTCAAAATGTAGAGGCTCTGCATGAGTCAATGTAACTGTATCCAGCAAGAACAAGAATATTTGTTTAATAATATTCTTTCTCTTTCCACTAGAAGACTGTGGGCATTTTGATTTGTCAGGCACCATCATATATGAGACTATTCTTTCTGTTATCATGGCAAGGGGCTGTTCTGTCTTTTCAAACGCTCTCTTTCAGTAATTGACGACGACTGCCCGGTTCCATAACTTGTATGGTCCCATGAAGAAATAGTATGCCTGAGAGAGCAAGACGTTTTGTGTACCCTTCTTTTTTTCCTCTTATGAAGTCTTTGCATTAAATCTTCACTATCCCTGTCACACATGCTATGCTGCAGTAGGGTGAAGGCTGAATAGAACATGTGGGAGAATGTGGGGCTGGGTTTCTGCTTTCTCAGGGAGCCATGCATCTGCTCTTTATCCATGCTGGCACCAAGCCTGGGTCAGCCCTTGCTTTCTCACACACACACACAAACACACACACACTGCATGCGTAATATAATTGTAACTGCTAAGAAAAAGCAAGGAGGCGCGTGTACTGCAGACAAAAAAATTAAGAGGCCAAGCAATTTGTTTCAACAAAATATGTGATTGCATGCTCATTTGAATATGTAGGATGTATGATCAGTGAGTGGGTTTGCATATTTAGACTTTTTCTCCTACAGGTTCCTGGCTCTTATTTGAAATGAGTCAGTGAATGGAAGAACAAAATGATGTTGTTGTGGATGTTCATGTGTGTGTGTGTGTTTTGTGGGAAAGGGGTGCTTGAGTTTGTATGTCTTGAGTATGCATTTGTACACACTGAAAAGTAAAGAATATGTCTTAGTGTTTGAATGGCAAGACAAGAGACCCTAAGTATTTGTGTGTGTATACCAAGCGTGGTCACAAACCCAGTGATTGGCTTTTGTTTTTGAAGAATTGGGTGGAAGATTAAATGAGGCCGTTTCTCTCTCCTTTGGGTTACTTGGCTCAGGGCGGTGTTGGTGCATGGTGTGTGTGTGGGATGGCGTGATGTTGGTTTCCCAAAACAAAACCAGCAGCTGTTTTACAGGCTCACACACACAAACTCATTCATCTATTTGTCATCTTAGACCCCACACCCCTTCCTCCTTCAACCATGTCTTGCTTTCAAAACAAAAAGTAAAGGATGTTCAAATATAATTTCTCAATAACATCATTTCAGTGGCTGCGGAGTTTTGGCTACCAACCTGTGCATTGTGGCTGAAAAAGCCAACAACAATGTGAATTTTACTGTGTACAGAAGTGAGATTAACAGAGAGGAGAAAAGAATGATCGCTCACTAGCTCCAGCCAGGTTCCTCAGCAAGCAATGGTGGCTGCTGAAGTTTACAGCTAATTGCCACATCTGTGACCAATCGATTATTTGGCTAAAACTTCCTGTTGTATATTAATTTGAAACATCAATCATCGAAACTCATTTGCGCCATCGTGATGAACAGAAGGCATGAGGTTCGGAGAATTCAACTGATTTATTTCGTCAGTAATGCATACTGGGTTACCACCAATAATTTGAGCAGGTAATGGTAATATGGTTGTATGTATGTCATGTACCTTAGCTTTGCTTTCAATTGGATTGCACTACGTATTTATAGTACATATAAATCAGTACCAATGTACCTTGGAGAATGCATGAAGGATGAAGAAATAGAAAAATGCATTTCTAAATTCAGACAGCTTAATGCAGAGATACCTTCAGATGTAATGGGTAATCAGTCCAAGACAGATAATCTGATAATGTGATTAAGGTGAACTCTTAACCTCCAGTTTACATGTTGTTTGTAATCAGATCTGTCGTCATTATCCGTTTCATTTTACGCCGAACTGGTCAATGCAAAATTTACCAAACAGAACAACAATAAGATCTTATTTACAGTGATTATATCACTTTATCAGCGTCAATATTCTTTCCTCATACTTTTCCATGTTTATGTACCAAAACAAAACAAACTTAAGTTTGTTGAAGTTAATCTGGTGCCTCATAGCAAGCATAACTTTGCCAGAATATACATATGCGTTTAATGTCTGTAGTCGTATTTGTACCAAAGTGTGTATGGAAGCACAGATGACAGCAGTGCGTTTAAATACTGATTGACTAGCGTATTGGCAGGAAATAGACAATCATACACAAACACTGAAAAAACGACAAACAAAAAAAAACAAGTCAGACTCTCTGATTGTATCTATGAAATTTGTTATTTATTCATGACTACTGCGTCACTGTTGTTGTTCGTCGCGGGTGTGTGTCATGTATACCGCAGATATATGTTTGTGGCAAGCGTCAATCCCTCCACAAGATTGTGGAAGGCTAACCTTGGCTCTTGAAGACGCACAGATCTTTAGCTCTCTGTGTGTGGTGGTGGTGGTGGTGGTGGGGCAGCCTACAGACTGGCAGGTATGTTGTATGTTATATCCTCCGATGTCAGCTTTATGCTGCTGAGACAACAATCTCCTCTGGAGAAAGGAAGACCAAGCTTATTATATCCTGTAGCAACATACAGCTCTCAAAATGGATGGATCAAGTTCACAATATAAATAATTTCATCAGGGTTGACCAGTTGAATAATATGAAACTGGAGTATTACAGTGGTAACCCACTCCCGACTTGTTGATTAAGGACATGTCTGTGTCCTGATGTAACCTTGCTTGGTTTCCTAATGACCCACCAGAGGGACACAAGGGGGCCCACATTACCTGTAAATTGGCTGATCCCCCTCAAATTCACCCCTACAGGCAGCCTGGAATGTCCTTCTGGTTGGTTCAAGTGCTGCTCAGCAGGACAAAATCAAACCATAACACTTGCCTTTGTTTTGCACAACAATGCGTGGATACGTTTTGACACGCGTGTGTTGTGGCAAATGAAATCATAAAGTGATATTCTCAAAAAAGGCAATCACAACAAGAAAATCTTTTATTCATAGAACATTTACAAAAAAAAAATAAAATAATTTAATGGTCCAACTATTACAAGTTTACTCTGACGTTCACTCTGATACTATTAAATACATAATAGACTCAGTTTCCATTAGTAAACTATTCTCTACATTATGTAATCAAATTTGTCTCTTTGGTTGAAAAAAACAACAGAAAACTGGCAATTTATGATACTTCAGACTTCATTAGAAGTTACATGAAGGCTGTGACTGCTCAAACACATTTCACAGCGGAAACCCTGAGAGGAAAACCGCTGAAAACTGTATGACTGCAGTCCTTAAAGCCTCTTAACAGATTATCCCTGCTCAATTTACGCAGCAAAGAGATAAGACTTTTCACAATTGGTTTGTTTCAACTGTGTGTACTAATGACAGCTGTGTTTGTATCTCTCTCAGAGATGTAGAGACAGTAGCTGCAGAAAACCATCTAAGGTAACCTGGAAGGAAGTTGGACCATTTGAAGGCACATTTGGATCTTTGCAAACACCTTACAGTCTTTAGTATTTATATATTAGGCGTTGATGATCATTTCCAGCTGGTTTGTTGTTGTCTAGGCTCCTGCATCATTCAATCACAACTGCAACCTTTCAAAGTATCTAAACAATTTACTCATACTAGTCTTTTTTTACATCTGAAGTGCTGTAGTAGTAGCTCTGAAATTAATTTACCGATATTTCCAAACCCACCTACTGTGATTTTGTGCTTTAACATGACAGTCTACTTGGTAACAGTCTATGAGACTCCTGCAGCTGCTAAAACAGCCACAAAGGTCCTTCTTTGTAACTTTATATTCAACACACTGCAGGTCTCTGCAGGATATGTTTCCAAAGATGGAGGGAGAAAAAGAGCATTACATGGGGTTTAAAGGGCAACTTGGCTGCAAGACCTCAAACACTCACACACACACAGCCTCACACACCTGTGCAAACTCTCCATCAGCTTCCTTTCTCAAGTCCACACCACACCACACATTTCCTGTGGGCTCACACACACTGCAGTGTTCTCAGGGCGTTGCCTGCACGACGCAGATCCCAATGTGTCCAAGTGTAATCTTATGGCCAACTGGGACTGGCATGCAGACAACACACACACACACACACACATTAATATTACATACTAAAACCACATTTGTTAGTTTTAGGAAGACATTTTGGATTTTGGATTGATAATTATTGTTTACTGTATATTGGCCCATTGGAACAGGGAAATTTATCTGTGCGTCTTCACAAAACGTGTTTGGTGGCTTAGGGGCTACTCATAGGGCTAATTCATGAACTACTGTAGCTGCTGAACTAATTGCTAACATAATAGCCAGCCAGGAACATGCTACCACCAGTCAGTCACAATATTCAGCAATTAATAAGCTAATTAGCTTGGTCACTAATAACACAATATGTCCAAACAGACATGTCAAAGTTCACTTGAGATCAAAAGATCTAAGTGGATTTACATAACTGTAGTGAGCAAATCCGCATAAATTGTTCCCTTTTAAGTGGTGGTGTGACCAAGGCCTGATGCTTCACAGTTCTTACACGTAGTTGGCAAAGTATATCAGCACTATGAAAGACTCTACAGGGCTTGCACTACAGCTAGCTTCATTACTTGTTTCTTTAAAGGACTTTTTGACTTTAAGTTAAATATCTTCAAATGGATTTTGGGTCAGATGAATGACTTTTTTGGGCAGCACATTGACTCTGTTGGGGCATAAAAATATTACAGATGCGTAGTGTAAAATTTGGCACTTTAACCCACAGAGTCAATGTTTCATTTAAGATACAATGTGCTGGACTACAGAGAGGCAAAACAATGAAAACTCACAATTAACCGATTCAAAGTGCTGTTAGACACACAGTGTTGTATCCACACAGCTGGGCAGCTGAAGTAAAGGAAGAGCTGGGTGATCTTTAACACACACGATCCGCCAAACACACCTCCACCTCCACTGTTTTACACCACTAAGCAAATGTCTGAAGAGCAGCGCGGCCATGAGCTAAGCCCAAAAACCCTTGTATTCACAGTCGTCACTCAAGCCCAACATCAATCCCCACACACAGGGTGACATGACACCATTACCAGCCCACCTGTGTAAACAAACACACACACCTGAACTGAAGCTTTTATTCAATGAAAAGAATACTTTGTTCCACAATGGTGGAAACTGCTGAAATATAAATACAAATTTGGTGATTATGTTATTTATTTTATTTTATTTTGGTAAATAGAAAGTTTGAAGGAAACTGTATGTAATGGACTTATTCACACCCCAAATCCCAATTTTAAGCACAAGTGTATATTTCAGTGTGTGTACAGACTGTACAGCTCTTTGTCAAGCATGAATTTATAATTAACCTGTGTTTGTACAGTGGATGTTAACACAAACAACACGAGCAGATTCATTTCTAGGAGGCTTGCCAGTAAAATCTAACTTCTTTAAGCTTCCATAGAAAATGATTCCCCAACCATGGCATTGAGTTAAAGCTCGACAAATGTACCTGTTCCTTTACTAGAACACTAAATGCACAGACCCATGAGATATTACCACAGCCACAGTATGTGACTATACATTATCATCTGAGCGTTTAAGGGCACATACCTTCAGCAACTCAAGGTTGGCTACACAAGAACTTCCATCTCTCGCCGTCCCTTTCTCTGAAACCAAAAGAAAATAACAAGAGCTGGGACTGATTAAAAACAAAAAGCACACAGACCACTAAACATGGTGAAAAATTTTTTTCATTGTTTTACTATTGCCAGCACTTTGTTTTGTAATAATTCTTGTGCAACTTCTTTAGTCCTAATTTTCTTCACTTTTCTATCTTTTGTACTAACATTTTTAATTCATTCCTTGCACAAACTCAATGCTCTTTCCTATCTTTTGTATCACAGCTCCTCTTATTGGTCCATGACCTCTCTTTTACTCTCTACATTACTTTCTAGCTCTCTCACCAGTGTTCCAGTGGGCATGTGATGTACCTCCGACAGGGATGGGAGGTGCAGTGTTCACTGCTACAATCATTACACATACTATAAAAGTATTCAAAAACCCTCTCTCTACTGTGGAACATTGGTCATTTCAATGCTTTCTGAAAGAATCAACATCAAATTATGAAATCTAACAATACAGTAAATCCTTATCTTGTGCATACCCATATCTTAAATATGTACAAAACTGTCTGCAATCAGTATTTAACCCTCATATCACCCTGGTATTAAACTCAACCGTAGATACGGGAGGTATATTTGAGCCGCAGTCTCATCCATCTCGTAGCACCCGCCGTCAGCCCAGCACCTTCCTACTGACCAGGCGATCTCTCCCCGGGATCAGCCTTTCCCCAGGTATCACCTGCCGCCGCCCAAGCGTTTGAACCGAGCATTCTTAGTCAGGTGGGCAACAATCTATGGAGGCACCTTCCCTGAGGGCTGGAGCCGACCCCCTCACTGCTTTATGGTGCTCATTTAGGACGGCAGGCAACCAGAGTAATGTGTGCGATGATTGTGTGTGTGTGTGTGTGTGTGTGTGTGTGTGTGTGTGTGTGTGTGTGTGTGTGTGTGTGTAAGAGCAGATTTAGGGCTGGAGGCAATGAGTGTAGACCAGTGCTGGAATCCAGCTGGCTCCACAGCTATCTAAGTATCAACCAGTAACGAGTCCTTGGGACACACAGACACAGATGTGTCATAACAACATAACCCACAAAAATACACTGATAAAGTGTGTGCTGGTAAAATAAATATAGTGTAGGCAAGTTTGTACTGCAGTATCCAATACACCATTATGTGACCTGAAGAAGATTGAGCATACGGTATTTCTCTCTTGGTGTTTGGCTTGGTTTGCTATCTGCCTCTTAAAATCATAGTAGCATAACAGAGTGTGAACACAACACTGGATCTTTTTGCTTTTCTCAACCTGTGGTTTTACATACAGTAGACACATTGCAAAGTTTTGTTTTTCTGTAGACCGGGCACATACATGCTGTGATGCACACACTGGTGTTAAAGAATAGTTGATTGTTACGGCTGTTAACAACTGGATGGTATATTTTGTTGTGATGAAATTTGACATATGTATTATCATTGAGTAAAATTTTAGCAAACAGCCAACCCTCAACATATGGCACCTTCAATCACTGTCGCTGAATCAATTCCATGAAGTTAAAGGTTGTTGCAAGAAAGGGATGGAAGTTGTGTATTGATTGGGTGGGAGAAAGTCACAAAGACTTTAATAAGTGTGATAAGGTTTGAAGCATACTTATTTCAGTGGGTATCTTCTGTATATAAATACCCTGGACTTGAGTTTTTAAATTTAAATAATGGAAGAGGAGGTGCTTAACTCTATTACCATCTAACATACCAGTATTATCTTCTAACAATAAGAGGTGTTTAATAATTAGTGGTAAAAGTTTAGATGCCTCCAACCCACTCACAGCCTGTGCTCTCTGATAGGAAGGAAAGCTGCTGTAAGGGTGTTACACACACTCAGCAGGACATCTGTTGGGGTGTTGACAGTGGGCAGGTGAGCCGCGGGGGTGGGTGGAGTCGCCCTCAGGAAACCAGCTAGAGCTCCAAACAGAACAAGAGGATGTATAGACTGTGGAGGTGTGTATGTGTGTGTGAGAGAGAGAGAGAGAGAGAGAGAGTGAGAGAGAGGTTCCTTCACATCAGGTCTGGAGGCCTTTCTGTACAGGTGCCTCCATTACGGCTGCAGTGAAACTTCCTTCAGTGCTTACAGCTCAACTAGCACTGCAGTGTATACTCAAACTGAAGTGCAATACACACACAAGCCACACTGCATCAACTGATAACATACATCATACTGACAGAAAAAGCAGTAAAGGTAGAGTAGCCTGAATGTGCTGCCTAAGAGCTAATGTGGTAAATTTACTGCTTTTCTGAGTTGACATGCGTTGATGCTGGAACATATCACAACAGCATATCCTAGTGATGCAACAAATACATTTGGTGGTGTTGGTGGCTTGCATAAAAGTCAGTGGTTTTAATACTGGATGTGTGTGTTGCCTTGATGCTCGCTACTGACTTTCCGTGTTTCAATTCAACCCTCTGCTCCTTTCACTGCAACACAACCGCTGTTTCTTACTGTTTGGTTTCATTGTAAAAGCTACTTTTAGTTTATCCCTCTATCTTGGATTTAATTTTTTCATACTTTCTAGTCTTTCTACAGTTCCTACTCTACTCTACTCTTTCCAGCTGTCTGTTACCTAAAAGTTTCCAGCAATGAATTGCTGCAACAATTAAACAACTGTTTGCTACATACTCTAATTAATGTCTAGTGGTGTATGGACAGATACACAGCACTGAATAGACCGGAGTCTGCATGCCTTGGCATGGATAGCCTGAGCAAATTGCAGCCAGTTGTTCTCACATGGCTATTACAGTTCTTCATAAAATTCGTGATCTTCAAACACTGGAAAGAATGAAGAGCAGCTGGAATGAAGATTGTAAAGACGCTTATAGAACACATAAACCTTTGTTTAACATTGTATCTTCTGTTGAGAGACAGTTCAGATTTGTTTTGTATTTGCTATCTCTTACCTTTAGAAGTTTTGGATATGTATATCGGGTTTGGTTTTACATTTAGTAACAGATGGTGTTCACAGAGTTAGAATGCACAAACATGTATTTTATACAAGCTTGAGTATCTGTATCAGTTTTAAATGGTCAGACATTATTGTCCTAGCATGGTTCTCTATTTTAAACACTACCTGATTCCTGCCAGGTGCTTCAGGTTTGAAATTGACGAGCAGATTATTCAGTTTAAACCATGGGTTGCAAGCTCACTATTGTCACCAACCGGCATTTAGGATGCGTTCATCTACATGATTCATTGCTTCTGTGTAGCCAAGTAGACACAGCTTATCTTCCCAAATGGGTCTGATACAATATTCTTGTAATAGTTCCTAACTGATTACCTGTTGAAAGGATACATTGGGTACTTGTGTACAGGTGTTTCTTAGCACAGTGACTGAACAACAGAAAAACGAGGGATTAATCCAGCTCTAATCACTTGAAAGCCAGATCATTCTAAGCAAACCATGTAGCTGTCTTGCATTCTTACTTTTCTTCAGACCTACACAATCAAATAACTTTGGCCTTATCATTGAAAAACTCAGCTGATAGAAACAGAAAGTTGATCATTTAAAAATTGGCTTGTATACTTCTAGGTTTCATTAAAACATTATTAACAATGAATGACAAAACAGAAAACATGGTATCTACAATAGTTGCTAAATATATAATTCATTGTGATTTCAGAGAACAGTTGCAACAAACTGCTGATGGAGCAAAATCCACTGGTAGTTCAAGCATACAGTGAAAAGTTTGACTCCACATCTACGAACAGTAGTGCCTGCAATGCACGTTTTTCAGTCTCACAATCTCCCAACCCCACTAGCTTCCCTTCTTTCTTCGTCGCGTATTGTGTATTCTCCCTCCACGGCACAAAGCTGCCATTAATGGCCAGATTTGTTGGAGGAAAAAGAGCAATGTGAGGAGGCGGAGCAGGGGATATAGTGCTGACTCAGGCACTCGGCCCGGTGTTCTCGTCGTCTCGTAACCCTACACCTCCTGCTTCCAGCCAGACAGCCATTGGCCCAGCCACAAGTGCTGGAGCCAGGGGACTGCGGTAAACAGCACCAAAAAATCTTATCTCTTCCTCATTAGTCCTACAATGAGAGAATTCAACAAAATCGTGGACTGGGGCCATTCAGGGTTTGTGATATCTCTGCCCATCTTGACGAATTAAAACTGGGTATTTTAAGTAAATGGGGCATTTTATGTAGAGGTTCTACCTGTTTGTTGTGTGCTGCTAAAAAATGCACATTTTGTAACTTCTCTGCAACTATCTTGAGTCAGCCTGGTTTGTTAGATTGGCAATCTTGTCTCCTAGAAATTACGTCTCTATATAACAAACTGCAACAGCAAGTTTTGGCTGCATGAGACATGATCACTGTGTTAAAAGATGCAACATATTTCTTTGAAGAAATGAAAAGTTACATTTATGAATGGCAGCTAAGCTTGCAGGAGCTGGATGAAGAATTGGATGGTGGGCACTTACAAATCACCACACGACTATCACACCACGGAAACACATCCGAGCCTGGTCTGTTGCCACAGTGCCTCTAACCTTAACAAGTGCTGTTACTGAAAATGTTTGTTTTTTTCCTGAGGACTGAACTAACAAAGAAAATAAAACAACATGGCAGTTCTTTTCACAAAAAGATAGAATAAGTGTAGACCAACGTTCATGGACTCTCCATCTCTCATGTAGTTCTCCACTATCCCCTCTGCCACAGAGCAGAGACTGAAAGTATGTGAACATAGCATGTGTCTGTCTACAGAAGAAGAAATGCAGGGGGGTGGGGTGGATGCTCGCCTTGGGAGACAGATTACACCAGGTAACAAGTCGAGGCTTTCGACAGGAGGAAGAGTGAGAGTTGCAGGCGGCGCAGTAATGGGATCCTCAGCTTTGTTAGATTCTCAGATGATAAATATGTTATACTGGTGCAGAGGGTTGGTGTTGGTGAGTGGAATTGTAGAAGATGCACTGAAAACTTGGCTGTATATATAAATTTGCTCAACTTTGTATTATGTTCAGTGCTGCTGATTGTGTATTCAGTGTCAGTGCTGACATGGTTTATGCATCGAATACTATTTTGAAATAATATACCAAAGCGTTTTTAAAACTTTTGTTTCTGGGCTGGTACATGTTTCCGCAATTATGTGTTTTTCATCCTTTGAGTGCCTGTATCTTTGTTCTAGCACATATAAATGTGTTGTATAGATTTTACAAATTTAAATTATATCTGGCGTTCTTTCATCATCTCTCAAATTTAAGATAAAATCTTTTAGTCAAAAATCCATCTGCATGTGCTGCATTAGCAAAGGCACAAAGACAGTGTTATGGTGTAACAACATGTCATGTTTTAGTCTTAGGGTTATAGTTGGTACCATTTCTGCTAAAACATTTTTGTAGGGGAGTTTCCTTGCCTTTGCTCTGAGCAGGCACAAGAAACAGTTTCCTTATATGGGCTTCAGCTACCTCATTCATAACAAATTTCCAGCTGCATCCTTCCTTAGAAGTAAGGGGAAGTTCAGTATGCTCTTGAATGGATAAAAGTTTAAAGTCTGTGTGAAGATGTGAAATGTATGCTTTCCAGGCACTGCTGAGCCCTGCAGCGTGTTCCACACCGGATATATCCACCCTCCTTGATTCTTCGTTCTCAACAACAAACACATCATACAGAATCACAACAGTCCGTCTCCACGTTTCTCATAGCTGAAGCATTGTTTTGCCTGTGGCCTTGAACAATTGGCTCTTTTTCCCATGTGAGACAATTGATTCCCTATTGCGTTTATTAGATTCCGCCTGGGTATGAATATGGAGGCTGGCGCTGAGGCACAATGCCCTGCTCTATCCGAGACTGCACATCAAGCTTGGTCATAGATCGAAATTCTTGCTGCCACACAGGACAACAAGGCTCTTTCAGCTGGTGGGGCAATGAACTCTGCTGCCAACGTAATTTTTGTGTATTTGTTTCTACACTTCTCCTGGGAATGCCTTTCAGTAGGTTAGAGTCGATGACTGTGGGACCAAATTACTATAAAAGCAGTAAATGGACTGAATCTGTAAAGTTGATGGGGCAATTTGGCAACTCAGAGAATTAGTTTCTCTCAAACTCAAGATCACAGTGACAGGTTTGCTGGTTGTTTTGTGTGGAGTTCAATCATGAGATGAACTACTGCTGCTGGAACAGCAGAGCAGTGGCGTGTTATACAAGAGCTAGACATTTGACAGTGAAAGAAATAGCTGTGCTCAAATAAGATTGAGGATAGGGGACATATGTGATTATCCTGCTGCTTGTATATAGACGTACATTAACCAGACTACAACAATTACGTACAAAAGGTGTCAGATTTCTCTGGTAACTTAGCTGCATGTTTGAACTCTGTAGCTTTGTGGTTTATTTTTACCTCCACCATCACTCCACCCTGTGTACTGATCACTCTGCTCATTTGTCTTCTCTCCTTCATTCTTTAGCACATAAACTTTGGTTCAATTGTACAATCAGCTGTCTGGCCCCTTTTCCATCCTATATTCCACTTCAAAGAGTCAAAGCAGAGGGCCTCTCTGAGGTGTTAAATATCTTTATTAAACGCTGCTGCTGGGGCCCCCCAGCCCCTACCTCTTCACTTTTCTCCTCCGTCATCAACTATCCCCCACAGACTTGGCCTCTAGCGGCTTCTCTTCAAAGGCTCCGCCATCAGCTTCTGCCCATTTACCTGCTGCGCTGTAAGATCATGCACAATGGCCTCCGCTGGTCCCTGCTGCGTTAAACCCGGCAAGCTCCGCCACACTCGGCTGGGGCACATCTGACGGGAGGACTTTGCCCATGTGCAGTCCGGGATCAGCGAGTTGACTGAGATTGGAGGGGTGGATGTGCTAGGCCAGCTGTGTCATGGTTTAGTGACTGCTATCAAAAGATGAGCTCTGGTGTAACCACGTTTCCTCCCCACAAACACACACACACAACCACTCATGCACGTAGTGTCCTCTGCACGTAATGTGGGAATTCAGTAGGGGATGTGAGTCCTCACGCTATGAACAAAAATCCACCTCTTTGGCAGATGGATTTTCTAAATTTGTACCCTCAAAGGTCAGCCTCCTCTCTCAAGGGTGAGAGTACCTCAGAGGCGTTCAGCTTGCGTGCTAAATCCTCACCGTGGCTTTACCCAAGTCATCTGTCATGAAGTGACGTCAGGAAATCACATGTTAGATTCTACAAAAGCCTCTAAATCACATAGATTGATGGCACAGGAATGTGACATAGGGATGAAGCAACAAAAAACTCAAATGTTCAACATATAGGCTCCTATGTTGTAAAACAAACTGCTCAAGCAGTTAAAAGCTAAGGCCAAATTAGATTCATAAATCACCCTCTTTAAAAGGAATCACTAGAATATACTATAGATGCAGCCAGATGGTGGTGTAATACTAAACACAGTCACTGTGTTAATTACATTCTGACCTTCATTGGAGAAATATTCCAGGTTTGTCAAGTTTCCTGTCTGATGAACAGTGTTAGTGTTCAATTTCATTGTTTTCAACAAACAATATCCATTTTCATCTTACCTGACCAGTCAATGACAGTTTCCCAAACTAACCAATGACTAACACTCTCAATGCCCTTGTGTTAGTTGGTTCAGTTTATTTGACATCTCACAGATCAAGATTTCTTTTGCCAGAACTTTATATTGATTATAACAATATACTTCATACACACCAGTAATCATCACACACATATAGTCACATAATTTCAGTCGTCACAAATGCAATGAAAATATAGCACAAACTGTCTCTAACTAAACTACGCTAACTTTAAAAGCTGTGCCAAAACACATTCTGGTTGTAGGCGTCTACGTGACTGATAAAAATGCCACATTGTCCTGCTCTAGGTCCAACAAAACAAAACAAGGTCCAAGATATCTTTCAATTATATCTATTTTACATACCTCGAGACTAATCAACCTAAAGAGTGAAAACCTGTGTGGTTTAGTCATGGATCTCTCCAAAGATAAGCTGCTCTCTGAGAGTCATGGGTATCAAATTACTTGTCAGGATTCTACGCGGAAGGCAGTCTTCTGAGCCTTTCCAGACTGTCTCACTGTTATAAACCCAGCTTAAATTAATTTTTTGCTAAAGAGTTACAGGTTTGGCCTGGACAGAAAGCCTCCATCAACAAAAATGAGTAGATCACTAATCACATCTGGTAAACTTGAACCTTTCAACGCTAAAATAAGTATTTTACTAAAGTTTGAAATATTAATAGTATATTTTGGTATTACACTTATATAATCTATAAACTACATTCAGCCAAATGTCCAAACTGGTCTGAATCTTCCTAAAATTTTCTCGGTTTTGAGAATGTGTTCCTAACATATGGGCAGTCTAAATCACATCTCAGTGTGTAATCTAACGACCTAATCAGTGAAATATTTTTTTTTTTCTTTGTTTTTGCTCCGACCGACTTCTTCCAGTGTGAAGTGGCTGTGCTTGTAAAACCTTCACTTTCAAAGCCTCCCCCCACTGCCAGTTACTAACAGACCTTTGTCCATCACAATAGTATGAGCTGAGGCTCGGGCGCCATTCAGACCCTGAGGGTTTTGAGGGCAAATCTGTCCTCAAACCATTGTTGGTGATGTGCAGGGCTCAGAACAAAACACTGTGTGAGGAGAGCGGGACCACCTTCCCCTCCTCTATATCTCTACCCTCTTATCTGTCTCTCTGTCAGATTTCTCTGAGTCTCTCTCCTATTTTTTCTCAGTTTTATTCTTGCCTAGAGTGATTTTCAGATTTGAAAATTCTGATTTTTTTTTGTCTTATTATTTTACTCTTTGTCTCTCAGTGTATTTGCACAGTGTCTGTTTTCAGACACTTGTTGGACTTACCTTCAAGTTTTTGTACCTTTTTAACTCTTACTACAGCTCTTAGTTTTTGTCCTTTTGGTCCTCCTGTTCCAACACACACACACAAATAATTGGTAACATTGTTGCGGCAAAGTTTCTATCCACATGTTTTGACAAATTACAATGCATAAAGTGAAAAGAAACGATCCATTTTATATTCTTTCACAATGTACTTGTACTTTCACTTGAGACAAGATTAGATGCAAAGAAATGGGGACAGTCAGTCAATTTTCTTACATTATAATGGAAAAGTGACTGTGTGTCTAATTGTTGTTGATTAAACCAAGCAACATTTAAAACATTACTTGACAGGTTCAGTGAAAATGATCCATTTGTGTTTTCTGGCTTCAGCTTCTTTGTTTCTCTACAGTCCTGTAAGTGGACCAGTAGTCAGGACTAGCAGAATAAAGTTGGGTTTGTTGGAAGGCCACAGGCGGAGGTCTGGCTGTAGGCATCTGTGATCCTTGACCCTGATGACATCATATGACAGCTCTCATCGTCTTTCGTGAACCGGGAGGTCAAGATTATTCAGTGGACTTTCAAGCAAAAGTGAGTGTCGGCAGGCTTGGACAATCATGTGTTTGCTCCCGGGCGCGGCTCTGTGCTGGCATGTGTGGTCAAAGTCAGTGGCATAGTTTGAGTCCAACCTTGAGTAATAACAGGCCATTGTTCTGCGGTATGAGTGTGAATGTGAATGTGGCTGTATCTTGGATTCAAATTAATGAAATTCATGAAAACATGAAAATGAGGTATTTGCCTACCTCTTTCCTTTTCTTCGTGAAAAGCGACTCATTGGTAGTTACTGAGGTCATTTACCTGTGCCTTTGATACAGATTAAGCAGCAACTTGTCTCATGAACATGTTATTCAGGACCACTTGAAATGGACAAAGAAACAACATATCAGTCGGCCATGACATAATTTGATAAGGTGGTTTATTCTGTTTACAACAAAATTCTTCTCTCATCCTCCATCATCTGCTCTACTTGCCCTTTTCCTTTCATTGTAATCTGCACTACTCCTGAAGCCCAAGTCAACAGGAATCGCTTCAGATAAAAGGTTTGGAATGATAGATTTAATCCCAACCCCACAGTGATGAACACAGCAGATATTGTAAAGTGATAATTATTTTCAGATATAGTGGACTGATTGGATTTACAATAACAAGAAATCCAGTATAAATTAAACAACCAATGTAGTTTCATTAAAGGTGTGGGAAGTTTGAGTTACTAGAGCATTCCACCATTTGGCAGTGCACTCCTGTAACATTATTAACCATCTAATTACATTATGTTGATGCTACAGGGACATGGTTGTCTTTGAAAGCATATGTTTTCTGTGTTTAAAGAAAAAAGTAATGGTATCAAAAAGTCAACAGTTTAAAGAAGATCAAAATCAATGCAGCAGAACTAGAGACCTATGAGATAATTAAAATGGGTAGACTTCCCCTTTAACAATTTTGCACTATAAAGCTAGGACTGCAGTGATAATAAGCTTTTTATTTCCATAGCATTGCTCATGTGTAAATGCAACGTGTGCAAGTGTTCTACATAAACAAAGCATCATAACATTACAATGAAACAAATACAACAAAATACAAACACCAAAAATAAGTTAAATTAAAAGACACGAGGACCTGTCACACCAAACTCCAAGCACCAAAGCACTGAGGTGGAGATCAAGATATTCTGTTTTGCACTTCACAACATGACATGTTCTGACACTAAAACCTGAAGTGTGAGACTGTTACAAAAAATCTCAGCTTTTGTGTCTGACTGTTTGTGTGCATAATAAACGCATATGCTGGATATGACTCTGACTTAGAAACACTGCCTGCACATTTGACATTTGTTGTAGTTGAACGCAGAGACTGTATGAGGTTGAAACACATACACAAATGAAAAGCGCAATAAATATGTTGTATACTAACAATCTATTTGTGATAAATAGCGATGATACTTCCAGGTTTGTTTTCTCAGAAATCTCTCACACCTGCATTTCCACACCCCATTTAGTGAGTCAACAACTGAGAGGAAGAAACCATGCTTGAGGTGTATGTCATCAAATAATTATGCAATGACCGATTATGCAACTTACGCAATCAAGGGTAAATGTTCACTTTAACATCTTAAAACTATAAATAAGCATTTTTGTAGGGGGTAAGCTCAGTTTAAATTGATTTTCACTCAAAAGTTGAATTGAAAAGTTTGAATTAGAGTTTTGTCAGTTTCACCTGTTTTTAAATGCATTTTAGCCCAAAAATTACATAACATTACTTTGAAGTGAAATCTGACATTGCAACCTCCCACACACATTTTCTGCAGCTTTATTTCAGCCAGGCACGAGGCTTTCAGTGGCTTCTCTTGGCCTCTTGGTCAACAGGGCAGGAGGTCAGAATGAAATGATAGAATGGAGCCCAAGGAGAGAGAAGAGGAGGGAGGTGAGGGGGGTTGTAGGAGGAGGAGTGCAGGACACCAGTGGGGGTGGAGGAGAAACAAACAGCAGGGGACATTTTTGGCGGGAAAATGGAGACAGACCTGGTAAGTCACCTTGCAGACAGACGGTGAGTCAGAGTCTGCTTCTGTCAGCTGACACGCAGCCCTCTGAATCACACTCACATGCTCATACACAAGCGCAGAGCTCAGATATATAAAGCCATGCACACATACACACACACACACACAACCCCCCACACCTTAGCAGCCTACACACTTACACCAAACAATAACCGCACCCCTTGCAGTTACCCCCCTCCTGCACACACACTTTGAGATGATGTCATCCTTCTTTTCCTCTGTGGCATAAGCATGACTCAACATTTTGTGTATGTGTGTGTGCATGTGTTAAGTTGACTCATGAGGTCAAGGTCCACATTTCAAGCCTGATGTCACTTATCACTGACTAATCCTCACGCAACCATTTTGAACTAAATAGGACAGAGGGCGGGAAGAAAAGGCTGAATTGGAGGGAAATTTTCTTTGTCACTGTGTTTGTTTGTGTGATTGCAAGTCAGAAACCACAGCCTTTGTCCCCTTCCACTCACACATTTGCTACACATGCATTGTCATTCTGTCTTCATCAGTGTAATTAGACATACACCCAGTGCATACTGTGCTAACCTATAGAAACAACCACCTCTCCTCTCTGTCTCTTTCACACAGAAACACACAGAACTAAAAACAACTTTCACCACAGGTATGTAAGAGTGTGCAAACTCCTCTAATCACATGCATATTAGCTCCAACCGTCGTGTACGATTCAAGTCTACACACTTCTTCCTCAAAATGTGCAGTGTATAAACATGCCATGCATCACCTCACTTCGTGAAATAATGATTAGGCGCTGGGCCATTAAACATCCTTGGACCCCTACCTGGAAATGAACTCATAGCTAAAGCCATGGCATGGCCCAGTAGACATAAGCCCTCATAGGCGGGCGTCAGGTGAAGCAGAGGGCGACGGGAACACCAGGCCCGCACGGATGTGGCAGGAGGGCATGATGTCAGCTGGGTCTCTGCGGGCCCTGCCAGGCAGCGCGGTGGCCACTGATCAAGCGTGCAGCCCAATGCCAGCACAGGTGCACACACAAACACACACACACACAGCTACTACACAGTGACAGTAGCTTGGCAGGAACCCGCAGGGACATGGAAAGACGGGTTGCATATTTCACACTTGTACATATATCAGCATTGGTGTGCATGGCAGTGAGGGGAGAGTGTACAAAAGGTACTCTGTATTTAAGTAGGAGTAAATATGTGATTTCGTGTGTTTCTGCCATTAGGTGAATGATGAGGAAGGTGACACCTGGAAGCTGGTGACAGCAGGTAAGATGTGGGCTTTGCTCTCAAAACATCAACATAATAACAACACAGAAACATATATGAATGTTACAGTATAGCAAGTGAATAAACAGTGATATGCTAATAATCAGGGCATTACATGGGTTAGCTTTTGGTCCCTTGTGGAGAGAGTTCAGGTGTCAAAGGTAGGCATCTTTGTACACCTAATAAGGGTGCCTCAGACCTAAGACACCTTGCTGAGACCATGATGAAAGTCTTGCTGTTTCTAGTAGAAAATATGGGGCTACTGAACTGAATAATAAAACATGCAAAGAAATACGTTGCAAAAGTGAATAAGTGAACAACTTCAGGTCAGACTATCTACCATCACCCGTGGTGGGCGAGGAAAAAATCACTGAATAAATTCCCAACAGTCCAATAATAGCTCTACATTAAAAACACAAGCAACCATAACTAGCAGTGATTCACTATAGCACTACTGCATGTAGTAAATGTGGTTTATGCAATACATAATCTGTAATTAAGGCAGTATACTGAGACCATGCGGCATCCATGCTGAAAACAACCAATCACTGTACCGATGTAAAGGCGTCAAAGATCCACTGTTCCCCAGACATGCTGTGGTCGAGACAAGATGGTTTTAGTAAAATCACAGACAGGCGCTTCACATCATGTGTTAACAAGAGGGAGAGGTTTTCTCTAACGCACTGTGATATGTGTTTTTGTACAGGGGGAATGCAAAGAGGGTGTATACATGTTCTTTTACAGCACAGCCTGATTCACACATATTGACATGGATGTTTCTTCTGTCATACAGCTCCCCTGGTGCCTTGATCAGCTGATAGTGAGATTGTCAGGCAGAAAAAACTTTCCTCAGCTGTTTTCCACTTGACATTTCTTTGCCTCATCTGCTCATCATCTGCTTATTTTGTATGTCAAGACAACTGGGTGATGCATTATGGTAGGGGTTAATATCAATGAGGTTATCTTGGCTTGAAACTTCAAGTTACTGAAAACTAGGGCTGTGACATTTGAAAGATATGGGTGTTATTAGGCAGAGCAGATACTTTTTGTTGCATTCATTACATTTTAAAGTTTGGCCATAGTAAGGACTAAAAGTGAGCATAGCTTGGCCTCTGCTGCTTAGGTTTTGATCAGTCTTTTGGTCTGTCTCTTATGAACCCTCAACTTTATGGAGGGTGCAGTGCAATTTTAAGCAGAGTATATCATCAAACAATGAGACCTGATGCCCTCAAATTAGAACCATTTTAAATGCAAGCGATTTTGGTTGTTTTTTTCTTACTTTGTTGTCCTCCACGGCAGATACAATTGAATTTAGGTTGGAAATCTTTTTGCAAAGGGAGATGCAGCCAGATAGCAGCATACAAAAGTCACAGACAGAAAAGTAAAAATAGGCATGAGATAAAATATAAAACAAAATATAGGCAGGTTCATTAGCTACAGACTGGAGCAGTTAACACATAAGGAATCAATTTATCCACACAAGTTACATTTCGGTGGCCAGATACTTAGACTTTGGTTGACATTCCTTTTGCCAACTAATATTCAAGTATTTGAAAACATGAGAGCCTTCTTCCCTGTCTGTCTATCTGTACATTGCAGGGGCGTGAGCTGCAAAAATATACTGTTTGACTTTGGTTTCTTTTGACCATATACATGATCATTCTCTAACCTTGCTTGGGTGTTATGTTCTCAAATCAATCAAACCCCAACCACAGAGGTGACAGACCAGAATATGTTTCTGTTTTAGTGATGATACATAACAGCTGGAAGCCAATGGGTTATTGCTATGAGAGGACAATTAAATGCTTTATTTTTATCATTTAAATTGGCTGTTGTGTGATCTAAGATAATAATTGCAAGAAGAATATATACTAAAAAATGTATGTGTTTGTTTTGTTGCAGTTGACCATAATCCCATTATGGCTTTATATTATTACCTTTCTGACACAAAATTTGGCCTGCTTTGTTACTAAGGTCGCCTGTACTATTATAAACCTTCAGGACTACTTTCACGGTTTCAGAAGTGAAGTAGTGAGTGGGGCTCGTTCATCTAAAAAGCACTACTCCAACATTTTATGGTGAACATAAAAATGCTATCTCCTTTTTCCTTTTTCAATCGACTTTTAGTTTAGTGTGATGCAAAAGATTTAAATTGTGAAAACTGTCTGTGTTTAGATCATATCTGGACTAAAATCCTTAACACTCAAGGTTCTGCTAACAGGTGTGGTTTGTGACTTCAAGGTAGAGAGGTCGCCACATGGACATCGTATTGTGTGTGCGTGCCTGTCCTCACCTAACTTGTTTTTTGTCAGATGGTAGTTTTTCCTAGAAAAGTGACATATTTCACATGCTTGTCCACAGGTAAAATTTCCTTCCAGTGCTGTATCTCTACTGGTTTCCATTGTGGGCCTTAGGTCATGACGGTCCAGCACCTATTGCATATCTTGCAATCATAAAACATATTGTATCATTCCTCTTAAGTAATATGGCTGTGTCAGAGCTACTTTTTACTCTCAACTTTACTCACTTTCTTACGTTCTCTTTCCCCACTTTCTTCTTGTTGATCAGACTCGCTTATTCTTCCTCACTCTTCCTCTGTCACACACACACGCAGCTGTGACACAACAAGGAAGCGTTTGGCCTTCAGCTCGTTAACAGGAAGTGCACAGATCTGTGACAGCAACGCTGGGAATCAACATCTGGTGAACACACATTAACTGTATCCTTCATTTTGAACATTGCCTTAAACAACAGTCTACATTTTAGACTATTATGCATTTGTTTGTTGTTTGTTTGTTTTACCTCAAATTGATTAGAGACAATAGGTAAAAGGGTAGGGTAAAAAAAAGATCAAAAAAAAGAAAAGAATGACGTATCTGCCCCAACCTTTAGAATTACTAATACATTGTAACCCTGATATATTGACCCCTTTCTCATATGATCTCGAGGTTGTAGTGACATACATAAATATCATAGATTCAGGTGTGTGTGTGTGTGTGTGTGTGTGTGTGAGAGAGAGAGAGAGAGAGAGAGAGAGAAAGAGGGCAGGTGGACGGAGAGAGTATGGGTCCCACAAGCTCTGCCATCAAGACAGGCAGGGAAATGGATCTCTACTGTCCCCCCTTCTGGCGCCTGTAACACATAAATGAAACCCATAGCACCATACATGGGTCTCTCCAGTGCGGAAGGTTGCCAGAACTATATATTTGTAAAATGATTAATTACTGTGATTTTAATTTTAGTTTATTTGATTCCAATATCATGGTTTCTACAATTGTTCAGTTGAGGGTAAAAAAGAGTAGATCAGACTTCATGAAGCAGGCCTCAAACATCCCTTTGAAGACGCATCCCTTTGAATTTTACAAATCATATTGGTCTTCTGCAAATAGAAATACAAAGAATGCACACACACCAATCCTGCTACTTCTCAGTCTTCTTTGGGTGCTTCAAAATTCAATGAGCTCAGAAGGATCAAACCCACATCCTCAGGGCTAGGTATTCGATTACTTTTGATTGTTTGGTCAGAGACACTTGACATTTCTTGAGTCCTTAAATCTCATCTGGTATTGGACTTACTAAATTCACTTAAGTCGAACCCACAACACAAAACTCTAGGCCATTTCATCAGACATTTCTGAGTTTTATTTCTGTCATTTGAATCTTGATGTTGAACTTCTAAATTCTTGTCACTGATGACGCAGTCTCTGGCGTGATTCACTAGCACTTAGCCAACAGTGGACCTCAAATGCCCTCATATGCTCATGGATCACTGTTGGTGAGTGTGTAACAACTGGGAGGTCCCCTTTTGGATAGGTATGCAAGCACACACACATTTCAGGAAATGAACCCCAGTACCTTCACATTGAGTATGAAAAGTGCTACCAAAACAGCAGAGTCACCACTTTACACAGAGTGGCCTTTCACCGATACTATCCACACATGATCCATACACACATACACCCAAACAAAGAGGCAGTTCTCTCCAACAAGGGTGTGGCTGACCTGTGGTGGGCTGCAAGACTGACGTTGGCATGTGTGTGTGCATACTTACATGTGTGTATCCTGCTCACGTGTGTTGAGACAGACAAGGCAAAATGGTAAAATGAATTAGAGACACAGGTATCACCAAACACTAGGATAAAACTTTCTACAGAAAACAAAACTGATGCTTTTTTCATGTTGCAATGTGAAACAAAAAAGTTAATAATCACTGATATGTGGCTGTGGTCCCAAATTTGGTAAAATACAATAGCAACATCACCTCTTCCTTAAACTGTAATCATTTGTGTTGTGTTTCAATATAGGTAAACACACAAAACAGCTGTTAACACTGAGATGTCTTAATGTTTCTGCTGATACTTGGCTTGACAAGTTTAAAATGACATATTGCCCTACATGCTAAAATGAATGTTTATACAGATTAGAGTGAATTCTCCAAGACTACACGTAGACAATAACACTTCAGAGAGAGTTACATTAACCCTTGATGTGTTGCAGGGAGACAAGAGTGTTTCATTCCAGCAGTCTCCAGCAGGCTAACATTGCCTCCTGCTGGTGAGAGTGCTCAATACACGACCGTGCCTGTGTCAAGCTCAGCTGACAGAGGTCAAGTGATTTTTGAGAGTATTTTCCAAGTAAAAGGATGGTAGAAATCTAAATACCCAAACTTGTAACTGTGACTTATCACATCTGTCTCAAGAAATATGTTATCTATCAAGTTACAGTGATATAAGTATAGAAAACTGGTTAACTACAGCAGCAAAGAATAAAGGCTGAGATTAGAGGACTAAGAGAGAATATAAGAAAATTAACAATTTCCTTATGCCTCCAGATTTAGGATTTAATATTTTTATATTGTTTGCATGCTAGTAGAAATATAAATATTTCAACAGTTGAGATAACAGTTAATCATTAATTTAGTCAGTAATACCTGTTACAATGAGTAGGATACTTTGTCCAGTTAATCTTGCTGTATATTCTACAGATTCAGAGGCCAAAGTAATTCAGAAAGTGACCATTTTATAGAGTCTGGATTACTTAATGGATTATGTTAATGATACTGCAGTTTTGAAAAGGTAATCTATGGTCAGAAGCAGATTATAGTTGAATGAAAACCTTTTGAAGCTGTTAATCTCTGCTTTTCTCAGAAACAGGCACTCCTCACAAGGCAAGGGGCTAAAATTAGAAACAAAATTGCCCTAGTTGGATGTTTTCATTAGTGTAATGAAGCATGATGAAATGTTTCCAGAATAGATACAGTGTACTTTGTGCAGTTTTTAGCCATGAAAACAATCTTGACAGAATCAGTCTTTAATCAAACACAGGAAACACTGATAAGCCATTAGCTCAGCTTCAAGATAGAAAGTGATTAAGTCCACCACTTACAGCTCACTTATTTTATCTTGGCATGGCCAGGAAAAAACACACAACCTCATGCAATCTCACACACACACATACTCGCACAGAATGTGGGACTTTCTCGCAGATTCTCGTGGGCTGATAGTAGAGGTCTGTATTTGATAACAAACACAAAGTGACACCAATGTCACCAAACACTGAGATTAAGCAGCGGTTGACAGGAAAGCACTGACACCTGACACACAGAGAGGTGAGGGTAGGGGGTGGTGGTGGTGCTTTGAGATTTTGGGATCTCACCAACAGGATTTCAGGAAAAGACGCTGTAGGTAAGGTGGTGGTGCTGGTGAGATCTAGGAACACAGAAATATTAGAAATAAGTCAAACGGGGCAAGAGACACTAACGCTAATGCTCTCAGTTTCACTTCCTAATCAGCTGGTTTAACATTGCATAACTTCAAGTTGTGGTACAGCCTCTCATCCTGAGCGGGAAGAAGTTTTTACGACACGGGAAAATAAATCATTCTTACACTGACAACACAAGACAGCTTTAGGTTTTTAGTTTTATTCCAGAATATGCAGATATAATATATTATTACCTCACATAAACTTTACCATCAGTCAGATTAACAATGTATTTATTTATCTAATCAATATTCACAACTAACACACTCCACAAAACAATATTTAGCAATATTTTCTTTATCTGGCCCTTGGCTTGTAGCTGACAGACAACATTATGAAAACCCCCGTCATTCATTTGAATTCACTTCATGCATTGGACTACAAACAGAGGGATCGGGCAAGAAAGAAATCAGGGTCGATAAAGTAGAATCTGATCAAGTTTTGCAATGCAACATCATCACCCAAGGACCTGTGTTTTGGCATCTAAGAGGCCTGTAATCTCAGTGATTTATGATTTATTTCTCAAACCAGCTTCCCTGTAGCGTATTTCATCATCTTGTTGGAACCTGAAACAACACAGCAACACTTCAGATGAAATGATTCACCTCCTGGGGTCCTCAGGCATGATGTGTGATTATTTAGTCGTGTGTCCTGCCCCATCAAACTTCACTGTGTTCCCAGATTGTGGTATTTAGTGTGATGAGTACAGTGTTATCATAATCCATTACAACAATGGCCAATGCCACAAAAATGAACTACAATTTCTTACCCCCTTATACACTTCAACCTTTGCTCAAGGAGTTTGGATTTGAATGAATAGTTTTACTAACACACCCCTGTGATAAGAATATCAAACCTTACCGTTTCAAAGTCTTTGTTCTTTGACAAGGTTGACCTCACAAAAATAACAAGAAATTGTACAATATGTTCCAGTGGCAGTCTGGATTAAATTAGGGCAATATCGTCAGCTCATCTTCGGAGTCCATTAACACAATGTGTTCATTAAAATCTACAATACAAACATCAGCACAGCTTTCCAAAGCCACTCAGTGCTCTGTCAGTCATCTGTCATCCATTGTTGTTCTCTTAATCCTACCATTGACAGTGAGGTCCATTTCCACCATCAGGGACCCAGAATTAATCAGCAGACTTAAATTAGCCCAGGGCAATTAAAACACCCAGCAAATGGTTAATTAATTGACCTTGGTGGTCATTAAACAACTCATGGAATCAATAAGGGATCAATGGTCACCAGCGACCTTTCGTGCTCGGAGCAGATGGGCTGTGGCCACTTAGATGAAACTGTAGCTGGATGACTGTGGAGATGAACTGATCATGCTTTATTTACCAGACAGATGGATATGTATAGCCCCCATCCTCCACCTCTCTTCCTCCCTCCTCCCTTTTTCATCCTCAACTCTCCCCCCAGAAAAAAGATTTTATTTTTCTACCCTCAGGATACAGTGAGGATAAGCCTGAGTGCCTAAGCTGAGTGAAAAGCATCAAATACTCACTTCTGAGAAGCTGATGCTAGACAGTGTTTTGTATTAGATTTAAACAATTAATCAGTTGTCAAATTATAGCTGATTCATTTTATTTCAATTGACTAACCAGTTCACTTATCATTTCAGCTGTAACTTTTAATCAACAAAGTATTGCTTTGTTATCTATAGATCATTTGTTGGCTTACATCATTTATCATCTAAGCACACAAGACTTAAAATGTGAACAAAACCTTATCATGTGGCAGCAGTTATTATTACAGTTTCTGTCTGCCCCATAAAACATAAAAATAGTGTTTATGTTCGGTCAGTATTTTATGGTTCTAAAAATGTTTGTTTTTTGCTATTGTTGATTTTTATAATAACCACAAGGCAAATGAGCTCAGTTGTGACATCCACCCCTCATCTTTTCTTTGCCTCTCTCTTGAACCATGGTTCGCTCCTGACCCCTGTATGGCCAGACTTTTGAGGACAAAGGAACTCTGCTCTCTAGTACAACCACCCCCCACCCCCCGACTTCTGCTCATTTAAACTCCCCAGACTCCACCCCATCCCCCCAAACACACACAACAACACCACCCCTACCCCCAACCCTATCCTGGTCCATCCATCCATCCACTACAAAATCTGTTGATTCTAGTTGGCTAGTGTTGATTCGTGTCCTGGACACAAGACCAGTAGTCGTCATTGTTTCTTTTATCCATGATTGCTCCACAACCTCAATGGTGTGCTTATTATTTTAACCATGGCGATGAAGTTGTTTTTGTGACTATGGCTAACCAAACAATAACCATTCCATGAGCTTAGCCGCATGTTTATTATTGTTACCATGAGGACAAAGGTCCAGTACACCTGCTGCCGAGGGAGCACAATTTCAGGACACGCTCCTGTAGGTCAAATCAGCGGGTATGGAAAAACAGCCAATGGCTACCATTAGCTAAATAAATCTGGTTGTCAAAATTTGCCCAAACCATTGGTCCACATACTGAACAGAATACTGAAGAAAGAAAAACAAAAACATCTGTCTTTAACATTTTAATATTATAAAAGTCAGTAGAGTGTTTCAATAGTCTTTTTGTACAACTAAAATAGGCTCATGAATTTCACAGTTGTAAAGAAGACATGTATGAGGTCATAGTGAGATAATGTTGAAGTTAAAATGCCTTTATTGAAATATAATTACAGGATAAAGCCGGCTTTTAAAATACGTTTTTCATGCTAGCAACAAATGCTATGAAACAGGTCAAAACCAGTCTTTATTTCTCATTACTTTGTACTTTCTCAGCTTGTCTGCAAAACTCAAAGGTTCCTACAGAAGATGTAGTTTTTAGTAGATGCGATCCAAACTGCCGTGGATTAACACATGCACCATGTTCATGGTAATGAAGGAATATGCCGACCTGTGCAGCAGTGTGGCTTACAGATGTGTTTTTAATAGTTTTTCACCAACAATGTGTCATCTGTCCTTCTCAGTGACTCTTTGCCCAGGCTCGTATTTATTGTTTCGTGTTTTATGGTTTTGCTTCCTGTCCAGCGTTTCATCCCCTCGCCTCACCTGTTCCCACTTCCTCAATCAGCCCTGCAGTCACCCGGTCTCTCCCCACCTGCACCTCATTCCATAATCAACCTGGACTACATATACTAGTGCCTTGCCTTTGTTCCTTTGTCAGTCTGGCTTTTCAGTTTAGAAAGACAAGAAAACAAGATGGGGGACCTCAGAATAGTTAGAAGAATTCAAGGTTTTATTTGGCTGGACAACAAGAAAAAGTCAACAAAAAGGAAACTCATACTCTAAACAAGCATCCAGTTTGCTTTTCTAGCACTCTTTTTGTCACAGGTTTTGTTGACAACAACAAAATATAGAAAACCCCCAGCCTTATCCTGTAAGTTAAAATAAAAGTATTCAATGCAAAAACTTGTTGCAGTGCCACAGCCTTGCAGCCAGTGAACAGGATCAAAACTGTATATGTACGTGTGCGTGTGTTAAAATCACCTTTGCAGTGATGTCATTGCTGCTTGGTCTACCCCCACTCCACGCAATACACACTCACAGAAACACATCCTCCACCCTCCTCTTTCCATGGCAGCACCGGCCAGCTGTCTCCCCTGCTGCTCTCAGCTGACGGAGCATGGGGGTATGGGGGGCGACACGAAGGAAGAGAGGTGGGGGTGGGTGGGTCGACAGCTGAGCAGATGCAGAAGCCCCTCCTGGGTTTGTCGGGGACAGGCTCTTTCCCAGCCACCCCGCAGCCGTGCAGCTGCCTAGGCACCAGCTGTCCTGACGATCGCACCAAACAGACCAGGGACTTCCTCACTGTGGTGGTTGGCTGAGGAAGGAGTGGAGGTGGTGTAGTGTATGGTCTCACTGTATGGACCAGCTGACACTCTCTAAACACCCCAACCCCCCCACGCCCCCAACCCTATCACCATACTCCAGACCAAAACTATCCCAGACAAAACATGCCTGGAAAATGCACAGTTTCCCCTTTTGACCTTAGGCCGCTGGCTCGCATTCAACAATCGCATTTGGGGCGGCTGTGGCTCAGGAGGTAGAGCAGTCGCCCGCCAATCAGAAGGTCAGTGATTCGATGCCCGGCTCCTCCAGTCTGTGTGCTGAGGTATCCTTGGGCACGATACTGAACCCCAAATTGCCTCCAATGTGTCATCGGTGTGCGAATGTGTGTGTCTGTGCTAGAAAGTGCTATTGTATAGAACAAGTGCTGTATGAATGTGTGTGAATGGGGTGAATGTGATCTGTAGTGTGAAGCGCTTTGAGTGGTCGAAAAGACTAGAAAAGCGCTATATAAGTACAGTCCATTTAAGGGTCTAACTTATATCTCACAAATTAGACATTGACCAGTAGATCAGTACATTTTTATGGAAGCAAATGACTTTAAACGTCTAGAGTAGGCCTCAGTGCCTCCTCCTGCATCCCACTGCCTTCCTAATCACTCTCCAAGAATTCTGTCTTTGGTGTATTTTTACAGTCTCTAAGACTCTACACTCAAGCCTTTCATGCTGCTGCACTGTTTGTTCATTCAGAAAAAGATAGACATAGTTGTCAGGAAGTTCATTGGCTACATCCACACCTCTGCACACAAAGCCATTTGCTGCATAAGGTGGACATTGTTGTTTGATTGTGAGCCCATTATGCTGTCAATATAAACTTAGGTGAGCTCCCTAATTTTGCCAATGTGGTAGTTTCAAGGGGTGAAGTGACTATATTTAAGCCTTAAATTACACTGTTATATCAGTGTAAGATAAGCATATTTGTTTATGCTGTCAGTTATCAGTTAGGGGGTAAGGTTAGTGTCACACACACATTAGTTCCATATGAATGCCTATGTGCAGAAGTGTCTCTTCTTCTCCTTGTACCATATATTTAGGAGAGAAAACTTGAACTTCTTATATAACTGTAGCACCTTCAAAAATGCAAACTTGTGTTCAGAGCAACTGCTCACATTTGCACACATTTGAGACTAGTTAACGAACCATTTTACCATTATAGACTTGTACATATGAGTCCTACCGCACGTTATTTTTGCTGAACTTGGGTTTGCTTTTTCAGGAAATGAAAAAATTGAATTCTGGATAGAGAAAGTAGACTGTCTGTAAAAGGAGTTACACGTTCCTCCACCCTGATCTTGGCTATGGTCATATTCACTTCAGTTACACTTAATGAGTCCATTAGCACAGCTGGATAAACAGATCTAAAGTAACAAGACAAATATATCAGGCTGTACAGATGTGAGATGTGTGACTGCCTGGTTTATTTTAACTTTTACTCACCCCAGGTAGGTTTGCTCAAAGTTTATACTGTTTTTCAGATCTTATCCATGAAAAACTCAAACAGTTGCATACACTTCTTTCTGGCAGCTGCTTGTTTGGGTAATCATTTTATACTTATCTATACTTATTAGACCCATTCTTAACAGGACCCAGCAGGTGGACTTTCTGAAGTACAAAATTATATTCATATCTGGGAGAAACTGAGCTGATGTTATCCAAGATCTGTTGATAGAAAAGATACTGATGCAGTGATTTTATTGTGTCCATTATTCATACAAGTACATGTATAAAGTAAATGTTTTACATAGATTTTTGTGGTAGTATATGTTTTTTATCATTATCAGTGATAAAATATAATAATATAAGAGAATTTTACATCAGTCAAAGACAGTGAAACACTGTGTATAATACACAGGGATTAATAGTGAAATGCATTAAAATGCATTACAATGCATTACAATCAATGCTTTAATATAACTGGAGGATTCTGTGTCTTTTCATGTGTATGTTTATGCGAGTGGGAAGGAGGATGGGTGAAGAGATTGATCAGATGACCAAACAGAGAGGACTGTGTGTGTGTGTGTGTGTGCGTGAGAGAGACAGAGGGTGGGGAGGGGTGGATGCAGATGGATAATGGATGGGAAGTGCACTGATGGGCTTGGAGCTGGCAGAGACACAGCAACATGCCACTGGTGGGAGAGTGAGGGTCAGAGCTGTTGACACGGCCATCCTTCCAGCTGACACCAAATGAAATTACAGTTTAATTTAATGTAATAAAATTACAGATTAAAATTAAGGTCTAATTTCATTTTCTCTCCGTCAATGCCTCTAAGTCCATGTGGTGACTGGAAATGGAAAATTCCAACTTAATGACATTATATCACCCTGCAAGTTCTCATCTCATCATCACAGGTGTAAAATATGCTTACAGCTTGAGTCATCAAATGTGAAATGATAAAACTCCAAAAGAAAAAAGAAGTTACTGTACCAAAATGGGAAAGTGCAAGTACTTAAAAGCAGAAGATAGGTTTTGAATAAATGTACATAGTTACTTTCCATCTCTGCTCATTGTAGGTCATTTCATTTTAACCTAATTTAACCCAACCCATCTAATTTAATCTGGCAATTGAGCAGGACAGATGAACTTTTAAAACTGTAAAACGAAGTTGTTATGTTCGTTTTCAAAATCAAGTTTTCTCTCCCAATTTCAGGCAACATAACAGCTAATATTCAGCCTCTGAAATAGCAGTTAGACCTCCATGGGATGCAAAAGACCTTCACTACAAACCAACCAAGTCTAGTTAAATTCGTAGAGGTACAGTAGCACATTGACAGAGAGACTCTAGCATGGTAATCAGATTGACTTGCCATTTAATTTTCACTTGATTATTTATTCTATTTTAATCCCTAAATTGAGACGTAAACAGAGAGTCAGAGGTCTGGAATCAGGCTCAAGATGCCCTGGCCTTTATCAAACTGGATGAACTGATACTTGTATAATCAAAGATTCTAATTATTATAAATGACAAATGCGTTATGACGGTCAAACGTCTTTGCTGCTTTTACACACTTCAGCCCACTTTATGTTGCAGGGTGTAGCCTCTAATATAACAGTGGAGGTCAACACTCACCAGCCGATATCTGATATCCAATAAAAAGCCTATAAACTATCTGGCAAACTGATACATTCCTCTAATCCTACTTTTCAGTGAGGGAGTACAATAAACAGAATTCAGGAAAGACTGTCAGAGGTCAGGTTGTCCTCAGGGTCAGGTTGTGCCCCCACCCAACGGTCATTAGATCAGTTTCCCCCGACCAGGACTGTCTCAGCTGTACCCTTCCATCACAGAGGCCCCAGGCACTGGCCTGGGAGCCCCTAAACCAACACTGAGTGACTGACCACAGAGAAAGGTGAGCTGCTGTCCCCATCCCTCCCTCCCTCCATCACCTGTCACCTGTTATTGTTGTCACACATCAGCAGCTCTCTGACTCCTGGCTACAAACTGTAAACTGGGTGGCAGCTGCATGGCCTAATAGAGAGCAGAACACCCTGTGTGTTGGGGGTTGGTTTCTTGCCTGGACCCAGACACTAATCCTCTCTACTGTAGATGTAGGCTTCTTTTGCCCGGAGGGAAGAAATGAACCAAATCACAATGGCACATGCAGCACCTTTATCTGAGGGTAAAGGAGGTTTGCAGACCCCTAGGCAAAAAAGGAAAATGGTCATTTAGCAGGAAGGGGCGGCAATATGACTCTTTGTTTGGTCCAGTATCAGTGATCAAAAGCTCTTCATGCTTTGAAGTTATCCCATTGATCCACTTCCATATAGTATCTGATGTGAACAGTATTGTACTTGGCTCACTAATTTGTTTCTTTAATTTCAATAATCTTTGTTTCTTGATATAAAATGATTCAACTAAGAGACAGACAAACAAAAAAAGATGCAGATTTTAAGACAACTCCCTAGAGACAGAGATATCCTAAATTTAGTCTCTAGTTTGGGTCAAACTACAAGCACACATCTCCCACAATGCAACTTTATAGTGTCTTTCACTAGATCCTTCTTGCCTCTTAAATATCTACTTCATCCAAACCCCACATTGGTAAAATACAAGTTTCTGTAAAGTTTTGTGTAGTTTTTTAATTTATGTTAAAGAACAACTAATGCCCAAACTGAGATTACCCAGATAACATTTACATTTATTTATTTACACTTTATAAAGCTCCCCCCAGAACCACAGAAGACATGTATTTTCACAGGCTGAGATCTCTGCCTCATGACAAATAAACTGAACATTATGAGTAAAATTTGTAGAGTTCCTTTTTCAGATGCTTTTTAACGATGTGCACTAATTTTGCTCCTGTAAGACTTTGCAAGTTGCTGTCTCACAGTGAAGGAGCATCTTTCAAGTGATTCTTTTGGCATTAGTTTTAGTTTGAAGAAAAAATTGCTATCAAACTGAAAAGTGATGCTTTTTTTCTGTTGCTTTTGGATACACCCACTGGGGGGTGCCAGAGTTGAGAATTATCAAATTCTACAAGGCTCCAAATACAGTGTAATCCTCCATCCTTGTCATTTGTAGTTGGAAGATAAACTGGTTTTAGCATCTGAATCAGTGATTATTGTTCTTTTAATTTGGTTTTCTGTATGCAAAGCTTAATTCCAAATAGAAAGTACTGATGCAGTACAGTTAATTAGCAGTTGGTGAGCAAATGGAATCCCTTCTCTTTCCTGCTACTGCTGAGAGATTTGCTGAGCAATAATTGAAATCAAAGAAGTCACATTATGACTGTTTGTTGCCTCGCGTCACACCTGTCACCTCGTAACAGGACACAGCAGGATCCTGTCGACTGCCATCAAGGCGATCGGGGCGTGTAGGGTGAGGTCACAGCACCATAGTGCTCTCTGACGCTTCTGTTTCAGATGTCACCTCCCGCGTCTGTGGGACAGGGTTGAAGTTGGCTTTGGCGCCGGCAAGTGACAAAATCCTCACGACTTACAGGGGCTGACTGTTCACAGGAAGTGTCAGCTGAGCTATTTGAAGGGTTTAACTCTGCCAGTACATTACAGCAGCTTGTGAGGATTTCTGTGAAAGATGTGAGAGAATTTACACAAAAGCTGAGCAAATGCAGGAACACTGAAGAGAATCTGGCCACCTGTTTTTGTTTTCACCACAGCAACACATGACAGCACTGTAATTCATTGAGTGAAATGAATCACTCACTAACAGATACAATGCTTGTTCAGTTGCATACACCTAGCATTTTCAGGCACATCAGAAGTTAATGGCGATCATCCTCTTTGTACAACCAGATGTGTAATTGTAGCTTTAGTGTTCACCTTAAGATTGACATTGTACATACATTACAGTACTAATGTCTCAATGAGATGGTGAAAAAAATAAAATAAAATGCCACATATTGTTAATTCTGTTTTTGTTGATTACTTCTACAAAATTTAGTTTAAATGCCACGAGAAAAGAAAAGAGAAGTGTATGAATACATGAAGGTGATAACAGGAAATAAAGAGAGAGTGACAGAATTAGTGGATGCAGGATTATCCAGAGTGGAAAACACATGGAGACAACGGTTCAAGTGTCATTAGGACCTCACACACAGACAAAGGCGATCCAACACCTCAGCTGTCTGTTGACATGTGGGTGTAAGAGACAGGAGCTGGTGGTCATGGTATCCAGAGGTGTCCAAACCACAAAAGAGAAAATTAAAATCCACTCACAACCACAAAGTGATCCAAATAATGAGAGGGTGTGAGGTGTCATCTTCCTGTCTGATTTATATTTGTTCTTCCCTCATTTCTGTTTGACCTAAACAGCAACACATTAACCGCCTGGTTTACATGACAGCAGGGAGAAAACTCTGTCACACATTGAGCCCATAACACTGGTGTTAGTAGTTTCTCCCATTCACACTAATGGTTGTATGACAGTTTCACAGAGGTGAGAAAAGAAGCCTGAAAGCCATATGTTGCAGTCACAGTAGCAAACAGAAGATGTTTCTTTCATCCAAGGTTGGCATGAGCTTTGTCTTGAAGTCTGATTTGTAATACACCACCTCAGAACCTTGTGTGACTAGTTTGCTTGGTGTATGTATTTGGTGTATGTGTTCTCTTCATGCTGGCTGGCACCTTTCTCCATCTCACTTCTTTATAGCTGACATGGCATCCACTCAATTAATCATGGTGTTATGTAAATTAACTAAAAAATATCTCACCAGTTATCTTCTGGTTTGGCACGTCTATTTTCCTAAACTAACAGCATCTGAGACTGTATACCT
Organism: Lates japonicus; assembly: GCA_033238685.1. Classification (NCBI taxonomy): domain Eukaryota; kingdom Metazoa; phylum Chordata; class Actinopteri; family Centropomidae; genus Lates; species Lates japonicus. The sequence continues at coordinate 7,161,572 of BRZM01000035.1, forward strand.
GCAACATGTTGTTACCATGGTAACACATCAGCATAAATATACAAATCTTTGTCATCTACTGTTTTTTCTTTTGTTTTGACAGTTAAAAGTTGTGTATATACAGCCCTGGAAAATAAAATTATCATGATGCAAAGGATAATTTGCAACTTGATAATTTGTAGTTTGTAATTTTACTCCTATAGTATAATTTTCTCCTCTTTTTGGAGTGAGTGAGTTTCTTGTTAGCTTGTACATGGTTTGGTATCGATTTGAATGTCAGCATGTAGGGGCTTGTGTTTGGTGGTTTTCATTTTCTATTTGTGTTGTGGTTGAAACACTGAATAAAATAAAATAGACATGATACCAAAAAGAAAAAGAATGTAGAAAATGACCCAACAGAATTTGTGATGAAAGGCAGGAGAGGCAAAAAGGTTATGTAGACATTTATGCAATACTAACTGCAAGTCAGTTCCCAGCATCTTCGTGGCACTTTGAATTTTAACCACTACCAACAACCAACACTGATCTAAAATCCTAATAAGGGAGGCAGCAGATGGAGAGACGTGTGCATTCCCGAGCAGCTGGAGGGAACAAGACACCAGATGCTTTGCTTTTATTTTTATGTGTTCGCTCGATCATTTGGAGGTATGGTGGCCCGAGCAGGACAAAGAGCCAAGGCCAAATATCTTGGCTTTGTAGGGACAACAGCTGGAAGGAACAAACCAGGAAGTCGCTCCACTTCATTAAAGGCCCAGCAGGAGAGGAGCAGAGCTTTTCTAGCTCTCCTCCCACTCTCTCCATCGCTCCACTCCTCCCTTCTATCTGTCATTACACACACGTCACATCTTCCCTTACCAGTTTTTTCTCATTTTCATTATTTATGACACAACTTTTGTATAAAACCACTCTGAAGTTTGTATAAGAGTAATACTTAGCACATTTAATGTATTGTGATGTAGTCAAATCTCTACTGAGGTGGATGATAAAGTTCCATTGTGTTGTTCAGATTTTCCATGAATACTATTTTATCTGTTCACCTAAATCAATAGACTAGACTAATTGTGAATATTTTTAAACAGTAAAATAGTGTTCCAATGAAATGACAAATGTCATGTCATCTACCTGTTCTCACACCTGTCCTATCTGAGAGCTTAATATACCATTCCCAGTGTGTGTATGTGAGCGTGTGTCTGTGTGTGTATTCCTCATTCTTAGCTAAAGTGGTTAGTGACAAGCTCTGTGACTTCTAAGCTCTTCTGATCTGATCCTCCTACAGTGTGAAAGTGTTTCTCTCCAGCAGCAGCTACACTAATCTCCTCCACAGTGGATCCTTGCAGAGCTGCTGCTTCACAGTCATAACGACTGATCAGCTGCATCAAGATGTCAGTTTCTCAAAGTGTGTTTCTCTGCGTGAATATTCTCACAGTTTAGCACCAGTTCAGTTAAAACACTCTTCTCCTTCTCCCCTCATCTGACTTATTTCTTGCAGATATGACCCCTGCTTCTTAAAAATTACACCACTGTGCACTCATCACTGAACAGCCAGTAGTGTCTAATAGCACATACAAGTCCAAACACAAGCTAGGCAAACCAAACCAAGACACTCACACACATGCAATGCCCTTTTGGCATCACTGGCCCATCAGTAATAGCTGATCACTTCATGATTTGCTCGATCAGTGAGTGATGGACAGATTCCCCCTCAGCACCACAAAAGAAAACACCTGTTAGAATCTGCTTAATCCTAGCCAGCGGCCCTGGTCTCGGGGCTCTTTGGGGCCCCATTTAATCCGCACAAGGGCACCAGGCCAAGGCCAGGGTAGATTAGACCCCCACCATCCATCCATGCACACACACCTCAGAGTCTGCCCCCTAGAACGAGTGTTTGAGTTGGCCCCTTAATCCTTGGACTCGGTGGAGCCCTCCACCCAGCACACACCCACCTTCCCCCTCAGCAAAGACCTAATCTCCATGCATCCCCTTCATACCCACTCGCAGACCTGGCCCAGCCCAGCCACCCCCCCCAACCCCACCCCTCCTCTTCCTTTCCACTCCCTAGGTGGGGCTGAAAGACCATTGATTTGTTGATTTCTCTTCTTTTGTCTGCAGCCGGCCGAGTGTTAACGAGACATCCAGGATCCGGGGCCCAGTGCCAGGACTTTTGGCATGGGAGATTAAGGTCCTGATCTGGGCATCTGTCACTGCCCAGTCCCCCTTCTCCCTTGTGGCTTTGGGAGAGGCTTTTCCTTCAGTCATTTTCAGAATGAGCTGTTCAAGCTGTAAACTGATCCAAGCAGGAGAAGAAAACTGTCTTCTTCCATGCAACAAAAGCAGACAACAGAAAACAGTTTACAACTAAAAACAAAATTCTGAAGATATTTTGCCAGTAATTGCAGTTTGACTGACTGACTGGTTGTGAGTGCATCATCCGTGTAAAGATACACTAAAGACACAAATGACACATGGCGACACATACACAGTAACAAATGTATGCATTGTGTTCATGTGCACTCAAAATTTAGGTGAGGTAGTGTTATTCTGGTAATTTCAAAGAAGAGACATTATATATCATATATTTACACGACAATGTACAACTGTTTAATTGTGTATTGGGAGGTACTATATTGTCCTCATATGAAACTGTCTGTCTAACTGTAACATCCATGTAACTTCTTCAAGGGTAATTGTGGAATAAAAAGTATTAACATCTACCTACCTCTAATATGTTGTAATTTCCATGGTAACTGTGAAACTTGGTAGTATCTTTTTAATATAAAATAATGAGGTAAATATCCAAATAAAATATGTAAACTGCTAACTACATAACAAACTATAACATCACATAACAACGAATGTGCAGAAAAAGTCATAAAGGCTTTCATGAGTAGTGACACTACAGACCCAGGAGTTTACTCAGACTATGTCTCCATCTAGTGGTAAAAAATATCTTACATACAACCTGTAACAGGACTTTCAACCTCACTGACCTCAGGGGGTGCATATGTTATTTTATTACACCAGCTGCTCTTTATATTTGTGTAAAGTTTAATTGCTGTTTTATGAAATTTTGCTGTAAAATAAATTGGATAACTGAAAAGACAGGGTAGATTTTAAACATGATCAAACAATATAATAAATTTTAACTGATACTAATTACTGATACTAATCATCATGTAATGTATGTTTAGTAAAGGTATTTTAACTTGTTTCACAATGAGATGAAAATACAAACTGATTAAATTGGCATTTAGCTATTTATGGATTAAAACAATTCAAGTATTGTTCTTCTGTTTTATATGAGCTACTGATATGAACTATAAAACTACTTAAAATACTGAGGCACACAGTTTGTTGAAATGACCATGAGCTGTCACAAATGGAGTTACACTAAAACTAGCTTACATCGCCACCTGGTGGTTAAGGGTTCTTGGTTTGTAGATAATAAAAGACAAACATGAAAAAAATATTAATACGCTGATGCATAGAAATAAAAGTTTATATGGCTTTTATTCAATAAGGAACATAAGAAGGATTGCATAATAACATAGAGTAAATAAAACATCCAAATTTTATTTAAGTGACAAAGCACAGTCTCTTTTCGTGCAGTAAAAAAAAAAATTCAAAAAAGATTTTTGAATCATTTTGTAGCCATTATTGCACAGTTATAAAATTAGCAAATCTGTAGCAAAGTAAAATGGCTCCGTAACGGGGAATGACCTAACTGTCAAGTTAATGACAACAAACTGCAATGACTTAAGCTCATGTTTCAACATTGCCGTTCAATCTGTCTTACCTCATTCACATCCAGCCATCCATCAATCATAAGTCTATGACTTAAAAATGCTTTAGACAAAGAATGTGTGCATTTCATTGTCACAACATCTTGAAAACATTTTTCAATGTAGATTTGGATGTCTGCAGACACAGCAAAAAGAAAAAAATACCTGATGTTTTTACATTCAATAAAATGATATGTCAGCATGCAGAATATATTGTGCGTTGACAGCATCCCCAAGCTGCTCAGTGAGAACTTCAAGAAGTCAATAAGAAGTTGAGAATCTTGGCTGGACCAACTAATTGGAGATCAGCTTGTCACATGGCAGCAGCGGGCTGGCACCAATTTTTTTAGCACATTCATTCTGCAGACAAAAAATATCACAATTGAGTCAGGTTAGCTTAATCTCAAAGGCTTGTTCCTCAAAGCATTAGTTGGACATTCTGCGAAATATGCTCATTTGCTTTCTTGCTGAGAGTTAGATGAGAGGATTAATACCACTGTCATGTCAGTAAGGTAAATATGAAGCTACAGCCAGCAGCCATTTAGCTTAGTTTAGCATAAACACTGGAAGCAGGGGGAAACAGCTAGCCTGGCTCTGTCTGATGACAACAAAATCAGCCTACTAGCACCTCTAAATCTCATTAATGAACACATCTTGTATCTTGTCTGTTTCATCTGTAAAATGTGCAAAAACAACAAGTGGTGGTTTTTACAAGGGATTGTATTTCAGATGTAGTCACTTTTGAAGTCTTACCATGTAGTTGATGACATTGATGTGGTAGGGAATCCCGCCCATCTCTTCACACTTGTCCATGTTCATCCTCTCGGGGTCTCCAGGAGCCAAAACAGGAGTGTCAGTGTCAGCCTGTGACAAACAACAACAACAAAATGAAACTCAAAGCAGGTACCTTGCTTTAAACTTGTTTTTTGTCTTGAGAAACTGCAATCACTGCACATAATCTACATATTTTTCCCCCCTTAATCAGTCTGTATATCAACATTGCAGCAGTAGGATATACTCACAGGGTCTAGCCCTCTATGGATGGACATCAGATCTGACATCCTGTCTGTGAACCCGGGAGCAAAGTTCTCTGGGTTGATTGCCACAAAACACTGACCCTGAAAACACAAAAAGGATGACGATAAAGACTCTGTGAACTGACCCAATACAAACAGTAAAGAGAGCCATGACGTGACGTAACATAGTCTACGTCTGAGTCATTTATCTTATCTTTTAGATAACAGTGGCTGTCAAAGACTTGGCTCTCAACAGAGAGAGAGTTCTCTGCTGTTGTAGAGAATTGATCATTTTACTAACTTTACTCCTAGTCAACTGATTATTATTACCACATTGTAAAGCAATCTTTTGTGTGCATTATCTAATCCATCTATTCAAGAAATGTATTTTATCATTAGTATGTGAACTTTAATTAAACCACCCTGCTGCTTGGTTAACTGGGCAATAATTCCAAAAGCAAGACATTTGTTTAGGGGAGAACATATCTACATTATGAAATATTCCTAAATATGGCTATATGCAGGACTTACATTTTTTTCCATTTCAGATATAAGAAATTAGGGTTTAGAAGCTATAATAGTAATAGGTAAGTAATTTTCAACCTATTTCTCAGTCTTTTCCATTTTTTTAATGGGGTCAGTATGTCCTCTCTAAAAAACAAGATGAGCCAAAAGCAAAAAAAAAACAACAAAAAAAAACAAAAACAAAGCAGAACAAACGTACCAAGTTGGCAACACGGTCTGTTACTTTCCATGTGCGGACATGTTTGCTGAACGCAGCGCCAGCCAAGATACCACAGAACACCTCCACCATCATTCCCAGACCATAGCCTTTGTACCCTCCTGAAAGCAACAGAGACATAGCATGACATCAGTGAACTTCAGTTGTTTAATGCAACAAATGAACTATGTGACATAATATACAATTAGCCGTTTCAAATGGTGAATCGTCCCATTAAGGGCTGCTGCGCACAGATTAAATCCAGTCAGAGCAGTGTTTAAATTACAAACTGTTCAATTTCTCCATGATTGTTACACAACTTATATGTGAAGAGTTGGAGATTATTTCAACATGATCTCTGAGTATGAGCAGAGGGTATAGACTGAAGGACAGACCAAGACAACGCTAATATTATATTTCAGTGACATGCTAACAGAGTGGAGACATCTTAGGAAGTATCTCTTACTCCCTGAGCTGAATTCTGACAGTTGTATCTACTGGTGTCTGACCTGTGGCTTCACTGCCACCAATGGGCACCAGTCCTCCTCCACGCAGGACTCTCTTGGGGTCTGTTGTCAGCTTTCCCTGAGGGTCACAGCCCCAGCCTTCGGGAATGGGATCTCCACGCCGCTCGTGGAGCTCCACCTGAGCACATTACAAGCAATACGTTACACATATATCACTTTTCAAAACAGTGCTTGACAAACATATCAGCCATCACACATGAATGAAATGAAAAAAAAACTAGGTCAAACTCCATAGGTGCAGGTAATACAGGTCTTGGCAGTGAGGAAGTTATGTTCTGTATGTGAGACATCCCTGATGGCTTATCAGCATAAAAGTAATCTTACCTTTCCAAGTGCTACTGCTGATGTGGCCATGTCTAGAACAAAGCTGTCCCCGTCCTTAGCAGGAGCTGCCATACTGATGGGGTTGGTGCCCAAAGTGCACTACAAACAGCAGGTTCACAATATTAGGATGGGAAAGATTTTACAAGCAAGATTTTTTTCTCTGATTTTGGAAACATCTTGGCTAAATGTACATTCAATCAATATGATATGATATGATATATAAGAATACATAACCACAAGATCAACTCATATGTGGTGTGTAGTACAGATTATTCCTTTAAATAAATGATGCATTTACCTCTTTCCCACGTGTAGGAACCACCAATGGGGATGTGTTGGTAAAGGACATGCCCTGTGGTGGTCAGATCAAAATTTGAAAAAATAGACATATTTGTTAGAGTAACAGCTTTCTCCCTTCTGGAAAAAGCTGAAATGAAAGTGAAACAATTTAAAAAACCTGAGGAATTTTAAATGATTTTAAACTTTTTTTTCCTCCAACAGTAACAGTGTAAATATTTAAAATGGATCAGCAGGCAGATAAATGTTTCACTCACAATCATGTTTTCCTGCAGAGCTTGCATTGCGTAGTATCCAGCAATACCATAATGATTGGAACCTAAGAATGAAAAGTGCCATTAACATTTAATGGTGTAAATAGCAATGGTAATCCATTGTCATTGTTTTATTCATAAAAATGTGTTACAAAATAAAATTTGTCCTTATATGATAAATTTTGAGGGATTTTATTGATAAAACAAACGTGAACTGTTGTATTTCAAGTCTAACTTGTTCAAGTATTTACTACAGTCATCAGTCTTAATTATAGTGGTTTTCTATACTCCCATATTTAACTACCTGTAATATGAGCCAAATACTCTTCTAATCTTTGAACAGGGAAAATAATCCTTTTATGAATGCTGGACATTCTGTCCTAATCAAAACAGGCCTGTATGTGATGCCTGTGCATGTTGGTGTGAAACATGAACTCACAATAAAAAAATAACCATGTTTATCCAACAGTTGGACCTTGTCCCAATCAAAATGCATTATACAATGAAGGTTGTACTGCAACAATTAAAGTATTTTAACTACAATTAAAGAAACCACATCAACATGCCTGTAAAAAGGGACTCACCGTGTGCCACCACCCAGCCAATGCCGACTTCCTTGGCCTTCTTTATGGCCAGATTCATACAGAAGTTTCCCACCACAGGACCGAGGAGGTTCTTCCCATCCACCAGTGCCGTGGCTGCGCTCTCCTTCTCCACCACCGGTTCACCGTCCTTAGCACAGATTCCTGACTGGATGTCCTTTACGTACATGTCTGTCAGAAGGTATAGAGACAATGAGCACAAACAACACCTATATTTAAATACCAGTCACGTTTTACCCACTCTCTTCTTCTATACCACTACACCACCTTTAAATTAAACATGCAGGTGAAGTGATGAACTTCCAGTGCCACACTGACCCATCCTGTTGAGTCCATGGCTGTAGTGGCCTCTGTAGTCTCCTTCCACCAGCACCTCGGCCAGGCTGCGAGCATGGTGCTGCTTGGTGCCCACGGCCATCATGCACCTCTCGATGAAACCTTGCACCTCAGCCTTGCTAATAAGACATCTGCAGAAAGGAAATGTTTAATCAGCAACATTTTGTGTTTTTAAAAAAAAAAGTACTGGTACATACAGATGATTGCATCACTGTATTCAAATCATGTTAGCTGTAGTTGAGTAATGTTGGTTAATCAGTATGACAGTTGACTGATGACTGCAACTCAGACCCAGAGAAGAAATCAGTTAAGTCAACACAATAGTGTTGTGGCAAGGGCATCTGACTTTTGGCCTAAATAGCAAACCAAACCAAAGACACAGTTGCCCAATTACGTCCCACAACAAGGATTTAACAGAGTGGTCAGTCCTGTGCTAATTCAAGGTTTGAAGTCCATCTTTGCAAAAGTGCTTGCTTAACCTGTAAACATAAAGATGATGCAGGCCACGCAGTAAACCTTCACCGGTAAATTGTTCCCGCAAACTGAGTTTGACCACAGTAAACAAAACTGCAACCTTTCTGTTGATTTTGCAAAGTGATGCTACGGTGAATATAAGAGCGGACAGGACATCATGCACCTGAAGATATTTTAGAAAATGTGTTTGTCTCTCTCCAAGCTATTAATATTGACGTCACTGTCTGTGTTTCTGTCATAGTTAAATTAATGTGCATTAAACCTTCGGAAAAACTGCATCAATCACGCAATCAATGTTTGACAGTGTGAAAGATCATACGTTTAATACATTAGGATGCCATAAATTCTTAGATTTTGGGGGAGAAAAATTAAAGAGGATTAAGAGGTCACAAACTTGCTAAATGAACCCCACCTAGTCTAAATAAACACCAGATGCAAATAGTTACATTACCACAGGCTAGGCTGGCAAAGTAAATGTATGAGAAAAAAAACTTCTGAAAATTAAAAGATGTTTAACGAGGATTATTAAGATATTTAAATACTATAAGCCTTATGTCATAGTCCGTAATACGTAGTTTATTTTTCACTCACTGCGATGAAACATGTTTAGGCAACTAATGACAAACAGATTAATCAAAAACTCATGTTTTTATAAACACTAACAAAACAGAACACATCTGTCTTCCTGGTCTGTCATGCTGACTATGTAATGTTCTACTTCCTCCCCCAACCTTTTCCATTCCCCTCTCCTCATCCTCATGGTTCCTTCATTATATTTTGTGTTTGGGTGGTTAGTGGAGGGAAGACACAAGTTCTTAGTGTTGGAACCATAATTGTATCCAGATTTGGGCTGATGTTAAGTGTCTGATGGGATTTTTCTCAGTTCCTCTCCACAATAACATTGTGTTCTGTACAAACAGCGTCACTCAAAACCAGTGACTGATGCAAGTCACTGAGTCTTCTGCACCTCAGAAACCTGTAACTGAAGTAGTCGCCCAAATTATCGGATATGCTATCAAACTTGTGTGAGACTGTGAGACAAGCAACTCCCATTCACACATCCTGACTAAAGTCTGTAAGATCATGCCAGCAGCATATTTTAATCCTTGATCCTTGTTGACCCACCTTTTTGTTTGCAACATTTTATTTGTTTGGGTCCATCCTCACTAAAAAATTAGTTGTGAGGGCAATTTGTGAAAGTTGTTCCTCAGCTGTTTCTTATTTAAATCAAGCTGGTGCACAAGCAAGATCTCAAAAAGAACACTGTGTACGTCTACACCGCCCCATCTTTAATTGTAAACAGAAAAACTGTCAGCATCATTTCAATCCAGCAAGTTGACACCATTGTGCTCTTAAATACCTTACAGAATGTACAGAGTCCTCACTGTTTTATTGAATATGATTAATAAAACACCATGCACTTCTGATGTAGAACACACTTCTCTACAAATGTTAGTTTCTCTCCTTTCTTTCACCAACACAATACAAACCTTTACCCTAGTGGACACACGTAAAACCTAGGGAGGTAGGAGTACTATCATCAGCAAGGGGGGCTGCACTTGAGTTGGGGGAAGAAACACACGAATAATTAAATCCAAAATGGATACCATTTAAGGTCTGTAGGTAGTGGTGATCCCAGTGGAAACTTTTTCAGTGTGTTCGCTACATTCCTCCATTATATATAAGAGATAAACTATAAATATTCCTCCTAAAAGAGACAGAGGCAGCACATGATTATCTGGCTTTGATTGAATTCTCTATGGACTATATGAATGATTGCAGGAGTCAAAGGGAGGCCAACTAACCCTTCACCAATTCATGTTTATGTGCACTGTCTAGAATGGGTTAATACTTGCCAATAACACAAACAGAAAAACAACAGAAAAGTTCAGTTAACAGCTGTAAGTCTTGATGTATTAATGAACTGCTCCATTCTCTTTATCCGTAAAATAAAGAAATTGCATTACCAATCATCCTCGTGAGGCAACTTTGAAAAGATCCTCTTAAATGTGGGAGGGTGTGTAACTGTGTACCTACTTGTCTGGTGGTTGCGAACTACATGTAAGAAGTTAGACAAGTCTTCAGGAAACTAGTGCACAGACATTCAAACCCTAAACCCGAAATCTGGGCATAAGTCTACTTTATTAACAGACTGTGCAGATTATTACTGTTGATATGTTTTAATTGATTTGTGGTATTATATGTTACAGAACTGCCTAGAAAGCCACAGCTTTTATTACGGAGAAGATGATCCTGCTCAAAAAATTAAACTGAATTGAACTGAGATGTGATGGGATGAAATATGACTTTGTGTGGTGGAAGAGTCTATTACTATTACTTAGAGGATACACACACACACACACACATATATATATATAATATATACATACATATACATATATTACTCAAGTTTAATGCAGTTCAATCCAAAACAGAAGTTTTTTCTATCTACATTCAATAAAACAGGCAACAATCACTACATTGTAGTTTGAAGTATAAAGTGGCATGAGATGGAAATGTTAAAGTACAAGTACCTCCAGTACAAGTCTATGAGTCTTCTTCATAAAATAAAGAAAAGATATCTATCCTTACAGCTCAGTGATACTTTAACTATATTGTCATTATTTCCCTTAACTAGAAACCACACCGAGTCCTTACCTGCTCATGTTTGACTGTCCTTTAGGCTCCTTCGGATCTTTGGTTTGTTGGTCTTGACTGTGGATCTGATGATCTGCTGCTGGTGTCGATGATCAACACCCCAGCTCCTCAACGCTCGTAAGCCCAGAATGCAAAACGCCCAGTGTTGCCAAATCTAACAGGTATCCTGTTTGTCTGTCTGTATCTATGGGCGTGCTGAGAGAGAGGCTGTAATGGAAAGGGGTAGTTACATTAAAGCCTGTTGTGTGTCGTGACAAGGTATTTGGGAGGCTCCAGGCGTCTGGAAACATTTGTATTTTATTGCCGCTGTAGACCGTCTGCTTTGGGGGAGCAGACGTTTTACTTGAATAATGCGCCTGACGAATGTTACCTAATATTGATGTAAGGACTTCAGTTACAATAGATCAACAACCGGCTGCTTATTAATATTTATGACTTGTTTCAAATTTACTAAAGTGATTAAAAGTCTTGTGGGATAATTAGTTATCCCGCTCCACACCTGTATAATGCCCAAGGACTGTAACAGTGACATATTCCTGAGAGTTTTCATATTTCTAAGGACTTTTTTTCCTAAGCAAATAAATTAAGCTCCCAACAAGTAATGGTGGCTGCACAATGTGAAAACAAATCTTACTAAAACATTTTTTTAGTTCATGAGTCACTCCAGTCGGACTTACCCAGTCTGTTTGAGGAATCTGCTAAAGTGCGTGAGCTGTGGAGATGGGCACATTTGGCTTGAGGCTAAGGTGTTTGTCAGCTGCATAATAAATAAGATGCGTGAGGAGGGAAAAAGACAACACACACACACACACACAAAAGAAAGAAATTATTCATTGCTCCCTCTAGTGGTGCCGGACATGTCTTATATGTGTGGTACAAATTATTGCCATAATAGTTGTACTAATGATAAAATGTGAGTTGTCTGCTTATTTTCTCCTTACAAAATGAAAGCATTTATGTTGCAAACTGGCAGCAAGAGGGCAGGGAAATAAAAACAACATGAAAAGTTGAATCAAGCTTGAAACTTGTAGAAGTATTTACCAACTGCCATAACCAAGATTCTCCTGATTTTTAAATAGAAATGGTCCTGACAAGGATAGTATTATTTAAGATTTATGCTGATACAAATGGTTGCTCCACTCTCATCAGTATGTATTATTTTTATGCAATCAGTTTGTTTTACAGAGTTCTGATACTATTTCTCACTGTCTTTGATGAAAATGGAGACAATCTTACAGCTGAATACGGTGAGGCTCATCTCAATTTATATGTCATTTATGAACAACAACAAATTTACAGAGACTGACTCAAAATAAAGCTTCTGTTAACTGGAGTGAAGCAAGTCAATACAAAAGCCCCATATTTAGTTTCTATTTTCATGAAGCGTCTAGTTTTAATTGTTTTCTGGCAGTATCGAAGACTGTTGATAAAAATAAAGTCTTACCTGTGTATTACTGTTATTATTTAGCATATAATGGTTAGTACAGAGAGGCTGGGTGGATAAAAATCAGGAAATCCATGTTTCTAGCAGGCCACGAGGTCAGGCACTCACTGGACATAGAAGTATAGACTCTTCAGTAACTCAATATGAGGTGTGTGGTGTAGATGTAAAACTGCATATAACCTGTTCTATGCAGATACTGTATCCCACACCACTAAAGTACAAACATTAAGAATCTCAGATTTTGGCAGTCTTGTGGAAGGGCACATGTGGTGCCAGCACTGCTCTAGTTGTGAGTTTTTCCAAGTTCATGCTTGGCTTTCATGTATTCTGGCATTCATGGACACAAAAGAGATAATGAGACTTAAGCCTCATTTGCTCTACACTTTACAAAATATTTGAGCAGTTTGTACTTTAACCTACTTTAACCCAAAAATAAAGCTCTGAAAAAAATTGCTTATTCACAGAAAGAGCGAAAAAGATGGATGCTGCAATGTGGCAGTGGAGCTACCGTTGTGTGTGTGTTTCTTTTTTTTTAAAGTGTTAAGGCCGCTTGCTCTTGGAGCTGACACAATGCAATGAGAACAAGGTGTGAAACCAGTTTAACTACAATATCACTTACCCATAATAAAATTAATGAATTTTCACAATAATTTTACAGGCACTATAATCAATTAGAAATGGATGCAATATATTAACAGCATTTTGACTAAATTAGGCACCTGGTGACAAATGTGGGTACAGCATGGATGATTTTCAAGCTATTGTTGCCTCCTGTGTCATTTTATGTATCTCGTAATGAAGAGACGAGTCGAAACAATGTGTTCTCCTGTGTAAGCACGGGAGCTGGGGACACTAAGGGATAATCAACTCTACTGTGGAAATCAAATATTGCCCAGAGGAGTTCGCTAACACTGTTGCAGAGGTTTCCACTGATGTGTTGTGAACATAGGCTGGTTTGCTTTCACCTTCTGTCCAGCTCATCCCAGACCAGATCCATTGGGTCCAAAGTCTGGAGACTGTGCTGGTCTTCCCACCAGTCAAAGCCACAAACTGTTCTTTTCTTCTTATACTTCTTAGTACTTGTTTGCATTTAACTTTCAAATCTTCACAAGCTGCAGATTAATCAGTTTGTGTCGATGAAAAACCTGTTTTCCAAGACATTGACGTTTTTCAGTTTTGGTGACCCAACCTTTTCTTTTTTTTTTCTTGGGCAGTTTCCAGCTGAGCTTTGTGCCCATTTAAAGTTATTTACTGGACTTGAACTGCTTAAACTCTAAGAAAAAAAATGGACAGAAAATAATGATGTTCAAAATAAAAAACAAATATCAAAGGTAGTAACCACAGTCAAACAATATACATATGCAGGGGTTCCTAAATAATCCTGTGTAATTATTTGCATGTAAACAGCAACTGTCAAACAAAGGCTTAGAATCAACAATAGGAGAATATGTCAAGAAGAAGTTAAAATATTATTTGGACTGGGTGTGTCTGTAGATATGTAATTAATCTGTGTACTGTATGTCCGTTCTGCTATAAGTAGTGTTAATTATTGTTCAGGAAGGTTTCAAAAATTTGAGATGTAACCACTTTCGCCTCCCTTGTTGTTGGACCATAAGAAAACAAGACTTGAACTGTTTTAAGTTGCTGTTCGTCTGATGGTGATCAGAGCTTTTAGTCCTATTATGTCACTAGAACAACGTGTCACAATGGCAGAAAGATGGATGACATTTTATCAAGTGGGGACATTATATCAAGTCAGGGTGTTTGAGGTTAAAGGTTTGGTATGGGATTTGATTGAATTTGGATTTAGAAACAGGATTAGATTAAGTTGAAGTTAAAGAACTGAAGAAATTGAAAATGCGGTTTCTTCTGAAGTAAATCTCCATAACACATTTAATCACAAAATGTATTCTTTGTATTGTTCTGTCATATACATGCTACATAATTCTTAGTTTTGACTTTTACCACCTGCTGAAAGCGGTTTAAAGCTCTTCAGTTAATTAAAGAAGTGAGGCATGTTGTGAGGTGAAGAGTTTGGTTAGAGGTTTGTTAATTAATACAAAAGGTTTTTTGTATGTATTCTTCCAGCACTGTCTTCCCAGTGCTTCCATAGCCTCGGCTGTAAGCGAACAGAATGAGCAGCAAGCTGTTGCCCCCTCCTCTGCAGTGCTAGCCTGTAATTCTCCATGGCTCAGACATCTCATAGCATTTCTCTCCTGACTGGGAGGAAAATAGAAGAGTTAAGGCTCGAGGCTGTGATTTGGGTGCGTATAAATAAAGTTGCGAAAGTGAAGGAGAGGCTGCTAATATGATGGAAGTACAGAGGTTGGGGGTCAGGGGAGGCGGGACACCAAGTCATCAAGACAAAGGACAAGGAACAGGGCGACAAATTAAGCCTCTAAGGGATATACAGTATGATGTTCACATTTATTTTCTTGATTGTCAGAGCATCTCAATGGGTGTATTTCAAATATCACATACAGAGCATGTACCAACAGTTAAGTTCTCTGCTGCCACATCCCTCTTGATTTGCATATTGACTTTATCTCATACACTGTATGGGATATCAGTAATGAAAATTGCAAGTATGCTTGCTGTTCAAATCGTACATATACTAATGTTTATGCTCTGTACATGATGTCAAAAACATAGTCCTTGAGGACACCATTATTGCACACACCTCTCAAAAATATTGGCAAGGAAGGCATCTGGGATGATAATATATCAGTAAATGTTAAGATCATCTACTTGTTCAACTCCTTGGTTTAAAAGTAAACAAAACCAATTCTGTCAAATGCGAAGAAACCTTGTCCTGTCTGATGTATGCCATATTTAGTGTCTTTGGAAACTTGAACTTTGGGGTTTAACCCATTCTAATAAATTATTCCAATGGTTTGCAGCATAACGTACATCTGTGATGACGACCCCAAAAGGCGGGACTAAATGGATTTGGCATCTGTTCAGTGGAAACTTCCTACATTGAAATAAAATAATGAGGACTTTTCCTGGGACACTAAACAGCCAGCCAAGAGCTAGCAAAAAATGACAAAAGCGTTCCCCAAAAGAATGCCACTCCAATTTGTGATAATTCCTCAGACTGAGCAAATGAGCCATCTTAATCGCTGCAGGCTTCACTTTGCTGACTCCTCTACTTGATGGTCTGCCCTGGGCGGTCCTGCCTTACAACTGGAGGCACATTATACAGTTTCTAAAATGGGATGTTCTGTTTATAGTTGGTACAGCAGCAGGCTCACAGCTGGGATAGAAAACAACTGTACTTGCCTGTTCCTCAGACCCGCCCAGAATCAAGCCTCTTGAAGCCCAAAATAGTCACTTTGAAGGTTGGGTGTGGGTGCTGTAACAGAACCACCAAGAGACCATTTGAACATTCATCTCTTCTTGTTCCTGTTCATTATGAAAGGGGATCTGAAAAAAAAACTTGAGGACTTTTTGAGGAAGTAAGTAAAGCATTATGTAAGGGAGAATACTAAGGCCAGTTTCTTTTAATGCCAATACTGAGGTAACAGTATCTGGTTTATTTAGCTTATACAAGAGACTGGCAATATGATGTGAAATCAAAATACATAAAACAACAAAATACTATTAAAAATACATGAATAATGACAAAAAATAGATGTATGTGTTGTAACAGTTATACAATTTAAAACTGATGACAAAGACAAAAAAAATAAAGGACTATCAGTGGGAGGTGAATGTTGATTGTCCCTTGTAAAGTGGCTTCTCATCATCACGGTATTCAGACTTTGGCTCCACAGTCTTCTGTTCTCTCTGCTCTTTCTCCTCTATCTATGCTGACTAGCGGTAATTTCAGCTGTCACCCAAATTTCCACTCAACATAAATACAATAAATAACAACAAATATGACCCAGAGTAGCTGCTTGCTCAGTCTCTCAGCCTTGTCTCAGCTCTTAGTCTTTCTCATTTCCACTTATTGCCTTATTTTCTAGTTAACTTCACATCTCAGTGGACCATTTCTGGGAGACTGGCAGGTGTAAGCTAAACGCCCTCCAATGCTGACATTACAGTTAGGGATGCACTGATACTAATGTTCTTGATAATGCCAGACCAAACCAGATCATTCTTTATATGTAACTCTCAGATAGTACTGGCCTAATATTTGACACCAGCATTAGTATCGGTGCATCCCTAGGAGGATATTCCTATAATACACAACCCAAAGTTTGCTTTTCCTTTTCACCAATTAGGATTATTTTAATGCTGTGCAGATTTTAGAAAGCCTAGAACAGGCCCAGACTACAATACAGAAAAGGAGCACTTATCCCTTTATCACTTGGCTTAGCCTGGCTAAAATTCTTAGGAGCTATTATGTCAGCCCTCATATGCTAAATCTAATTAAATGCCCTCTCCTGACAGTTAGTGTGAATGGGTTGACTTTGAGACTGATCTTTTATTTGTTTTTTTCCTCCACTGCTATCTACCAGCTGAACAGTTTCATGAAGTTTTGGAAGCCGTCCTCTCCGAGAAAGTCGAAGGAGCCCTGGGATGAGCCTAGGTGGACGAGCAGGAGGACGAGGAGGACGATGGCCAGAAGTGGAATCAGAAGGTTCCAGCCGGCTGCCAG
Source organism: Lates japonicus (assembly GCA_033238685.1). Taxonomy (NCBI): domain Eukaryota; kingdom Metazoa; phylum Chordata; class Actinopteri; family Centropomidae; genus Lates; species Lates japonicus. The sequence continues at coordinate 7,178,586 of BRZM01000035.1, forward strand.
GATGTTGTACCACTTGGCCTTGTCTGAGCACTCCTGGGCCAGCTGCAGGTTACCCTGAGTTTTCTGGTCCCTGGCCTACACACACACACACACACACACACACACACAGGCCAACACACTGAGTTAGTTTTAGCTGATACAGAATATAGTTAAAGACATGAAAACTTTGTCTCTACTGCATGGCCCTGCTAGACATTTCCAAAGACAAAATGCACATAAAGAACAAAAATGCCTAGCATGTGTTTACACCCGTGTTAACACTAACAAAGCCTATAGTATAGCAAGGGCAAACAAAGGAATATTGTAATGTTCAGTCGTGCCTTTGTTTACAGCCAGGTCATTGCAGCTTGTCCCATAATTCCCAGTTTTTCCACACACAGCACAGATTTGAGGCTGTACACGGTTGGAGTGATGTGAAATCCTTGAGCTGCCTCTGAGTGTATCCGTGTATTTTGGAACAGACCAGGCCGAATCTCTCCCCAGCACTCTCTAATTTCCCATGAGTACTTGCCCATTAGGAGGATGCCAATTACGCCATTTTTAACTCCCCAGACAAGCAGCCAGTCCCTGTCTTTAATTTGAGCACTGAGCCAATACAGGGCCTGTGATTCAGAGCTGCTCCCAATGCAGACAGAAATAAAAGACTTAAATAACGGGTATACACACCCTTTTGTGGTGAGTTTTCAGAAACCTTTTTATTCAGGTAGTTTTACAGTTTGTCCAGTCCTGCTTTACACATGGCATTTTCAAGGATCTTTTGGCCATCTTTTAAGTGAGAAAAACTTTAGTTTAGGTTTATGTTCCTGTTTCTGGACAGCCCCATTCCTGTGGTAAAGGGCACACCTACTTTCTGCTGTGTTTGCCATCTGACCAGGGACAATAACAGGTCTCTATGGTCTCAGAAATATATTGTTTTTTTGTTTTTTTTTCCATTTTACAACAAAGGTTTTCCCAACAGAGCATTTACATGATGGAACAAACGCTACATGATCCTTTTTATGGCATCACTCTACCTATTGCACAAGTCTGGCAGTCTAAATCCAGCCATGCCATTTTTTAAATTTTTTTTACTTTGCTGGAGAAGTAATGGCAATGTCCCACTTGTTCTTTTAGCAATATGTCTATGCTTTATTTCCCAATATGATATTTTTCTCTGCCCATTGTTATAATAAAGCTTTTTTTTACCAGTCCAGCACAGCTTTGTTTTTATCACTGCCCGACTTGCATTATATAAGGCGTTAAAATCATCATAGAGATGTTCTTGTTGCAGATCTAGTTGCATCAGACTGGTATTTCTACCATTGGTGTGTTCATAATGCCTAATCACTCAAGAAATCAACAAATAAAACAATTCTACTAAGATCAGTTAATAAACCGTCAGTATTAAAATAATTTAATAAAACCCTTTTGGAGTTACAATCAATGACGAAGGTTTAAACAGATTTTAAAAGACTTTTAAAAAGAGGTTAATATAACAATGTAAAATAAAACAATTTTCACATAACAATTAACAATGGCTTTGGTTTGGATCCTTCTATAAATCACATCTGTAAAGAGCATCTTCCAATCATTGCTTGGACATCTTCTTTTAAACATACAACAGTGCAAACTCTTCCTTTCTCTTCCTTTTGACACGTCAGTTGTTGAGCGCTTCAGAAAAATCATCCAACCTGAAACTTATACATAAAACATGGCACAAAAGTATGAAAAAAAAACAAAAACAAAAAACAAAAAACAAAAGCACACCTCACCTTGATTGAGTAGATGAGAGCCATGAAACCCAGGCAGCAGAAGTTAACATACAAGGTGTTGCACAGCGACCAGATTAGATAGTCCCGGGGAGGATTCTTGCCAGTGTTGCCCATGTTCACCACGGTGGATCCAGCTGGCTTACGGGCAGACTTGCAGTTGGTGAGCGGGGTGCAGTCAGAGGGGAAGTTGTATGAATGGTTGTCCATGGCTATGTTAGGTAAGATGTCCCCCCAGTTGTGGGTGAATAGATGCCTTTGCAAACTAGCTAGTCTTCCAGATGCTTGTGCACGGTCCCTCTTTGGAAATTAGTGCCCCCCCTGTGTGAGAGGCTTATAAAGGCCCATGGAGAGGGAGGTGACCGGGAGAGGACGCATGGGCAGGGTCCTTTAATATACAGTAGGTCTGTCATTATGTGGTCAGGCCTGAGAGAGACTGAAATAGAGATACGGAGAGACAGAAATCTGTATGAGAGAGGAGACAGAAAAAGAGACAGCAAATGAATGCATGGGCGCTGCACAAAGTCTTTCCCACCAAAGTGCCCTTCACCTCCACTTTCTTAGAGGTCCTCATGGTTGAGTTGGATGGTGGTAGGAGAGGACGGTGGAGGCAGGGTTGTGCTGTTCAAAAGCCTTGAAGATGTTGAGGAGCAGTTCACCTAAAATGCTGTCTGCCACAGGCCTTGAGGGACGAGTCTGTGATGTGGTCTCGTAGGGAACTGGGTGGGTGCAAAAAGGTCACACTTTACAACAATTCCACTCCTGTTACATGGTTACACAACCTCAAACCAAGGTTTCTAGCTGGGAATCATCTAGCCTGAACATTGTTTCTGTTAACATAAAGCTAAAATGGTTGGTCAATCGCAGAAAGCATAGACAAGCAGAGACAAATTGGAAGAAAACTTTGGGTTTTGGCCTGTTGGTTAGACATTTTAACATGAAGACATGATACTGGACTCTGATGCTCGACAACAAGGTTAAAAACTGTCTTACTTTGGTTAACTATCTTTTCACAGAGCAGGAATGGCTCAGTATTATATTTTTATAAACTTCAAGTTCATAGTTACTCACATCGGAGTTTCCAAGTACAACCACTATCTGCTTTTTCGATGACCACTGCAGAAAAGATGTGATTAGTTCCTGCATTACTCATATTCTTACACATTTTCCCAGTCAGTGTTGTTGGGGTTTACTTTGGCAAGATGTGGACACAAAGCTGCCTCTCTAACTTTATACTCAAAGCATTATTTATCATAAAGAAATTGTTGTTTACATAAAGGTCCCGGATGTGAAGGATTTTAGATTTCAGGCCAATTAGGTGTTTTCATAGTTCTGTTTTTTTGGATTTTTTTGTGTTATATTTGATATCCTTCAAGTACATGGGCACCAGCATTGACAAAAAACTGACCTGGCAAACCAAAACCGAGGCTATACCTAAGGGATGAGCAGACTCTATTTCCTGAGGATCTGAATCTGAGATCCTTCAACGTGTGCAGGAGGATGTTTGGAATCTCCTACCAGTCTGTTGCGGCCAGCGCACTGTACTTTGCTGTAGTCTGCTGGGGGAGCAGCATTGGAGCCAGCAACACCAACAGACTGAATGAATTCATCAAGAAGGCCAGCTCTGTAACTGGCTGTAAACCAGGCACTTTTGAAGTTATGGTGGAGAGGAAGACACTGAACAAACTGTTGTCGATTATGGGTAATGCTCAGCACCTTCTCCGCCAGCAACTGGACAGGCAGCGGAGTCCTTTTTCGAACGGACTGGTTCAGTTCCACTGTCACATGGACCGATACAGGAAATCTTTCCTGCCAACAGCAATTACTCTTTACAGCTCTGCGCCTCTGTCTGACAGAGAACTCTCAGGACTCTCAGCTTTATAGTTTCTGGTTCAACCAAACTCCATTCTGTTAGCACAACCTTGTACGCTATGAGTTTTTTATCTTATTTTGTTTTTATCTATCTATATCTATCTATCTATCTATCTCTCTATCTATCTATCTATCTATCTACATAATGGGATGAATCTCATAGGTGTGGTATAATAATTGAATTATCATGTTAAGTTTAAAATGAACATAAGTACTGTAAAAATAGGAAACGTTCAAATCCACAGTCTATCAAATCTTGCAATGTGGAACAACAATACCCTCTGCTGGCCGCTTAGAAATCACTAAAATTATGGCTGACGGTCCTGTCAGCGTTCATAGTGATCTTAAAGGCCGCTTTGCACCCCTTGTGTTGTGACACAAACACAAAATACACTCTATGTCCATTGTATTTGGTACACCTGGCTAAAACTAACGCAGTCACACTTCTAACTTCATGAAGCTAGAAAAAACAATACTTGTCACGTTAATGTAATGTGCACGGAACTGAAAATAAACAAGCACGGGACGTGTGCTGTTCATGGAAGAGAGTTGGCAAACAAACCAAAAAAAAATAAATAAATAAAAATAGCAGAGGATGGTTTCGATCCATCGACCTCTGGGTTATGGGCCCAGCACGCTTCCGCTGCGCCACTCTGCTCGCCGCCACACTTTGAGAAGACATGCCTATTTAACAGTTTTTATACCGTTGACAGCAGAATGTTTTGGTCTGTTATATTAATCTGGTTTTCGCCCATTTTCGCTCTTGCACTCGCTTAAAGTGTGAAATGTGTTACTCATCAACTATTCAAAATAAGTGACGATAAAAACACATTAGGAACGAAAGACACTTCTCCCGAAATAAAAGACACATTCCTGTAACGTACGGGACAGATAATGGATACGTTTACGAAAGACAATTAGCAAAGCAGCAGCATTTTATACACTGTGGATAATGACTATTGGAAGAAACAAGCGTTATTAATATTTACTGTTAACTCTCAGATTTTTCTGTTGGAAAAGGAAGGGGAACCATCATCTGGGGCTCCCTATAGACTGAGGGTATTTATTTATTCATAATTAATTAATTCACAGTAAAATCTAAAAGTCCAAATTAACCTTTCAAACACTGCAACATTTTGGTCAATAACGGAAAATCACAAAAAAATGTGTCCTGTCCTATCAGGATCTTACCTTGGCCAGTTACTAGGTGAAAAAAGTGTACAGGAGCTCTGTGATTGGTGATATTAAAACTAACCAATCAAAATTTACCGGTAAGAGGGCGGTGCTAAATTAAACTAAAGGAACGCTGATTTACCGCACAGTTAGTCTCACGTGCTACAACCGAGTACGGGTGGACTGTTGTTGCTACCTACCTCCTTTGAAACAACGTGTTTGTTATGACTGAATTTTATCGAAAAAACGAAACATAAACCGAGCCGGTTAAAAATTGAGGACCTGCAACTTGTGCTGCATGTTTTAGGGCAGAAAACAAAGACATGGGAAAGACATTTGGATAAAAAAATAATCGTAATCAGTGGACCACCTGGCTGTTGGGAATGCTGTTTGATACTGAGCGCATATTGCGTTCATTTCGCCGACTGATGGAGTTTGGGCCAAGCAAACTGGTGAGTTTGTTTTAAATGATTTTAAACGCTTACTGAATCGTATTAAGGGGGTGATTGGGATTTTGTCTGAAACGTGCGGATGGTTCTGTGCAGCTGTGTTTTTATAGTACTTATTTGCTGACGTGCATTATGGAAACGTTTTGATTTAACATTATTGAGAAGCTGCATGCTTGCTGGTTGATAGCTCAGGTTTTTAATGGTGTGTATATATCAGTTGACAGAGGCGTGTTTGGTGGGTGCACTGACCCTAACCCTAACCTTAAAATATGGGAATCCGGTTGTGTGTGTGTTTGTGTTCCTGTTGATTCACGTGATCTTACTTTTTAAAACTGTTGTTGTAGTGCTGTTTTGGTCATATTCTGCGTGCCTTAAACAGAGATTGGTGGATCATAGTGAACGTGTCATATTACGTTTTACACATGGGATCAACTTGTCAGATCTCGTGTGTCTGTGATGCTAATCGTGTGATATTTGAGGATGTTGTAATGACCCCTTTCATATGTGATGAAAGGAAAACACAATTACATACATTTTGTCCAGTTGCACCACTAATATAAGTTGCACAGATAGGTGCAGTACTTGCCATTTGCTTTGAGTTTCTGTAATTATGTATTGGCACGCCATGGTCAGTATCTCTGTTGCTGTGACAGAAACACCATCCATTGACTGATCCGTCTACACTACCATTATAAAAACATACAATGCTCAAATATTCCTCTAGTTTTAACAGTGCTCATACAACTTTGTACGTTGGGATAAACTTTTGATGGTGTGAAACAGGGTTGATGGAATCAGATCTGGAGCAAAACACAAATTGTCTGTCTTTTGAGTACTCATAGTCGTCATAGTTCTCTTTTCTGATTCAATTGTATGTATTGGTTACGCCAATTTTCACTTTAAGTTTTTTTTCTCCTTTTTCCAAAATGAAAATTAAGTAGGCTGGTAAAAAATGTCTCAAATAAATACATTAATGAAATAAGACTACATCATTGATGTATGCTTTATTCTGCCATTGCTTTCAAAACAAAAGTGATAACAGGCTTTACATAACCCTATACTGCTCATGAGATTATACTTATTTTAGAAGAGATTAAGATATATTACAAGGATGAAAATGATACAAAATGTGGATCTTGGAATGGTGTCTATGATATCAAAGTGAAAATGTGGATAAGTTTATGGTCAATATTTATTCAATTTACTGGACATTAGTACGAGAGAATGCATCCACTCATTCACAGGTAAGTCAGTTATGCAACTTTTGCAGTATAGCAGGACTACAAAACCTCTCTATAATTGACAAATGATGAACGCATTCAAGAAACATTCACGTGTCACTTGCCAGACACCATTTTCTGACAGCATGGTGCAGCCTGTATCCTGGATGGAAGTGTCTGGCTGCCCTTCTCCCCATTTGGTAAAGGTCAGAGGTCGGTTTTTCCTATCAACCTCAAAATTTCCCTCTGCTTTTTTATTGTTGACGTTGATCCAGGCTGTTTTGTAAACATCCCCAAACACTTGGGTCAGTACATTGTTCTCCTCCTCATTCTGTGGCAAAGCCAGCTCTAAGCCTTTTTGGGAGCAGAACTCGACGGCACTGGAGAAAGAGTCTCTCTCCTTATTGGACACAAAGTACTTCTGACCAACTTTCCGCACAAAGGCATAGTTTATAGCTGAAGAAAAAAGACAAAATGAGCAATTGAGGACATTATATTCTGATTGAGTGATTGTGATTGATTGTGGGAGGTTTTGTCTCTAAAGATATTGATGTTAAGGTCATGAAATCATAACTAGAGTGCAAGAATCTCACACACTGTCCATCACTTCTACTCAGTTTATGAATGACATTTCAGTTCTTAGACCTTCATCAGTTCATCAGCTAAAAGATGCAGTGATGGACAGTGTGCTAGGTTTTTGTATTTTGCCCTCTAGTGTATGAATTTGAAAAAAAAAGAAAAAAAAAAAAGATGAACGCACTGTCTCTTACTTCTTGTAACCCTCCCTTGTAGTCGTTGGTTATGATACTTACCCAGCTCTAACTTAACAAGTCTGTCCTTTAAAGCATTGAGGTCCACACAACTTAAACCAGTGGCATCTGGATCAAACAGATGAAGTTTAGTTACCAAACATTGCAACAATATGGAGCTCACATCTGCATGTACAAATGTGCAACCTTTTCAAATGACAGGCTCACCGTGTCTTCCATTTTCAGCTTCAGTTCTCTTACTGCTATTATTTTATTGCTCTAAATAATTTTTTGATCTTTATGAAACCTATAATAATACCCTTATGTGAAGGATGTGCCATGGAGGTGTTAATTAACTTTTTGTGGGCTGAAATGATTAGCCAATCACTTGACAGGCTGATCAGCAGAAAATTAATCATCAAATATTTTAATAATTGACTAACTATCTAACATTCCAATATAAGTGAAGCGTTGCGGTGTTACAGAGATGCTGTGGCCTACATATTCTCCAGATGTAAGGGGACATGCTTGTTTGATACAGACCCTGGCAAAAATCACATCATCATCATCAATGTTCCCCCTAATTTTTCATGTGTCTGAGCATACACACAAACTCCCTGAGAATTCCTTGGACCACTGTGAGCAACATCAGACGTGCACACTGTCGCACACTGTCGCACACTGTAATTTTATGCGCTGCATAGTTTTGCAGTGCGCGGAGAAAGCGGGAGCGGTGCGCAATTGCGCAGGCTCGCAGCTTAGAGGGAACATTGATCATCATACTTTTGTGTTGGCCCTTAGTCTAACAACTAGGCTGGCCTTGTGAGAAAGAAATTTGCTCAAGTTGTATTTCAACTGCAGCCTCTAATGTAATAATGAAAAAAAACAACTACTCAGCTGATGAAAAACAACTCTATAAAATACATATATTACCTTGTGTGCACATAGGTCCAGGTTGTCCATCTCTCCCTGGAGCTCCATGTTGTCCTGGGTCCCCTGGGCCCACACGGAAGGTTAAGTAAGACAAAACAAACAAACAAACAAAAAAATACGATGGTGACATGGGATGATCTTGGGAAGTTTGAGGTAGATTATAGGACTGAGGCTACAAAACAAACTAATTTGCCTGTCCAACAGGGAGGTGCCAGAAAGCAGACATAAAATGGCTGAAGTTTGGTCAGAAATAATATTCTTTGGAACAGTATTGTGATGAAGATCATATTACCTACCTTTTCTACCTGGAGGTCCGGGTGTCCCTGGAAACCCAGGGGCACCTCTTTCACCTTTAAGTCCGGGTAAACCAGGTGTCCCACTGGGACCTGGAAATCCAGGAGGACCACTGAGACATTCACATTGACTGTAGCCAACTGGCAACATCAGACAGAGGGTGCAGATTAAGAGAAGCAGCCTCATCTTCTCTGTGCAGAACTGAAAATCTGCATGAAATATAGTTAAGATGTTTGCTGTATACTGGCATATCAGAAATGTTTTTATCATCCATTACAACCATTAATTCAGAGTTTATGAAATGAAATCAAAGGTTGTATCACAACATCGACGCTGTAATAAGTATGAGTTGCCACTTGTTGCAACTGTACAACCAACTAAATACATATAAAGATTAGCATCTAAGTTTAATTCTATTACCAACGAGTGAAGAGCAGAAAAGAACTCACTGTATAAAGTTGAAGGGATCTGCGGGGTGTGCTGCTTCTTCTCTACTTCCAAAGAAAGTAGAACTCATGTATGAGGGATTTGGTGTAAACAACAGATGCAAAGTCTCGTGTGGGACGTAACAGAGTCCAAACCCCTCCCTCTTTTTTTTTTAACCAACTTATCCTGCAGAGTGTAGTGAAACAATATCTATTACAAGGCATTACCACACATTAATATGAATTGTTTGCTGATCCCTGACAATTTTAAGTCTGCATGATGTGTTTCTGATACTGTCAAGGAACGCATAGTTAATGTATCCATGGACAGAGTGTTGAGGGTTTGCCAAACATTTCCCAACCAGTTATCTTTATTCTTCTTGGCCTCAGTTTGACAAGTATGTTTGTGTTTTCAGACTTTTAAGTTCACGCAGTTAGCCACAGTGAAGTTTTCAAGCACAGCTACAGTATGCTTTTCATTATAACTAGAGATCTTGGCTGGAGAAAGGAGGTGTTTAATGGTTTGCTCAAGGGGACGAGGAACATTACTCAACACCTTATAAATTTCCTCTGCCAAGATCTGTGTTGAAATCCTTGTGGAAAGTATGCATGGTTTCAGGCCAGTGAGGAGGATCTGTGAGGTGTTTTCATGGGTCATTTTGTGAATGTTTTGTGCTCCATGTTCGTTCCGATATTCAGAGGTGCTTAAGAGCTCAAATCAGATAACAACACAAATCATGTTAAGTATAAACTGAGCATGTGGATACTAACAGTTGAGAGATGTGCCTTGGTCAAATGGCAAATTCTGGCACCACACTGCACCCTGCTGGACAGCTTGATACTATGGCTGGGTGATGTCATGGGTCTCATCATTGTGATTGAGTGCTGAATGTTGTGATTAACAACAGCGTAAGTTGACAGAGATTTTCTGTATTTGCAGCATTAATATGAGCACATTAGAGGCACAAAAATCCTTTGCCTTATTTGCTTTCTTTTCGAAAGTGAGGTGGGATGGGATGATGTTTTTTTTTCTTGTTAGAGTTTGAGACATGATACAGGGTTTATGAATTGATTCAATCATAATACAATTACATAATATATATATATATATATATATATATATATATATCCTCATATTGTGTGCAGTTATTGTGATACATACAGTACAAAAGGTATTCAGTCTCCTTCACTCTTCTGACACTTTATTGTGTTGTAAAAAATAATTTAACATTTTGCCAATTTTGCTCATCAGTCTACTGTCAATAATCCATAATGACAAAATGAAAACTTTTTTTTGCAAATTTACAATAAAGTGAAGAGGTCAGAAACCTTCCGAGGTCACTAAATAAGTGAATGAATTAAAGTACATCACTGCTGTATACTTTATTGCAGCACATGCTTTAAGAATACACCTTCCTATTTGTAGTATTTCATTTATGGTTTAATTCTGTGCAACAGTAATCATACTATACTGCCTAGGCAAGTATAATTTTTTAATGAAACCAAGTATATCCTAATTATTACTGTAATCCCCAGCAAAACAATGATTCTTTAACGTCACCATTGACTAATTCATAGATATTAACACAATGCAACATTTAAGATGGCTGTACAGTACTTTCTCCCAACATCAGACAAACCGAGGACACCTTAAAAACTTTCAAATAAAATAACACTTGCAAGGGATATGAGAGTTTTCTATATCTGACAAATGATGTATGCATGCAAATTTTCTGCTTTTTAATTTTTTTTTTTTTTTTTTTTACATCCAGATAATCCTTTTAGCAACCCTGTTATCTTTTCTATTTCACATTCAGCACATAAGTTAGCTATGCGGCCAAATAGCTAAAATGTTCATGTGTTCGTCTTTACTCTTGAATGATTGAAAAGAGACCGTTTCATTGCTGTACACTTTATTGTGGAATATGCTTTCAGAATATCCTGTCTTGTTTGTATATAGATATATTATCCTTCTTTTAAATTGTTTACTCCAATGATTTTTCATGTAGGAATGTGTCTGTGCAACAGTAATAATGCCATGCTGATGATGCAGTTATACAAGGCTTTAGTAAGGATTACGTTGTTGCACATGGATAATGGTTTGTGAAGCGATAACTTCTGAAAGCAACAAGTGGTTTGTGATATAGGTCCTTGACACAGTTTCCAGGTCATTCTCAGGAGAATGAGGATACATTTAACATCAAAATTTAGAATTTGTGTGACATTTGGATGAATTAATTTGGATAACATTTGTTTCAGTAGTTACAAAACCTCACTTAATTGAAACTGAAGACAGACATTTTATAAGATACAATACATGAAAACACTTGCAAGGAATATGAGACCTTTCTATAACTGACAAATGATGTAAGCACTCAGGGAGCATTCATGTGTTACTCGCCAGCATGGTGCAGCCTGTATCCTGGATGGATGTGTCTGGCTGCCCTTCTCCCCATTTGGTAAAGTTCAGAGGTCGGTTTTTCCAGTCAACCTCAAAATTCCCCTCTGCTTTTTTATTGTTGACGTTGATCCAGGCTGTTTTGTGAACGTCAGTACATTGTTCTCCTCCTCATTCTGTGGCAAAGTCAGCTCTAAGCCTTGTTGGGAGCAGAACTCGGTGGCCCTGGAGAAAGAGTCTCTCTCCTTATTGGACAGAAAGTATTTCTGACCAACTCTCCGCACAAAATTATAGCTGAAAAAAAAGATGGAAGAAATCAGGAATCAATTCCAAAGTATAACAAAATATCAGACACTATGATCAAGGTGAAATACAGGCCTGTGTCACTGTAACAAAGCTGTAGCTACATCAGGTAAAGTTCCAAATTCAGTTCAGGAAAGTAAGATTGAAATATTAACATATTTGTGGATTGCCAATTTCAAATACAGTAATGCAGTATATACTGTAAATACAGTTTTATTATCAAAATGAGGTTAATGGAACAGTACAGCAGCATTTCCCTGAAAATATTTTGCTCATTGCTCCTTTTTGAAACATCCAATGTGCACAGAAGTAGAGGGGATATTTAAAAATTACTGATGTAGAGTAGTGCCATTGATACAAGACCAAGTAGACTTCTACAGTAGCTCTTACACTTACCCATGACCAACAGAGTCTTGGCTAACAGAACCAAGGGGATCTGGATTAAGAAGAATAAATTCAGTTACCAAAGCTACAATAAATTTAGCTTCCATTTTCAGTCTCAGCTCTCATTTTATTCCCTTTTCCTTTTCCTTTACAGTAATATAAAACTAACAGTATCATGCAAAACCAGTGAAAGGGTCCTAAATACTAATGTTATGAAAAATAACATTTACCTTTTGTTCATGATGTTTAACAGAGATGTTGTCTCACCTCTACTGTAATTTTTAGTCATTTAGTGCTAAAACACAAGGTCAAGTGGATACACAATATGTATAATACTGTAAGACAGTATTCATTTCAGCAGCCTTAAACCAAAAGTGGGAAAAAGGAGAAAAGTCTTAAGGGGTTAAATCATATTGTATTATAAGCTAGAGGGCTTTAAGTGTAACAGAGTTGAAGCAGCGCCAATGTCTCAACATTAAAAGCATAACAAAGGGGTGTCTACTACTTGTTTATGTGTTAACCCCTTTGTCTGACAACTAGTCACCATGGGAAAGGCCATATTGTGAAGTCAAAAAGGTTTATCCTTTGGTGAGCATGAAAGTATTCAAAGATTTTAATATAAATCTTCCCAATTTTTTGACCTGACACTGATAGTAGACAACAAGTGACTGAAATACACTGGGCCCATCCACTATGAAGCTTTGAAGTACTCCCTCAATTATGCGGTAATCCATGCATTATATTTCAAGATGTCTTATGTGCAAGTGGCAGCACAAAAAGGTGTCCTACTTTTCCACCAGGGTGTGGTTGCAGCACCTTTGTGGGGTAGTTGCAATAAGAATGTTGTATCCTCTGAATCTGCATCAACCTCATAAAATCCAATACACTGTTTTCTTTTCTGCCACAAGGTGTTGCAAAGTTGCTGCTTCATCATCACTCTGTGTTGCAGAGAGGAGACCTGAAGTGGTTTTGTCTATTGTCTCACTGTATTTCATATCATTCAGGGACTGCAGATAGATCACAATCTTTTACTCACAGGTTTTCAGACATTTAGTCAGAGATCTATTAAATAGGTTAACAATGCCTCTAGTCATGGAAATATTAAACTCAATGTATAGTTAAGAGGGCAACTTATATAAACATTCATTTTAAAAATGTGATATAAAAACAGAAATGAGATAAACTGTATCATCCGTTCTGCTGCGTTAAGACCCAGAGAGAGGGACAGGAATAAATAAAAAAACAAAAAAAACAAAAAGCAATCCTTATTAGTCCATCAGTAGTCAGCTCTCAGATATTTGTTACATCCGTGCTCAGTCATTTCAAACGTTGATATAGCTGTTCACACAGCTGTTTGTCATTTAACTTTTTATGCTGATGCATAATCCTACAATGTCAGGATTATGAAATAAAAATCTACAACTGCACAGAAACAGACTGTATGTAACTGTGGAAGTGAATCTGAGATGGCTGACAAATTCTGTCTTGGCTGAGGTTTTCATTTTATATTGCAGTGAGTTGAAGTGTTTCACACAATATTGGTTTAATTCCTGATAGTCTTTATAAGAAATAACATGCTTAATGTTTAGTTTTCCATTTTCAGTAATTTCAGCCTGTTGCAGGGACTAGACAATAGGACAATGTCACACATTCTTTCAGTGTGATGGGTTGGACATAGGGTTGCAAAGGGGTGGTAAAATTTCCAGAAAACGTTCCATGGGAAGTTAAGATGGTTGAGGTTAAAATGGGGAATTTTGGGAACATTCCAAGTTGGAAACTTGTAAAATGTTTTATAATTGATGCTGAATAAATAAATAGAAACAGATCAATAGATGAACTCTCCTCAATAAGCTGCTAAATCAAACTGAAGAAGAAACAGTATCACAGTTGAGCTAGCTAGCACCATAACAGCTAGCCTCTTGAATTCAAGTCAAGTCAATTTATATTTATGTTTATATAGCACCGAATCACAACAGAAGCTATCTCAACGCACTGTACATATAAAGCAGGTCTAGACCCTACTCTTTATATTATAATATTTATAAAGAGAGACCCAACAGTTCCCACCATGAGCAGCACTAGGAGACAGTGGAGAGGAAAAACTTCCTTTTAAGAGGCAGAAACCTCGAGCAGAACCAGACTCAAATTGTCAATGAAATGGTGTTAGGTAACTTGGCACCTCTGATTTTCCGGTTAGGTAGCTACTGTATAAACACATTTTTATTTATTTTTTCCCCATTAAACTTTAATACCACATATCAAATATATTTACCTCAGTAATATCATCAAACCTTACTTGACTGGATGTAGTCTGTGGGCTCAGATACAGTATTGTGGCTGTAGTGAGCAGGATTCTCAAAATCCATAGAATCTGGAAGCAAACATGTTGGAATTTAGGTGGCATCAGAGTGGCACTTAAAAGTAAAAAGGTCCAACAGATTCAAACAAATTGCCTGGCCAGTGCCCACATCTTTAAAATTCCATGCCCCCAGTTTGTATCTGAGGCTTTCCAGTGAGAGTTTGAAATCCCAAACCCAATATAACTAATTATTTTCTCCGACTTTCAAAGCACCTTCCACACACACCAAACTCTGTCGTATGCGGAGCTGTACTTCTCTCAGTAGGTAAATTAATCTTTATAATCGATACTGGCGACATGCTGCTATAAATTACATTGTGTTGTAAGATTTATAAACTCAAAGTTTTTCTATAATGCAGTCTCAAGAAAGTTTCAACACTAGGATCTTCAAAAAGTATTGTTACTCAATGGGGATGTCAGTATCTGGTCTACGACTTATTGGAACACATCATAGGCCTGTATGACCTGACTGATAAAAGATATCTGTTTCCACCTATCAACAAGCACATGTTATGTTTGTTATGTATGAAATAAGCAGGTGGTGGAGCTGTAGCATCGGGCACCATCCAGATCTCCAGCCGCCTTCCAGTCTCTGGTGGGCAAGAACTTAAATGCCACTGATGGAAAAATCTTGATTTCCTTTTGAAGGTTTTTGGGGCTAGCACCAGCCTATTTTTTTCCACCAAAAGACAATGAGACAAAAGCAAGCTGACCACACTTGGCAAAGAGCAAGTACATGACTTTTTTGTGTCCCTAATAGTCTGCATATTTAATGCAAAAATAGAATAATTAAAAAAAATACATAGAAAGACTGGGGTCACAAGAGGACCCAACATAGTTGATATTTTAGTGGTGCACATTTGTAACAAATTTGTGATTGATAATATTATGTACATCCAGGCCCAGGGGTCCGAGGCCTATGGGCAGTTGCCCACTTTGCCCAGTTGGAGATCCATCCTTGTGGCAGTAGCGTGGCTGTGGGGATGGCAGTGTTGGACAGACATTCATGCTTCCCAGAGGATGAATCCAAATGACATTTCCTGTAGCATTAACAGCATGTCAAAGTTTTCACTCAACCTGTGAAATATCTTCTTGGCAACTTGATGGATTGACACACAATTTGGCAGGATTCAGTTGAATTGTAATAACTTTGGTGGTCTGCCTACTTTTCCTGTGCTATTATCAAATGAAAATGTGTCCAATACTTAAGTTAATGTCCAAATACTTGGAAAAGTGACAACACAGCCTTGTCAGCCTTGTTGTGGGCATGCTAGCATTCTGGCTTTAGTGTTTCACTTTAAGCACCAGTGTGGCTCCTAGATAGATTGTGTGTCCTAGTTTTGTTATTATTCTAAGTAGGTTTTGAGTATGAACTGTGTACATGACCGCAAAATAAACCAGACTGCATGCAGACTAAATGTGATTGGTTTTTGGGTGTGCTGTTGAGGCACACTGTTCTCCCACAACTCAATGCAACAAAAAAAATGGGGGAGTTGCTCACAACTGAAAAAATTGTGGTTGGTGGCAACATAGTTCCACTAAACTTAGGATTGGTTAAGCATTTGATTTTGCATAAAACTTTCTGATCTTTTTATGAAGTTTAATTGGCAGTAACCTTCCAAAGTTGCAGTTTGATGTACATGTGATGTCACACATATTGTATTATTTACTGTTAGTATAAAATTGTGAGGGGCTATATCTCACACTCTTTCTATATTGATGTAAACCGACTCAAATTAAAGCTGAGACTTAGCACTTTAATGTAGTATCAGTTATATTATTTCAAACTGAATGTGTTGAGGCACAGAGCCTGAAGAACAACAAATGCGTAACTGTCCAAATACTACTGTCTGAACTTTGTCTTTCTGTGGAAATTAATAAGGGATAATGGGTTGTATCTGGAGATAATACATAGGTGTATAAAAATATTGTGTCCCTAATAGCTGCCACATTTACTGTATTGTGCAGCGATGTTACAGAACTCAAAAAAATCTTTAATAATGAATAATCATTCAACAGCAATGTAACACAGAGACTTGGACATCGTGTCTTCTATTGGACGCAAGTTTTGTTTTTATAGATGTTGCTCTATAAACCAACATCCAGATACTGTGGGGACACACCTGAGACACAGGCCTTTAACACTGTTCCAAATAAAACGACTCCGCTCTCACACTCAGTGGCTTGAGGCACAAATGAGATTACCCTGTCTGAGAGACTCCCTCAACAACCATAATAAGCTGTTGGCTATATTGTCATTGAATCTGTGCCATCAAAAATCTTTTCCCCACTCTAGAACTGAGCAATTCGGTTTAGTTTAGTATGTTATGTTTGTAATATTCCCATAAGCCAATAAGCCCCAACTGACAGAAAGTAAATTTCACACTCACTCACAAATGAAACTTTGTATTTGTTTCCCTGTAGTTTCTAGTTATTATATACTATATATACTTATATACCTTATTCTTCTTATACACAGCATTTTGATTAGCTCATTTTAGAGTCATAATAAGCAAACAGTGCTTCTTTAGCTGGAAATTAGATCGGTTATAAATCAAACACCGTGTCTTTGTAAAAGCACTGACATTTGTAGAAAATGTGGAAAATCATGCCAGAGTATACAACTACAATCTGTTTTTACCTTTAAAATCTTATAAAGCACATTTCAAAGAGTTATGGAACAGATGCTTTTACTGACAGATGAAACTGCTGTGACACAGATCTTGCAGATAGGAAATCTGAAATTAATAACAAAGTCCGGCATAAATGTCAAACTGGACTAAAAATTGTCATTAAGAAAAGAAGGATGAGTTCCCTTTGAGACTTTTGTAAGGCCAACAAAAAATTTGTAAGGCCTTTTTTGCCTGAGGAAGTAAGTAAAAATATATGAAAAGTGGCAAATTGTGCCATGAGCATAAAGCAAAGGATCATAAAGTATCATAAAGCCACAGCAGCAGGCAGCTTTAGCCCTGTTTGAAATTCACCATTTAAAACCAAAAATAGCATTCATTTGTTCTCTTCAATTGCTTGTACTATCACGATGATGATTGTAATGTTGGAAATAAGGATCATGATGGCGGCCAGGACTATGGCCCTGATTTTGAGGCAGCAGGCGGTGGAGCTGTAGTGTCGGGCACCATCCAGATCTTCAGCCACCTTCTGGTCTCTGGCCTGGAGAGACCAAAGCATATTGATTTTAATGGTGGATTCATAGTCATCCTCAACCTCAAGGGACTTAAACCTGCCAATGCTGAGCATAGACTCAATCTCCTTATCTCATGCAAAAGCATTAGATCCTTATTTGCTGCAAGTGTGTTGTTTTTACTTCCATTCTTCATTTCCCATATATGATCATTACATCTCTGATTCTGTCTTCAAGGATGTGCAGTCTTTTTTCTTCTCATTTACAAATGTTTTTTCATATCTTTTTTTATATATATTTTATTGTTTTATTAGTTTATACATTTTAAGCCAAATAATATCTAAAACCATCTTTCCTTTGAATTATTGTTGCCATGTTCTTAGTTAGGTCTGCGTCTTACTGGTCTCCAAAAAAGATGATAAAGTCTTCACATTTTGTCAAATGACACTAGACCTCTTTTTTCTTTCTCTTCAAACAAGCAATAAAGAAAAAATTGGCACACAGATGATGAACTTACCTTGATGGAGAAGACGAGAGCTGCCAGTCCGAGACAACAGGGGTAGCAGCAGAGGGACCAGATGATGTGGTCATTGGGGGGGCTCAATGGGAACATTCACAGTGGTGTACTGAACCACTGTAGGTCCTCCAGGATGTCCAGGAGGCCCATCATACCGTGTCAGCTGGGTAACCCTCAGGATTCATTCACTGTAAGTGTGGATTTCCTTTAAGATTTTGGGTTTTTTTGTTTAGTTTTTTTCCACCCAAGACCAATGAGGCAAAAGCAGCACTGCACACTTGTGCTGATTGTGGCTTTGGCAGACATACAGTAAATGACTTTATTCTTTCTTTAAAAAATATCACGAGGACACAGTACATTCTGTCTGTTAAACAGTCCTTTAAATTTCCCTCAACCAGAGGGTTGTTAGACATATTTCACTCTTTTGCAGGTCTACTTTTAGAAATGTGGTTGTTGCATAACTACAACATTATGTGAATAAGCACTGCAAGGAGGTGTGTTTCAGTATACAGGTAATACTCTGATTCAGAATATCCAACACATGTTTTGCCATGTTGTGCATTTATCTGTGTAAACTGTAGATTGTGTGGACAGTGTTGGGAAATATGTTTCTAGTTTAACAACACAGGCCAGCAGGTCATCCAGTGGTTTACAAAATTGAATCTACTAAGACAAAATAGTCATGTTCTTTCTTGACTAATGGAAGTACTGAACAGCTGCACTCGTGTCTATATCAAAATGATATACAGCACATGGTAACATGGTGAAAATATGGCACTGTAATTGTGGAAAATGATGCCAGTGTGTATACATCCACAGCATTTCTTTTTTACCTTCAAAATCTCACAAGCATGCTTCAGAGTATTGAAACAGAAAATTGTAATTTAATAACAAAGTCTGGCATTCAGACTTGATGGGAGACAGCAGTTGTACAAGGCATTTATAAAGCAAATAAAAATACAAATCTGTTTTGCTTGAGGATAAGCAAAAATTATGTGATGAGTATGAAGCAGAGAGGCACAAGTATCACCAGGCCACGGCAGCAGCAGAAACTGTCACACTATTTGAAATTTAGCCGTAATATGAGCTGGAGTAACTGTGCATATTCACAGATATAACCGTGATTGCAATAATGAAAATAAGAACACTGAAGGCAACCACGATGCTTGACACGATGTTAAGGATGCGAGCTGTTGAGCCGTAGTGTCGGGCACCTTCCAGGTCCCCAGCCACCTTCCGGTCTCTGGCCTGAAAAGACAAAAGCACATCTCATAATCCCCATGCGGCAAATTTGAGTACTTTCACCTTTTTCCATCCATTCTCCCTTTTCCATCCAAAAAATATATAATTTTGTTTGTATAGTCATTGTAACTCTGATTCTTTGTCTTTAAGAATGTCCAGAAAGTTTATGACCCATTTAAATTATCTACAGTTTTCAACCTTTTATGTCATTTATCATTTTGTTTCTTTTATTGTATCATTAGCTATCACATTTCTAAGCATTATTTATTCAAACATCTTGAAAAGAAGAATTTTCTTCGCCCCTGAACATTCATTCATTCATTCATTCTCTGGACATTTATAGTCAGGTGTTACTTGGTTGTCCAAAAGCAGTAAAAAAGCAATCTGATAGAGCAATCTGCTGGAAGTATGTCTCGTCCCTGCTCTTTACCATCAACCCATGATTTTGAAAATATAAATCCAAACCTTACTGCTGTTGTTAAACTAGAAACATATTCCGTAATACCATCCACACAATCTTCAGTTTTAAGCAGATAAATGCGTAACATAGCAAAACACATGTTGGACATTCTGAGTCAGAATATCACCTGTATACTGACACACATTTAACTTGCAGTGCTTATCTAAACACTCCCACATTATTAATCAGTGTGCCGTTTTGCAAACTGGCTCTTGCATTTCTTTCCCCGAGAGTACCCAGAACTTTAATTTGATATTTAATCGAAGCTCCTGAGCAGTGTTGCATTTTATGTTCAGAAACCCATAGAAAGAAAAGCAGAACCTGTGACAAATGACGTCAAGTGATGTGTTGTTAAATTTCTGTTGTGGAAAAGGCCTAAAAGCGCAATTTATGTAGCAAATATTAATAGAATATAAAATACTCCCTTTTTATTGCTAAAATTCTTATTTTTTATGTCTAAATGTGAAAAAGAAGGTTGGTACATTAGTGATGTAATTCACAAGCTGTTCAGAAGTGTCACATATAAACTTACCTTGATAGAAAAGATGAGAGCCGCCAGTCCGAGGCAGAATGGGTTTGAGTAGACAAAGCAGCAGAGGGACCAGATGATGTGGTCTTTGGGGGGCTCAGTGGTGACATTCACGGTGGTGTACTGAAACACTGTAGGTCCTCCAGGCTGTCCAGGGAGCCCATCATACCTCCCTGCCTGCAATGGGACAGCTTCAGCTGGACGTCCTGGAGGATTCATTGCTGTCAGCTCAGCTGTAGTTTGGAGTGGAGGGAGGTGTGCAAGAACTGTTGATTTCCTTTTGAAGGTTTCTGGGGTTAGCATCAGTCTGTTTTTTTCGTTTTTCACCAAAGGCCAATGAGACAAAAGAGAGCTGACCACACCTGGTAAGAGAGTATGTAGAACATGACTTTTTGCTTTTAAAAAATCTGTAATAGTCTGCAGATTTAGTTCAAAATTAGAATATATATGTATATATATATATATATATATATATATATATATATATATATATATATATATATATATATATAGCATTTCACACTGTCCCTCTTGAAGACTGGGGTCACAAGATGGATAATGGATAAACATAATTGATAGTTTAGTGGTACACATTTGTACCAAATTTGCATCTGATAATTTCATCTACATCCAAATGTAAAGTTGATGTTTTTTTTGTTTTTTTAATTCTAACTGAAATAATATACTACCAGGTACAGACAATGTATGGAAATAGTACATATTTAGGACACAGACTTGGTCTTGGCAGGGTGATGATGTAGAGTGAGATACATCTAGATGAGAGATCTGAAATCAGTGGTACAGAAGGTGACAGTGTTTTTGTACTGGGAAATTACAGGCAGGTTAGGTGCCAGGTGTTTGACCAAACAACTGGGTCAAGCACAGAACAGATAAAGCTCTGCAGTTTTAGCAGGAAACCCACTAATGTCAGATTCAATCTGTTGTGCTGCTACTTAATGAAACTTCAAATTAAATTAAAATGTTGTCAGTCTGCTCTGTTACATTACATACGTTGCAAGAGCAGAGAAAAGAGACAAATGAAAGCTGCTGATAAGATTTAATTACAAATTAATTAATACAGGCATGAAGTACACATCGCATCTGAAGGAGGTTCACAACTTTGAATATTAACAAGAATAATTAAAAATCAGTTATATTCAGAGCAAAAACGTTTACAAATACACAACAATAGCAGTTTACATGGACAATTTATATTTGATCATGATACATCTGATTTTAACGTCTCCTCTCTCATCTCTTCACAGTTGACAGAATGATGAGCTCAACTCTGGTGAGTAGGAAATAATCAGGCTCCTTTCAAAACTTTGTCACATTTTGGAACTTGCCTTTTAACCTTAAAGACACCACAACAGAAGGGCATTTTTGGGGACTTGTTAAAAATGAATACCATTTCAGATCAGAACGTATTAGTCACTGTGGATTTACTGCCAATTTATATCTTATAAATTATGTTACTACTTATGTTACTAATGGCACTAAAACACAGTCTCTTTCTACATTTGAATAAGTGTCCAAAATTAAACAGATCAATTCATAACAGATTATTTTAGATTAAAGGTTGAAGTCACCTGTATATTGTATATTTTGTACAAAAAAAGGCACTGAAGAGTGTTTAAGTTGTAAGGAAAATATCTCATCTTAAAACTTGCTCTTCATGAAATGCATATCTGACGAGACATAGACGCCCACAATGAAACAAGATTTCTCTTTGCCATTTCTACTAGTCTGAACTTAAATATTGTGTTATTTCATAATTCATTATTGAATTAAATAGTCAGTGGTTCAGTCAAGCATGGAGAAGACAAGCCAAAATTCATCATTGCCCATACTGAAAACAAAAACAATACCATTAGCAAAGCCATGTCAATCAGGTATTTTACCAGCTTGAACCCAGATTCAAAACTGAAGCAGCTGTCAGGAACATGTTGGTGAATTACATTTCTTTTTTGCCTCAAATGTTTTTTGAATGTTGACAGAAGGAATTCTGAACAGCTCTATTTGTTTTCTTTAATTTTAAGAAAAGTGTTGGATTATAAGAACATAGTAGTATACACAGACAACCTGAGGAATTATTGGAAACAATCATCACTCAATATACTGCTTCACAGTGGTTGGGATTAATTCATTAAATTTCATTGATTACCTTCAAGGCCTTGTGTGGCAGATGTCAAGTGGTATAACCAAACAGTCACTGGTCAAAACTAGACACCATGGTGGTCTGTTTTGGTTTGCCTCATCAGGTTTTATCACAAACCTTGAGCTTCTTCAATGTTGCCAGCTTTGAGAATTTTGAAGAAAATCAATTGTTTGGATTGGATTAAAAATGAACTAACCCCCACCCTGACAATACATGGTTAGTATTTCAGTCTTATCAAGTGATCTTGTTACTGGTAGTAGCAGTTGATGATAACATAAGTGCATTTGTTCTTAGAGAAAGGAGAGGGGCCGTCCCTGATGGACATTTAAAGGCATCACATCTTAGAGGACGCAGTGATGGCTGAGGCTCCTGGACGGCTGTAAACATGCACGGTTGAGTTCTGAAGAAGACAATGTTAAGTTCAGTAAAGTCTTAAATTGCTTCATTTTGGTCACTTCTCCTTATTCAACAGAATGTTTCATGTGCACTTATTTGGAATTTATCAAAAATTGGAAAATCACGAAATCTGTAGAGTGATCAGCCACAACATCAAACCTACTAACATGTCTCTACCAAAACTTGTGGCAACCTATCCAATAGTTGTCTAGACATTTCCCTAACTACAACCTTGAGGTTGTATGCCTATTGCAGCTAATTAGCATGTGAATTCTTAAGTTATAGCCAAAGACATGTTTTGTGAGGTCACAATCACCTTGACCTTTGCCTAACATATTCTAATCAGTTCATCTTTGTGTCTAAGTGAACGTTTGTGCCAAATTTGAAGACATTCCCTCAAAGCATTCCTGAGAGATTGCTAGTACAACTAGTAGTACTAGTACAATGTCAGTAGTTCAAACTACCAGCTAATGTTTTGAAGTAGTAACTAACTATGTTAAGTAGCCTAGTAGATCACTGTTGTGGTATGGCAGCAATACAATAGAGTAGTTTAGTAATTAAGTAATTATAAGTAATTAAGTACATTAGTCATGGAAGGGGGGCCAGGCCCCAGTGCTAACATTGCAGTGGGGATTCTCTCTGCTAGTCCAGGTATTGGTAACAGGTGGGATTTGAACCTTAGACACACTGCACTGTAGGCGCCTTACAAACCCACCTCGCCACCAAGGACCTTTGCATTGAGATCTTCTCTCAAAATGCTTTTCAATCTTTACTTTGGGTGTTGTACTTGTAACTTTGGAATCTAACTCATGTCCTCAGACCTATAAAGCAGGTGTCTTATCAGCCTGAGCTATTTAAGTCATATGGTTATCAGCTGTTTAACCCTAACCCTAACCCTTTCCCTTTAAACTTAAAAATTCATTACTTCATCTAAGAATCGAACCTGAGTCCTCTGAACAGTGAAGCAAGCTTCTGATGGCCCGAGCTATTTAATCTGACAGCTGCCTGCCATTTCTTCGAGCCTCTGAGTTCTTACATTTGGTCTTTAACTTCAAAAATCTTTGTTTCCTGAAATGTTTTTGTTTTGTGAAATGCTGTGTTGTAATGTTTTCTCCTTCGGGACCACCGCAATGTCCAGAGGGAATGTCATTACATCTGGTACAAACATTTACTTGGACTTGAGGATGAACTGATTAGAATTTGGTGGTCAAGGTCATTGTGACTGCACAAAATACATTTTTGGCCATAAATTGAGATGCTAATTAATTGCAACTGGACTGGTTTGTGGAGGAACACAACCACGAGACAGTAATTGTAGTGTTTACCTTCTGGGCCTCTGCATTGTACTTGTTGAGAAGGGTCTGAACCCTGTTAGCGTAGCCCGGATGGACAGCCTTCAAGTTCTCAACCTACAGGAAGAAACAGACAATGAAACTTAAAAGGCCTCGAAAACACATCCAAGTTCTCACTAGTGCTGAGTAAATAATTGAAATATTACAGAAACTGCAATAGGGCCAAGTGCAATATACAAATAGAAGGAGCTGCAGTTTTGAAAGATAAAATGTGTTACAATATTCCATTATAAATTATGCATCATGGTGTTACATAGATGCCCCAGGCTAAAAATCAGATTCTCCAGATGTAAGAAAACATTCTTGTTTGGTATAGACCCCAGCAAAAATCACATCAACATAATTTTTAGATTTTTTTCCTAGTGTCAGTAAAATTCAGTGATTAATCTAGTCACATCTGGATTATTGTAATTCCCTGTATTCAGGGCTCAGCCAAAAGGCCATTTCTCATCTTGGGTTTGTTCACAACTCTGCTGCCAGATATTTAACAGTTTCTAAGAGACAAGCCCATATCACTCCCATCTTTGCTACACCTCACTGGCTACCTTAGATATAAAATAGATTTAATAACTTTTACTTACTACTTCATTAAAGCACTGCATAGCATCTCTTCTACCTACATCATGCCCTGTAAACCTAGCCAATGTCTGTGCTCCTCAGGTACAACCCACACCTCACCTTGCTACAAAAGGAAACTGGCCATTTTCCTCTAGTCCTGCAGCTGTGGAACTCTTTACCTGAGGAACTTAGATGAGAAAACTCAGTTCCCTCTCGTTTCTATCCATCTTTTATCACTTTTATTATTACCTGTTTTATTACTCACTGTTTTGTTAGGGCTAATGTTCTGTGGTTTTATTTATGTTTCTGTTTTTATTTTGAATGCGTTTTACTTTATCTTGTTCTGTAAAGCACGTTGTAACCATGTTAAGTACAACACAAATAATGTTTATTATAAAGACACCAAAGCCAAGTTTTCAGGGGCCTGAAAAATTTTCTCAACATCCAAATTGAATTGCCCTAATAGGCTGACAAAGTCTGTAACATTGAATGGGTTCCTGTCTGCAAACGGAGAGACCACAACCAGACCACAGTGCAAAATGAAGTGCATGCTTTAGCAGAAGGTTGTAAACAGTTCTGCAGAAAGCCACAGTGGTTCAAAGTGGCTGTGGACTGTCAACAGTGGGGGTGGCCAAAGTAGGCATGGGAAAAAACAAAACAAAGTGTCTGAATGGAAAATAATGGACTCTTAAATATCATCTGTGTTAGTCTGAACATCTCTGTGGATACTAGAGACCAATGCAATAAATACTAACCCAGTAAATCTGGACTGTATTTGAAGAATTTGGTTGTTTTGCTTCTGTTCATATACATTAAAACATTTCTATGGGGTTGAATTTCAGACCTTGTTTATTTTTATCTCTATGGGACTGTGCTACATAATATTGAGAATATCATCTTCTGTCATAATTATACAGATACCAAACTTTACATATCACTTTCCTATGCTAATTTTTTCCTGTTGAAAAATTGAAACAGTGCGTCAGTCAGATTAATAAACCCTTGTCCCGAAAGTCACTTTTTTGACTGTCCACAACAAAAAAATCATGATCTTATTATTTGTTTACAAATCACTAAATGGCTTATCGCCCAAATATACGATTTAACTGCTTGTACAGTATAGAAAACAGCCAGACCTCTATGATCCACTGAGAGAAAAAATGCTCTCTGTTCTGATCGGTGAAGATTTATCCAGCTATTATTCTGGCAGTTTACTGGGACAAATTACCAGATAATGTAAGGTGTGCCCCAAATAATATTCTGCTTCCTTCTAACGTGTTTATGGATTTTATTTTGTTTATATGTCTTTGTTTTCCTTTTTTATATCAGTATTAACCTCAACATTTGTATATATTCTAACATTTTCTTTTATTATTTTATTTATTATTTCACATTAAAATTGTCAGTGTTTGTTTTTAATTCATCAAGTTTTAATGTTTGTAAGCACTTTGAAACTGCCTTGTATGTATGCATATAAAAACATTTACCTTGCTTTACACCACCATAACCACAGATTTCCTGAGTGCAAGTACATTTGGTATTTCCAAAAGTTACGTCCTGTTTTTTTTCATTATGTTGCATCTCTGAGATTGGTGTTGGTGTTGCATCTCTGAGATGCAACACCAAGTTAGTCATAATTTATTTTTAAAAAAATATATAAAGATTTTAATAGTAGATTAGCCATTTTAAGAGATGTCTTGTCATTGCTCATCCACTCTAAATGACCATGTTTTTTAGATTTATAAAGCACAACAACATTAAAGACAATAAGGTGAGAGACTGTAGTGCTTGCACTGAGTGGACACTACAAAATGATGTAGACTCACCATGCGTTTCTGGATGAAGAGCTGAGCTCCCTTCAGGGCCCCTGCCATGTTCTGGCAAAGTCTGTGGCGCTCCTCTTCATTCAGCACCTGGGTGTAGAAGGCACGAACCTGCAATCAAACACAAAGACAGGTTGACAAATTGATGAAGGTGAATCACACGAAATGAGGTTCACTTAAGTGAATTTCATACAGAATCTGTGGCACTATTTCAACAGTGCCCTGCCAATATACTGTATACACTCATGAGACAAAACATTATGATCACTGCTGAAACAAATAAAGATTATCTTAATGATGGATGTCAAGGTGTGGGATTTGGTAGAGTCGGTTCAGTCAACATGTTGGATGCAAATGTATATTGTAAAGGCCTTTATGTGAAGGCAGCATTAGGTGATTTTGTGTGAATAAAACCTTGACATGTTACAATATATTATGGCAAACATGTTTGCATTTTTACACATTAGCATACATTTAGAGTCATGCTTCTGTCCACCCACAAATCCACAGCCAATCAGAAGAGAGGCTAGAGACACAGAACACCTTATTGATGCCAGATCTCGGCAGAAGCGAGAGAGGAGATGTAAAACTATACTGAGGTGGTTTTTGGTATTTAAAACCACAAATATAAATTTTTATGGGTATCAAATATTACAATACAACACTGGAAAATGTTTGAAATAACATTAAAACTGAAAACAATTATTCCCACATGCTTTCAGAGCAACAGAATAATGAGACCATGACAGAAAGAAAAAATAATACAGCAATGACCAAAAAGATTTTAGGCTGAAGCAATAGCTTATTACACTGCTAATCATCACAATACAAAATGTATAAAAAGGTATACAATTAAGACACTTTTGGATGATGTTTGATCATTGTGTTAGGTTAAGTGGTCTACTACTGGCCTTTCTGTCTTGCTCACCTCAATGTTCCTCTACAGTTGGAAAAGCATGTGAATTAGCACATGCAAAACAACAAACCACAGATAACTTGGCCACAGAAAGCATGCCCATAAAATTGTGATGTGATATTTACCTGTGTGACATTATCTTCATCTGCACTGTTGTAACGGCCCACATCTGGAGACACCTTGAACTTGGACTCCACAAACTGAGGCTGGGTCTCTGGGGCACTGAAGCTGTTGGGATAGTAGTTGGGAGCTCCACCTAGAGGTCAGACAGACCAGGTAGGAAGGAAGAAAAAAAGAGGAACATTGAGGGTTGAATCCTGCATCATACTGCAATTACAAAACAAAAAGCATTATTGTAGTGAATAAGTTTAATCAGTGAATACAATGGCAAAATGATGTCAGACACTCACACTTTTAAATGTGACATGCTCTAAACATTGTATAGTATGTTGATGTGATTTTAATGCATGCAGTGCAGTGTGCTTTTTAATCATCAAATAAATTCATTAATTTCTGCACACATTATGTGTTAAGTGGTTTCTCAGTAGACAGATATACTTAAGATTGATATGGATATATAGATAGAGAGACCAAATGTGACATCCTCTGGCCAACCCTTGGTACTGCATTTGTATGGAGTATATAATCATCTCAACCTTTTTAACTACAGTAATCGTTAAAAGATATTCAGGGTTTCCCCAAGCATATTAGTGAATGGCAAGATGCAAACCAGTAACACTCCAATACTGCCAAAACTGCAATTATGTATAGATACACAGAAACTAAAATCACAATATTATACATGTTGAAAAATCCTTGTTAGCACAAAGGAACAGACACACAGACTGGACTATGACTTACCTTGGTTGTCAAACATGCACATCGGACCATCACGCTGGTAGTTGGCCACACGGGCCCTGAAGGGACAGTTTACAGGGATCTGCAGGTAGTTGGCTCCCAGCCTGTGACGATGTGTGTCTGGGTAGGAGAAAAGACGACCCTAGAACAAAGACATGGGAGAAGACAGAGCATTGATCCACTGTAGATCTCTGTAATGTCAAACAAGGAGTTCACACTAAAGGCTGGAGCTAAAAGAACTAGCTACTTCAAAGTGTTTACAGCCATTTCAAATGGCCATGCAGAAAGGCAGGGTGAAAAGCTGGTCTTCATAGAGAGACAGGAAACGTGATATTAATTAAAAATGGGTTTAACAGAACAAATAATCTCACTGAAGTGGCTGAACGTGCACCACAGACTGGTCCATCATGGTTATTTAAAGTTACAGGAAATAAAAAACTTTGTTAAGTTTGTTAAGTTTCAGTGTTCTCCATGACCAGGCATCTTCAATATGAAGGATGTAATGTATATTGACAGAATAAGTAGTACAAATGTTTCCCTTTTGTTCCAACAACAAATGAAACCAGGTGCCAATTTTTACAGCAACTGAAAAGCAGTATAAACAAACACTTTTAGGTTGTCAAGAGAAAATCTGTCATGGTGTTACCTGCAGCATCTTGTCAGGGCTCGGCTCAATGCCTGGTGGCATGTTGCTGGGGTCAAAGGCCAGCTGCTCCACCTCTGCAAAGTAGTTGACTGGGTTCCTGTTGAGAACCATTTTGCCCACGGGGATCAGAGGGTATTCTTTGTGTGACCAAACCTGAATGAGAAAACTCCATTAGATGAAAGACAGTGAAGTGACACAGCCAGGGAAGGTTTTGACATGTAAGTAAGCCCTTTCTCAGCATCCCCTCATTTCATATTTGTATAAACATTCAAAACTAGAACTTACTTGTATTAACTGGATGGTTAAATTACTTATTTAGTAGACTCATGATCACAGTCCAAAGCAGTGTGATATGAAAATGAGGCTGCCAAGATCAAGTTCTCCACATTTACATTTTACAGCTGCCCAGGGGATGTATTATTCATGGATAACCAGCTTTTCACATTTCTTACAATTCTTACTACAATAAATGCCTGTATGTGCTCATGGCTTGAATTTTTTGTAATTTCAACAGATAACTGGTAATGGCATTCTCTGACAACACAGTAATTTCCACAAATACGCTTTTGTATTAAAAATGTCTTATTATTAGTTCTCTTTGTCAGATATATCACTCAGTGTCTTGGTCAGACTGTTGTGGGACTATCTGATGCAAGTTGAGTCAAAACCGCTAAGAATGCTGTCAACCTACAAACACACCTGCAGTTCCATACAATAAACACATTTAAGTAATGAAACAGGTTATAATGCAATTGCATTTTTACAACTGCACATCTCAACTTTATCGCCCAGATTGTTCTGCTATGGTGGAGCGCTATACCTTGGTGAGATCAAAGGGGTTGAACTGGAACTTCTCGGCCTGCTCAAATGTCATGACCTGGATGTAAAAGGTCCAGGACGGACAGTTGCCATTGGCAATGGCATTAAACAGGTCTCCGATAGCATAATCTGGGTTGGTGGAAGCCAAGCGGTCTGCCTCCTCCACTGTCAGATTCTTTATTCCTTGATCAGTCTAAAAAAACATGACATGAAATGTAACCAAGTATCGGCAAAATCCCAGGAAGTAGATCTGTAAAGGTAACCTGGGCTCAAACTGACCTTGTAGTGGAACTTGCAGTAGACGCGCTCCCCATCAGCATTGACCAGTTTGAAGGTGTGAGAGCCGTAGCCGTTCATGTGGCGGTAACCATCAGGCAAACCTCGATCACTGAACAGGAAAGACACCTGCACAGGGTACACAGGATGAAGGACAAGATAATGACAGTTCTGTGGCAATTAATGTTGACATAAACCAAGCATAAAGCAACACTACACTACAACACTAAATTACTTAAGCAAGTAAAAATAGTCATCAATTACATCACCTACAGAATTTTCCTTTTTGAAATATTCCTCTGTACACTTGATTACACTCTGTTTTCGACAACAGCAGCAGCAGCTACCTGATGCAGACTCTCAGGCCTCAGACTCCAGAAGTCCCACACCATGTCGGGGTCTTTCATATGAGTTTGGGGATTACGCTTTTGGGAGTGGATGAAGGACGGGAACTGCATGGGGTAAAAGGCACAGGTCAGCGTAATATGTTTTACACTTGATTCATGTTGACAAAAATGTGAAACATGAAAAAGTGTTTCTGGTCATTCATCTTACAGTAGGAGTAACTGTTTAAGTCTACATATGTTTGTTTTTGAAATGCATTAAACTTTTGACAAACTGTTACGTTTTGTTATTTGCATGTTTGAGAGAAAACCAGACTGTTATGTTAAGCACTGTGCCCCTCAACTACTAAGTAAATACTAAGCCAGTTCTGGTCCATACAACTCCTACACCCACTCACCAGCAGGGCGTCCCTGATGAAGAAAATGGGGGTGTTGTTTCCCGTCAGGTCCCAGTTACCCTCATCAGTGTAAAACTTGACAGCAAAGCCTCTGGGGTCTCGCACTGTGTCTGCTGATCCTGACTCCCCCGCTAAAATAAAATGAAAATATTAAGAGGTAACATTTTATTCATATATTACTGTATTAATTTGTCAGAACTGCACAAATATTGATTGTCCTTTATTAAAAGTAAATTAGGGACTCATCAACTAGTTAATCCACAGAAAGTAAATGGCAACTACTTTACCACTTTAAGTCAGTTTTCAAGGAAAAACACTAGAAAGTCATGATGGTACCCAGCTTCTCAAATACAGCTCCTTTCCCTACATTATATTAAATTGAATATCTCTAGGTTTTACACTGCTGGTCAAATAAAACAAGACATTTGAAGACATCACCTTGGACTTAAGCATCATTCATTAGAATGTTTTAGTTTGAGTTAAAAGGGAAGGGGTAGTGTTTGGAGCTGTGATCTCAGCTGATAAAATTAGTACAATTTTCCTAAACACTCTTGCAAGTGTAACTTTAAGTGAAAGTGGCAACATGCATCCTTCAGTACCACTCAGGCTAATCTTATTAACCATTCAAGCCAATGAGTGTGCCAAACTAACATATTCGGGGCACAACCCAGTTGTTCAAGAGAGATAACCAGTGTGGTGCCAGTTTCATACAAACAACAACCGTCAAATTAGCCTATATTTAGACTATAGGTGCCCTTATATAATATTTAAAAAAACATCTGTGATACTTACTTGATACTTTCTTTTCTAATATCATTTAGAGCTGAAAACATGTCCTTACACCATGTTGTCAATTAATATGTGTGTTCTCCTGAGGCAATGAGTCTGCGTTTGTTGTATAGTTACACAAATTTTTATGGGGGCAGCACAATGAAAGAAAGAGCACTCTGAAGACAGACACTAAATAAATACACAACCTGAGGAGCAGCCGATTAAGCTAATATGTTTTCTCAACATAACAATACCTGCATCACTGAAATAAAGCTAAATGAGTAAAGAATGCACAACTACAATTAGTAAAATCTAATTGTGAGTAGCATTTTCCAAACCACTTCTTCCATGGGAAAAAATGACAGGTTTAAAATCAGATTGAAAAAAAAAAAAAAATCAATGATTCAAATACAGATACAAATGTTGAGGTGGAAATAAAAATTTACAAAAATACATATCAAATTTGCATGATCATCATCTTTATACAAGTTATTTTAGGTTTGCTGCGTACATTAGCAGCAGGAAACATAACAGTGTGTGAGGATATAAAATTCAGGGGACAAATCATCCCATCCTTAAAAACAATCCTAGATATTCTTGATATTTTAGGGGAAATTTTAACTTGGAATAAATAATAATAAGGTATGAATCATGCTTGAACAAGTTATTCTTACCCACGGTGGAGAAGCGGACAGCGATAGGTGTGGTCTTGCCAACATGCTCAAACACCTTGGCCTTGCAGTAGCAGGTGATGTCATGAGTCACCTCAAAGTAGCCGAAAGCCCCTGCATCATGGAGGAAAAACATTGAAACACATCTTTTTTTTAATATCAGCTTAGACATGTCTGGTTCAGATATTTGTAGCTGACTGCTCAGACTAGCGGAGTGTTACTGTATGTAACTAAGAACTGGAAAAAATGCAGCTCCCTCTTGAGTAGGCCAACAAACAGAATTTGTTCAGTATCTGCCCTGAATGTGACCCTAATCTGAAAATCTTGCAAAGATTTGACCAGAGTTTAATCATTTCTCACTACAAAGACTGCATTAGAATACAAAACAGGAATAGTTTCAAATTACAGGCAACAAAGGTTGAGTTTACTCTAGTTAACTTATTCTATGATGAGATATTTTTATATTTTTTTAATAATTATGGCAATTTTTGACTGTATTTTTAGGCAAAGTTCATATTCAGTTGCTGGGTGTTTGGACATAGTTAGACATTTCACAAGTTTGGCTTCGTTTGTTAGATTAAACACAGGCAACACGTTTATTATTCCTCAAAGTAATGTACTAAGAGAAGTATTGTTTCAGTGTCACCTTTGGCAACAAAACTGAGGTACTGTGTCTGCATTTGTATCAAAAAGCTAGCAACATACAACTTTGAATAGTACATATTTGCTGTTTACTGAAGGAGGAGATGAAACAAGCAACAATATCCTTTTTGCAATGAGGAATTGATCAGGACATGAAATGACAAAATGTAATGTGTGTTATGTGTAATTTCAACGTGATGTAACCACCATAGAAGTGCCCACTCACCTGCACCTTTGGCATGCACCACTCTCTCTGGGATTCGTTCCCTGTCAAAGTGGGCCATCTCATCTGTGAAGACCACATCTTGGACCAGCAGGGGGCCCCTCGGTCCTGCAGTCTGCAGGTTCAGCTTGTCTCCAACAGGATGACCAGCCCCTGTGGTCAGTGTATCTGCCCTCTGATGTAAACAATGTCAGCATTAAAGAAAAAAATTTAATCACTTAGATAAGGTACATATGTTAGGCCAGTTACAAAGAGCTTCATGTGTGCATGTATCACTTACATTTACAAGTACTCATTTGGCAGAGGCTTTTATATAAAGCGACTTACAAGGGAGGGACAAAACAAAAGCTTCAATACAGTAGGAGACCCTGAAGTCAGTGCTAAATCTATTAAATAAGGCATGTGTAACAAGGTAAACTGAAGAGGTAAACCGAAAGTGCATAGTAAGTGCTAGTTAGCATGTTAGGGTGTTATAGGGGTTAGGAGAGGAGGTGCCCTCGGAAGAGATGAGACCTCAAAAAATTCTGGAAAGTCCTTATATTTCTCAGGTTGTGTATTGCAAAGCAACACAACCACGTGACAGATGTAACATGGTCAGAGAAGGATAGTTGTTCACCAAACATGACACCCAGCCTTACACATAGAGGTGGTGTATACTGCGAAGAGAAGGGGCCCCAGTACTGATCCTTGGGGCACCCCTGTGGGGAGGGGGTGGGATAAGGATGTTTGTCCTTGCCATGAAACACTGAAGGAGTGCCCAGTGAGATAGGATTCAAACCAAAAAAGCACTTTGTCAGAGATGCCCATATTGGAGAGCACAGACAAGATAAGAACCAAGGACTGAGCTGCAGGTCCAGCTGCTGTCTATCTTCTGTCACAGACAACAGAGCAGATTCAGTGGAGTGGCCGCTCTTAAAGCACAACCCACAGTCTAAATTTTAAGTCATGCTGCAATCAAATCATTATGTCTTAACAAAACCCAATTCAATTCAATTCAAATAAAATAAAATGAAAATCAAAACTGCTGCAAATTCATTTTCTGCCAGTGGGCTCATTTATTATCTAACTGTTTAATCTCTAACATTTAGAGATTCCCTCTTATATAGTGCTGAGACGATAAGTTCACATAGTAGATGACTGACTTAAATTTAGAATATGGAAGCAAACAACTGCAAGCACACTTATGCAACTAGCATGACACTGATGGTTGCACTGTTGCACCACAGACAATACATAAACATTGGTCCACCTAGTTAACGAGCTGAGATGACATTAACTACCAAAATGAAACTGTTCCCTCTTCAGTTGTTTTCACAGCTGTGAATAAATTTTAGAGGCTGCACTCTGCTTAGCATGAGTATTGTCATTAAAACATTCAGACCGCCTTAGATGTGCTGCACAGCTGCCCAAACAGCATGAAAGAAAAAATAGCGAGACAAGTAAAAGAGCAAACTAACAATACGTAGTGGTTGCAGGTTGGACGTGGCTTTAGTAAGGGTTACTTTGTAGGTAACACTAGCTGTTTGCTCTGTTGTGCCCTGGTTACATAACTGGCGGGGTTGAAGTTCACCACAAATATGCCTCTGGACAATGACCTACTTCATATCCTTGCACTGAATTACGCACATTAAGGTCATTTCAGCTGCATTATTTACTGAGAAACAGTTGGTGGTTACTTGAGATATCCTTCAGAGGCCAGTTTAGCCTGTGACGTTAACAAACGGTTGTTGGCAGGTTTGCTAGTGAGACAATTACAATAATGCTGATTATACACTGCCACAGATCAAGCAGTTAACCAAACACTGAAGCATTTAGAAAGCTTATATTAAGGTGTTTGCGGATTGTGGCTTCCGTGTTGAGCGCATGCTTCGCCGATAAGCTAGCTTCAGGGATAGGCTGTTAACGTTAGCTATGTTACCCTAAGCGACCTCTCACCCATTTACCCGAAGTCAGGGAGCGCTGCGCAGCAAAAACTCTTGAAATGCAAAGCATATACAGACCTGAGAGCCCCTGTTCTCCTTCCATATCTTCATTTGATCGGTAGCTTTATCCCTGTTGTCGGCCATTTCGACAGGTCAACAGTACTGGACGTCTGGACCACAAACTGTGCAGAGGGTGCTTCGGAGAAAGACGTTATCTTTCTAGCCCGATGCCTGAAAACCTTCGTGGACTTTGCCCAATGTGAGCCCGCCCCCCTGGTGCCCCTCTCCTCTGATTGGCCGACATGAGAAAACTGACCTACTTTTGAGACAAGAGGAGAAAGCACCAAACCAAAGATCGTCTATTGTGTTTACATGATGCAGCACTTTATTGCTTTGACTTAGTTTTCTTACAGAATTTCAATGTACAAAATATTAATGCAAATAACTTGATACCTTATAAGAAAACAACCTTTATATCTTACATATCTTCTGCAGTTTAGGAAAAAGAAAAAAATAATGTTGCGAAGGTTAGGAATTAACTTTAATTCTCGGCTTATTGTCACTGTTAAATTATTTACCTCAAAGGAATGTTTATATGGTCTGTTCATCTGATGAGTTGATTAGCATGAAAGCAGGATTAACACAGTTACCTGCAGATAACCAGGCTGATAAAAAAAATATTGGGGTGTAAAAAATATAAAAATATTATACCTTATTGTTACTTATATTCCACTCTTTAGAGTGACCCATAGGCTACATGTATTACATAGTTTGCACTTTCCATACATTTGAAATTTAGCTTACACTTTATACTCTCCAACTAATTTATACTCTTAAAATGTTCCATTCCATGTGCCATTCCCAGTCTCCATTCAGGAGTAACTGTGCGTTTTAGCTCTGAGTTGGGTTTTAAAGTCATGCATATAATGTTTAACAAATGTGCAGAATTTCACAGATAATATTCACATTTAGATACTATATATCACTACAACAATCCTCAGTACTAAGTACAAATTCCAGTTTACGTTTTTTGACTGCAATTCTTCAAGATTACTTTTGTAGTACACAGAAATAAGGACAGAGGGAGACATCTTTCTTTTTTCCTCTGCTCAGATTCCAAGAAGTCAAGTGGTCACACTGATACTGTTGAATTGCTTTTATTTCAAACAGCATTCACACAATACACTGTATTCTTGAGGCACATTCACATCAAGTGCTAAATAACTTCATGCATGGTTGAATGTAGGCTACAGCTTTGTTGAACTGAATGCAAATGCTGATTGTAAATGAAAATATTGCTTCATTATTTGGCACAGTAGGAAATATTGTCTATTATATGACCACAGGTGTGTTATTTTTGGACTTATTTTCAAAGTGAGGTGAGGAATGTGGTTAGATTTTGACCAAAAATGTAGAGTAGGTTCTGCTGGAAAAAAAATAAAAACAACAAAAACAAAAATCACAACAATGCATAAGGCTGATGATACTTAGTTAGCAGATATTTCACATGATAATTCACATCCAAAAGTTACAACAAAACAGCACTATTGCACAATGTTTTAGAGAATATCTAAGACAGATAAAAATCCACCTTGACATTCTGACTTTTACGAGACTCTTGTCACAT
Source organism: Lates japonicus (assembly GCA_033238685.1). Classification (NCBI taxonomy): domain Eukaryota; kingdom Metazoa; phylum Chordata; class Actinopteri; family Centropomidae; genus Lates; species Lates japonicus. The sequence continues at coordinate 7,215,183 of BRZM01000035.1, forward strand.
TATCTTAATTTTAACAAACAAACAAATAAACAAAAAAAACTTTATAGCAATATTACCATTCAAACTTCAAGCTGCAAAGTGGTTTCAACTAGGACTGCCCCCACTGCTAACAGGAAGTCTGCAGGTAGCTTAGCGACAAAAGCTAAAATGAGTGTGACAAGGGCCGGGTGAAATAGAACTACAGATGAATTCAGAATATCAAGGTGTTCCTCTAACATAAAAGAAAGTGTAAACCCATTTAAAGGGGTTAGTATACTTAACATCACAAGTTAAATTCCCAGAGGTGTTCTAATAATAATTCATTGATCAGCAACAATATTGGTGTTAAATATAGTGTGTAAATGAACTTGGAGTTTGATATTTATTAAAGTGTAATACTATGAAAAACATGATTTTCACTCAGATTGTAGAGAAAAAATGGCAATGAGAAGACTTGTAGTACACTATTTACACTGTTTAATATGCTTATGCAACTAGTATTGCATTAATTATGGTAAAAATAGAACAATGTAACATGATATTTATATGCTGATTACATCTGATTTGGCCACCCTGTAACAACTGCTACAAATTACAATTATTTCACCTGGATAAGAGTACCTGGATTTTTTTTTCGAAAGCACAATAAATACTGAACATACTAAAATCTCCATTATTATTTGTCAATCTCACTGTCAACTAAGTACACGAGCAAATCAATCAAGTGGGTACAATCAATGACTGGTTTGAAAAGACAAACGAGAATTTTCCTGAAAGAGAAACAATCTCACCCCTCCGTCCGTCGTTCATTCCCAGACAGCTATAATAGGCTACAACCAGAGTAGGCACCATGCATCTAATTAAAACTCACTTCAAAGTCCAAACTGAAATTTCTGATCAGGACTTTTGAGAGGGAATCGGACTAATTCTCAAACCAAGAGGATGAGTTCCTGGGGGGTAATTTGGGACATGGACTCCTCCTTTCTTAGCACCACCCTCAACCATAGTGCATCCAAACCAGAGTGAAGCCAAATAATACAGAGAGGATTTAAATGTATAATTGATCCATATACACCCAGATACACCAGGTTCAGGGTCAAACACTTGCTTTTCAGATTCCTTCCCCTTACATAAAGATGAGGTGTTTACTCCAATTTGTTACTTACACATAGACAACACACAGTGTCCTCCTGTGGGTCACAATGTAAACTCATATCTTCCTAAAACAGTGTAACAGATTTGAGCATGGCACCAGACAAGGGGAGAGTTCAAAGGAAAATGAAGAGGCAAGTGTTTTACTTGAAACAGGTCTGGTTATGCACGAGGGCAGACAAGGACTAGATCCTGCGCAGAGGGTGCCACATAGACACGGGCTTCCTCAGGGTGGCCAACATCTGGTTCCAGTGGGTGATCCCCATCCCGCTGGCCTCGGGGCCGATGATCACGTGACCCAGGTTCTCGCCCCTGCCGTCGTCTGTGGCCTCGGCCACTGTCACCCTCAGGGAGAGTTCCTGCAAACAGAGTAACATGGTTACACAATCTGTTTTGTAAGCATGACTCAGCATCATGTTTACAGCATGGCTCAACCAGATCTCTACAGAGTCAGTTAAAAGAACGTATAATAACAACATTTTCTACTTTTATTGCTTTTGGCTTTTTAACCTCATCACCTTTTACTCACATTTCATTTTATTACTGTTTGACTCATTTTCTAAATAGCCGGGGTGTAAGAGCATTAGATTTTTGGGCTTTAAACACTTTTATAGACTGATGTATTTAAAAGGTGCATTGTACACTGTAGGAAGATTTAAATTATGTTGTTATGTTTGATGTCAGTCAACACTGCTGTTTCCAGCCTCACTAGTCTTGTTGCTGCCTCTATATCCATACTAATATTTGTTTTACTGTATTGTTATTTAACATCATTATCTATTTAATTAACCTTTATTTAACCTTTATTTAAGTCTCTTGAGGGCCCTTATCCCTTTTACAAGAGAGTAGTACACACACAGACACATAAAACACACACAATATATTCACAAAATTTACATAAGACCTGAAGAGAGAGGCTTGACTATTTAAAATATGGCAAATACACTGTAAATAATTATGTTAAAAATATAGTAAGATCAACACAGTCCACTTAATATGTTCTAATTGTCAGCAGCATGTGCATACCTATTTATATGCAAATACACAACTGTTTTTGTTCCTTTTGTGGCTTTGATAATGTAAGTAGTGTTGCTAGACTTAGTATTGCCAGTGTTGGTTTGTTACTCTGTTCGTGGTATCACCTTCCATCTCTCTTATCTTGACCTAAATTCCCTGTGTGGATAAACAAATTTCCATCTTATCATCTCCCCATTCAGTAACAGTTTATTCCACAGAAGTGTCACCTGCAGGACGATGGACGGCACAGAGAAGATCATGGCTTCATTGAAGATGGGGTTTGTGTCGTCCCTTTTGGTGGAAGTCTTCTTCTTGCTGATCTTCCTGCCATCTTGCAGTAGATAAACTTTGACAAACGGATCTGATAATAAGATTATAAGATTATATCTGCATTTCAGGCCTCTAACACCCCAACCTACACATATACAAATATACACACCCCTTCGCATAAACTTCTCATTAAAGGGTGATCAATTAGACGCACAGTCCCGTACACACAATTAGCTCAGTGGATGATAATGACATTGTTTCAGTAGGTGACCTTTATCGCTATAATGTGGACATTTAATGTGATGAACAAGTCAATTAAATCGCATCTGCCTCTCTGAATGAAGATAAATGTATCTTCTGGGAGGTGGCATTAAGAGTCTGTTATTACTGAGTCACTAAGTGTTTTGCTCAGTGGTGAGATGTGAGTCATTTAAAAAAAATGTAGACAGATTTAATGGCAGAAACAGACGTGTACATGCAAGGAACAGATACTCACACACTGAGTTATATCATATTTTCAAACAATACACACTACAGCAAACAAATGAATGTCCCTGACCTGCAGTGTTCTTGCCATTGGTCCAGACCAGGTTTTTGCACTTGGCCACAACCACAGTGAGGCGCTCTGCTGTCGGCAAATAGCTTAGAGACAAGAGGATCTCCCCGACTGCATCAACAGCCTGTGGAGTCAAGGCAGAACAGGGCAGACATTGAGTGTTCTGTAACATTACATGTGTCAGTCAGAATCACGATTTCTGTCAATTTGCACCAACCACCTGCCACTCAAGTCTGGTGAATCACAGCCCCACACTTATTCTCTGTAGTTTTAGGTGGTGTTCTGCTAACACATATTAAAATCAAGTAGAGCTTTGTTTAAATATAAGCAAAGACAATATGGAAAATGTACGTCTTAAATCAGGACACAGATTGTAAAATGGGATATGATAGGCAGACATATTAATGAATATGTTAAAATTAACAAAATTTTATGATTACATTTTAATATTCAATTGTTAATTCATCAATAAAGAAATAAAAGTAATAATTGGCAGATTTATTTTCATTTTATTGTTTTATTGCACATAATTTAAATGTTAGATTTTTTTAAAATGCTAAATCCATTAAATGATTATAATTACACATGGTAAAAGCCTTTAATTATTCCGGTGCCACACTCCATTCCCCATACTCTGTTATCTGTTATATTTGGTGATGTTCATCAGACTCCAAGAGTTATTTTGTTGATGAGGGGGATATGGACTTTAACTAGACTGTCTAGTAGCATTTTCATGTTCAGTGTCTTAATTTAAATTTTTTATGATTACACATGGGGAACTGTAAATAAAAATACAGACCTGGTAGACTTACACATATATATTCAAAAAATCACCCAGTTTTTGCCATGGTAACCTTCACTCTTATATACCTGGTGCACACTCTATTTGAATTACAATCAACTTCAAATCAGATATATAATTTCTGTGGCTATGGCATGAAGGTATTTAATTTAATATCTGTTTTTATCATAACTGACTACATTACCAAAAACATTAGTTATGCATTATATTTTGAAAGTAATTCCCTCAACTCTGATTATTATTTATTGTATTTGACCTGTAGTTAGGCTGAATTTCCAGCAGGGGGTCCCAGATGCCACCATGCTTCCTGACACATTACAATGCAGACAATAGTTATCACCTTTAGCAGGTGGTACAATATGATATTGGAAGTAAAATTCCAAGCTTTAGAATTTATCATATCATATACCATATGATACATGTCTGTGTTGTAGTTCACCTTATTGACATCTTGAAGGTAGAGCCAAGCGTTGAACGGTCTGATGGTCAGGTCCAGGTCTGACAGCTTGAGCTCTGCTACTCCTGCACTGATGTTTCTCTCGTCGGCATCAATACCAAAGGCGGCAAAACGCAGGCTGTACTCATCCAAAGAGGACAAGTCCATGGGGATGGAGAAACGCTCATCGAAAATCACGGTGAATGCATTTGTCTGGACCTGTAGTAAGCAGATGATAGCAGAAAAGTAGGATTATAAACTCACTTTTTGACAATAGTTGGCTTTCTTAGGTAGATTAAGTACATTTTTTAGATAGCTAACTTCAGCACAGAGCAGGTACTACACACCTACACGAAATGCTTTATTTGTAATGCTTTTAAAATGAATCACATAAGAGTAAGTACATTCTAAGAAAAGATCTGTTGCTATCTTCATCCTTTGCCTGACTCATTCAACTTCAGAGCCAGGCTGTGAAGCACCAAAGGACCAAACACTTTCTATTTCTTAGATGATAACTTGCTCAACTGTGAAAAACCTCTGGTTCAAACCATACAGTCTACGGTTAAAACAGGCAGAATGAATCTTTGTGTATTCACAGTGTTCACAGCCTAACTTACCTGCCATTATTTAGTTTAAAGGGGAGAAAAGGGAATACTTAGTGTGTAATTAAACCAGGTCGGAATCATCTTTAACTACATTTGCTAAAAGATAAATTCACCCAAAATAAAAAACATAAAGTATCTTATCATTTTCTTCTAGTGGGATCGAGCCATGTAGATCGAATTGGCTAAAGTTGTTTAGGTGTTAAGATGTCTGTCTCTGAGAGTCCTGCAGCCAATTCAATACAGTGGCAGTGAACTTTTTTGTTTTGAACTTTTCTCAACTGAAGAAAATGTATTATTAAAAAAAACCATAATATCTATAATAATTATAATAATAATAATAATAGTATTCTATCCACCTTCATTGTCCAGTGGAGGCAGAAATCTCAGAGGATATCTTTAAACTGTTTCACAAAGAGCAATCTATTCATACTATGTGTTGGCTTATTGTTCATTCTGTGCACATCTTACCATAATGCACTTTACTACATTGCATTTTCTGGTTAGATGCCAAACCACCTTTGGTTGCTCAGGGGCCAACTCTGTTCAATGACTGGATCTAATGTTGTGTAATGTCGTGTAACTTCTCAATACCTGGAGAAAATTAACTAAAACTATCCACATGGCTTGATACCATGACAGGTAAGATAAAACTTGTAAAAAAAAGCTTGTAATTTGGGAAAATAAACTCCTTAAACATTTTCTTTTTAAAAGTGAAGAGGCAGCAGTCAAAATGAACAATGAAGCCAACAACAGAGCAAATATGCAGAATGTGTAGGTTTAACAGACAGACGCTGGGCAGAGGGAAAACGTCAGAGAGGATACTTTTCTCACCATGTCATATTTCGAAAAATATTCCTTCACTTTTCTGCCACTGTTATAAACCTGGAATAAAAACACCAGCTGCATCATTTGTGGGGTCTGACAATAAAAGCTTTTTATTTATTTTTTTGAACCAACCTCAAAACCAAATGGATTCAGATAGTTAGTCACCATTACATCTTTTTTCTTGACAAGCAAAAACAGCTTTTACAATGAAAAAAACAGACTGAAGGTCCCACTGGCAGAACGCACCACTACTACTTTAGATCAAAGTGAGAGACTCAGCTATTCAGCCAGAGAGACCGCAGCTAACTTTGTGCCCTGATGCTGAAGTCATCAGATGCTGAAGCATGTGCTGAAATGAGGGTTTACAAAGTGGCTGGAAGTTACCAGGCAACTAGTAAATGTGCAGAAGAGAGTGGATTTAATAATAGCCTTTTTTCACACCAGTGTTGTTGTTCTTGAAGTGTGAGATACAATGAGGAGTATTTCTGCTAAATATATATGAATTAAACACTGTAGCTTTCACGCAACTGCAGTGAAACAGAAGAAAATAATAAAAGCAAGTGATGTCCAAAGTCACCAGGAGTTGTAATCGATAAACAGGAAAATAACAACTCTCTGTGCCGTAAAATAATTTTTAATTCATCACACAGGGGCTACAAATCAGCCAGTGAGGCCGACCTTGGATTTCTCCTCATATAAAACAGTCGAATAGCATCATATTCATGCACCTACAGAATCCAGAAAAGGCCCTGCTTCTGCCGCTGTGGAAATATGTACATAAAGATATAAAGCCAATCCAAAGCAGGCAGTATCTCTCTGCCAGCCCAGCACACAGACCTGCCCTCCATCCACAATATGAGACTGCCTGTCTGCACTGTTAGGCTTATCGCTTGGGGGATAACAATGGGGATGTGTGTGGTGAAAATGAGGCAATAAAGGCTTGTGTGTGTGTGGAAATGTGAGTGTGAGCTACAAAAGACAGAGAAAGGGAAGAAAGAAGACATATACTGTACATTATTACAGGCAAAACAAAAGCAAAAAGCAGTGACAGCAAATAATTCAGAGAAAAAGAGATGAGGGGGAAAATAAGCGAGAGAGAGGATAGGCGAGGGGGGAAGAGGGAATGATAGACAGTTGATGGACAAAAACAGTTACAACAAAAGCTGGAGGAGAGAATGAGCGAGAGACAACACAAGAAAGCAGAGAGCGAGAGAGGGAGAGAAATGCTGGCTTGACCATCAGGGTGAGTGGAGCTGATGTCAGCATTTCCTTTGGTCTTCACCACTCCTCGACATTAAAGAGGGAGCCACTAAAGCTGCCGCATCAGTGGGTGCTTCCAATATTATTACACCCAGCCTGGACGCATTAATACAACAAAACAACATGCTCAAGTAAAAAGGGAGCCCTGATGAGTTTGTGTGTCGTCTCCGTCAGCCTGCGCAAACTGTACAAAGCCACAGTCACACTAGGCGCCATGCCGATGATTCACAGCCAGGCAGGAATTAGCTGATTTTCTGGCAACGTCAAGCTAAGAGCAGAAGGCGACTGGCAGGTGTAGCAGATGGAGGAATGTAGCCCTGTTCTTTTCCTGTCAGAGCAATCACTTCACATTAGAGAGAAAAAGTAACAATCAAGGTAAACACATTTCTGTCAGAAAAGAGATAAGCAATATTTGGATTTGATAAATCAAGATTATAAGATAATAAGGCTTCAATTTTAGTTACTATCTCATATTTTGTTGTATTACAATACAAAGACACAATTATTATAGTTACTTACTTACTATTCTAAAAAGAAAAGAAGAAGAAAAACAGGGTTTTAGTGCAATAAAATACAAATAGTAGATTAACTCATTTGCTCTGAGTATTTTTATTTTTGATAATTTCATATTTTATCTTTTATATATGTGGTTTTTTTTGTTTATTCCATACATACATGAATCCTAAATCACAATATATCTAATTGCCAAAATGTGTTTTGAGATATAAATCATATATTTTCTGAGATGGATATTAATTAAGAAAAAGAAACCTGAGAGAAATATCTGTTTTTGACTAATTCAGAAAATGAAATTGCTATAAAATGAATGTGATTCATCATTTTGTCTTACTCACTGATTTGCAGAACTGTCCCTGAAGGCCAATAGGATAGAACTGAAAAACCTCTGATGGTTTGTTCTCTAAACTCACCTTTCTTATATTGTGACCTGCAGCGTCGATCTACATTTTAAACTGAGTGAATTCAAAATGAATCACTTCTCATCATGAAAACTGTCAAGGATCATATCATAAAAAGTGCATAATGCCACAAATCATCATCATTATAACCTAAACTACAGGTAAACACAGGTTATAGGTTACATGTCAAACTGAGTGAACTGGAAGTCAATCACATCCACTCCTGATGAAGGTAAAGGATTTGAAATCAACCTCCTCTACTACATCCAGCTCCCAAGGGCCTCGCCACTCAAGCAAATGAAATAGGCTCTTCCATCAGACAGGAAAGGATTGGCTTGTCAAGCTGCAGGATCAAGCCTCTCACCCCGTGGGACGTATCACTGTCTCTGTCTAAAATTGAGCCAGCTCAGTTCAAGTGCGCCAAAGCTGCCCTCTGAGCGAGAATGCTTGAGACACTACAGGCTGCCTGCTCTCCCACAACGTCAAGAGCGACTTTTATCTCCAGTCCATTGCTGAAGTTCAATCATGACAACTTAACCACAAATTACCCATCTGAGAAACTATTCCTTTCATTTTCACCCTCAATCTGAATCTGAATCTCTACTCCATTTGTAGTCAGTGGCAGTTGTGTTGAAAGTCTCCCAGCCTCTCTTTGTACTATGGTGCCAGCTAACGAGGAACTGTTTGAAACACTTAACTTGACATTAACATAAGTCCAGCCATGTTTGTGCAAGAATTCCCACTTCCCACAAGCCATTCACACTTCACAGACTCTATAAGAGTCTTGTTATTATTAGATATTATATAGAATAAATGATTAACCAGTTAAACAGAAAAAAAAATTATTGTCAGAATGAGCAATGATCAACATAATCATAAATTGCAGCCTGATATACGCTCACACACATAAAATTGTATTAGTCCACCAGTGAGGAACTCCATTTAAAGGTTCCCTGTTGATCTTCCTCGGAAAGAATTCTGTTTACGTTCAGTGTTTCTCACCACAATACATTGTGTGTATCCTTGGCATCTAACAAATGAGCTGAATGGAATTTTCTTCCTCATAAAACACTTGCAAATCTGATTATTTAAACAGTAGCAGTCAAACTCACAGTCTTCCTCTTCCCTAAATTTTGTTAGTGAAACTGTGTTTATTGGTGCGACCCAAACTCCAGTCTAAACTTTTAACAAGTCCTGACTGGAAAAAAAAAAATCCTAATTTGTGTCATGGTCAGACCATAAGGTTGACAATTGCAGAAAAAGATAGTTAAGTTACGATATCAAGCTACTATTGCCAGTGTCAAGCTTTGAAGCTCAAGTCCAAGTAGCTCCACATCATCGGTGGGATTTTCCTTTCTATAACATACATAACATACTCATGTAATCACAAGAAGGAAAAAACACAACAACTTTCTTACCCGTGTGACTCCAACATTTAGCTCCTCTGGCCCCAGGGAGACTCTGATGAAGCAGCCGGGGAAGTCCCCTTCCTCCCTCTCCAGCAGGTCTTTGCCCTGGTGCAGAGTGATGTGCAGCATTCCCACCCCCTGGCCGGGCTGCCTGGATGGCTCAAACTCGAGCGTCACCTCCAGCTGGCCGACTGTGAAGTCATGGCCAAAGTTGTTGGCGATGGAGGAGATTGAGCTGAGGGAGTCGGTGGAGATGGACCGGTTGAGCTGGGCCATGCCTGTTGGGTCCAGCTCCCTGCTCATCAGCTCCAGGTGGCCCAGGTCCCTGAGGCCATCCGGGGTGTCACCGAGGGCCAGACTGGGTTTGCGGCTGGAGGTGGTGGAGGTCCGCCGGTGGTTGTTGGCCGCCACTCTCTTAGTTAAGGGAACAAAAAAAATAAGAAACTTCCTGTGACTGTTGCTGGAACTACTGGATTATTTTTAGTAAGAAGATTAGTTACATGGTAGAATGCAGCTTAGTCAAAAAGAGTTCATGCTAAATTGTTTATACTGCCAGTGTCTTGTAAAATGTGTTTTGATTTTTGTCATTCAGGCCATTTCATGACAAAAGAATAAGATCTATTTAAGTGAGTTTTATTGAATAGCTCCAAAAGCATTTGTTTCAATAGGAATTGTGGCACACATTTTTAAAGTTGGGATTTAGAAGGCGAACCAACTTCATTCTTCCCTTAAAGCATTTATAACAACTTTAATCTTCAATCTTCAGTTTTATTTGTATTATGGTTTTATTAGTATGCTGTTTTTAATGCTGTCTTGATTGTACTGCACTATGAGCCCACCAACACAAGTTCTTAACATTTGCTGTAATGACAATAGCATTAAACCTACAATAACTGACTTATTTTGGCCACTTGGGGGCAGCAGAAACAAACAACAACATATTATCACCTTTTATGTTTGTATGGTGAACTAGTTAGAAAAGTTGCTTATTTACATATCCAGCAGTTTAAGAGCAACATTATCATTCATTTTGAGTCGTGTTTATGGCCAGCAGATGACTGTAAATCCAATATTCAATCTCATTTAGCTCTGTTTTTGGTCTCTACCAACTCCTGCGGGAAATATCTGGCCCTAAAGCTGCCAAATTCTCAACTATGTTCACCACCTAGTGGCTAACGTTGCCTGTCTGCCATTTGGTGCTGTGTAGGTAGTATTCAATGAATTTTTAGAGCTTTTTCACCGAAAACAGCTGCCTGCTGTGGCTGAAATAGTAAAACTGTGTGTCGGTCAGTTAAACAGTGAGCTGAGACTCACTATAAAACTCCATAAAGTGAAGCGGAGCTGCAGACTCAAGTGATAATTCTCTTTTGGTTCATCACAACGATTGTCCTGCTTGTGTTTCTTGCCCCATCAAACATTGTAGTAACGTCGCTGTGTTTCCAGGTCTCAGAAACCTTTCTTAGCATTTATTCTAATCGAAAGATATGATGGTTACAATTACAAAAATAAGAATAAACTGTGGCAAACCAGAATTATCTTTGAAGGCAGAGACAGTCAATTATATGCCATTGAGGACTCTGAAGGTTGAACTAAAGTGTATTTCAAAGAAGAATAAACCTTCAGCCAGAGGAAACCTTTCTTTGAAATCAGATGCTGCAGTCCAATTGTAAGGAAACCCTGCAGACTCTCAACCCTCCACATGATTGCTCATCACTTGCTCCAGGCGAAGAAGCTGGTTGATTTTGCCACTAACATCAGCTTCACAAAACCTCTCACTTCCCTGCCTTATGTGAAAGTTTTACAGATATATATTTTGTGCGCAACACTGATATAGATATGTACCTTTTGTCTGACTTCTGAGAAGGAGGTTCCATATTTTTCTTGCAGGTATCGATAGTCAAAGTTGGGGAAGGGAGACGGCGTGGGGAAGGTTCCAGACTTCCACAGCTTCCAGATGTTGAGCCCGGCCACACCCAGCAGCACGAAGAAGCCCACTAGGTAGATGCCCACCTCCCAGCCCGGCGGGTTACGCACCACTGAAACAGACACATGAAACAACAGGTGCTTCAAGCTATCCTCATGCACTTCCATTTCATCAGTGGTAACATAAAGCTTTGCCTCATAACTGTCTGTATTTTATATTTAAAGGGAGAGTTTGATCACTGGTGGAAATGCACAGTTTGGGTGAAACCCAGGAAAGGGAGTTTAGTAAGGCTTTTTATTTTAAGACTGGTAGGAGTCTTAACAAGCTCACAGTCACTGAGCACAGCCAGCCACTGTTTCAAGCCTTGTCATTTAGCAGTGAGTTGTGAGATGGTCAGGACTCATGAAGTTTTATGAAAATCAGGTACCGTAATTTCCACTATAAGCCGCTACTTTTCACACGCTTGAACCTCGGCGGCCTAAACAATGATGCGCTAATCATAGATTTCACGGGCCAACGAGCTCATACCGCTAAAAACATTTAGACACCCGCGGTTATAGACATGCTGCCTGTATATGGCCTTTTTCTTTAAATTTAGCAGCTTATAACCAGGTGCGTCAATATCCGGAACACGGTAATAGTCAGACAAATCTGACAACATGTGACAGACAAATTGAATGTCAGCTTTGAATTTAACATCGAGCATCTCATGTTGTATTTCAGAGAGGATTATGAGCCTGTACTGAGCTGATTTCCTTCAAGATTAATTGCATCTGTGGAGGATTTGACAGCTTTATTCTGCTTTCTAACACAAGCTGATAACCAATTATAGGCAAGTTCACATGTTTGTACACTGATGGCCTTCAGCAGCAGATGAGGCAGAGGTGTTGCAAGTGTTGTGTATATAAGATGACAGCTGTCAATAAACCAGAGAACATGTACAAATGTACACAACTGAAAAGAAAATTCACAACAGCCTTTCATCTCTCTCACCTGATAATATACTCACAAAACACACATTTACACTGGTGATAAATTGTAACTGTTGCCATTCATCTCACAGGAAGCTTTCATGCAGAGATCAGTAAAAGGATCAGTTGAACTGTTCGTGACATTAAAATCACCACTAGATGGTAGCCTGATATATCCCCACTTTGAGCCGAGGACATGAGGTTGCAGCTGCAAAACATTCAAAACAATAATCTGTTCAAGGCTTTTTATGTCAAAGACTAACAGAGTAAAGTCTGTACTTGAGTTATACAGACTTGGCTTAGAGGGAATCACAAGAAAATCACAAGAACTCAATACGTATGGCAAATTGGTTCATCATTCAGAATAAAATTTGAGTTACTTTTCCCCAAAAGAGATTGAATGCAGTTGAAGGAACAATTTATTTGTTTGAAGTGTATAATTAAATAGCCTTTTCACTTTAGTGCAGTAACAATATTTTAAAACTTTTCAATCTGAATCATTTCTTCAGCATGAATTAGAGTAAATGGGCAGATTAATCTCGTTTCTGTTATGAAACTAAATGTACCATTGACATTAATAGCTCTGGACATCCATTAAGGTTGTGTTCAAGATACTATACATGAAGAGGATGGGGCATATGCACAACAACAAAGTATGACAACAATGTCGAAGTATTATGGTACATTTTAACATTTTGTTCAGGGTTTCCAACAGAGGTCAAACAGTTGAAAATCATCAATGAGCTACTGAGGTGATCTGGTTGGAATGAAAGTTTGCACATTGTTGCCTAATTGTTAGTCACCCTGTGGTCCAGAAACAAACCAAGCCAGTTCAGAGCTGTTACTTCAGTACTGTTATGCGGATGTCGTCAAAGAACCCAGTATTGGCTGTTAGCAGGGAGCCAGATGCGAAATGAAATCTCTCAAAGTTTATATATTACCTCACCGACACTTTGAATAGTTTACAGTTATAGCAACTATGGGTGGATGGGGTACGTATAAAAAACAACTACACTAAAGTACAGTGTTCATAACTTGAGTCTTGCCTGTGGTTGTAATGAAGCAACACTTTTAAGGGTTAGAAGATCATATGTTTTTTGATGCATATTAGTTGTATTTGCAAGGGACAGGTTTGCATGAGCTATTTTGTTAGAACAAAGAGTGTGAATGAAGAGTGAGGCCCGTCATTATGGTCTGGGCAAAGATTGTCTAGCCTGTACTGTGGGTAATCACTAGAATTTAGCCAGGTTTTGGTATTTTTTCTGAACATGATTGTACTATAACATCTCATATCAACAGTACATGGATTCTGGGTGAATATGCATACCATATGTAGCATATTTACTACACTAAGAAATCAATTTGTTTCGTAGTTTTCTTTAAATATCTGTTTTTTTTTACTTGTTTTTTTAGAAACAAGGAGAACAATATTTTCCAAATTTTCTCTGCTTCTGTGAACTGAAAAAGAAGAAGAAAAAAAGATGGTCGCCATGCAGATTTCATTCCTCCCTCCTCCTTCTCGGGCTTAGCTGGAATCTCCTCATATCTCAGCGTGCTCTGGGAAACGTGAGCATTACACTAATGGATATAGAAAGGGAAGTGGGGGTTGGGGTGTGTGAGGGGTTGTTCACCACCCTGCTGGAGCGCTTTGCAAACCACAGCCGCAGGCAGGTTGACTAAAGGTTGGACGAAAAGTAGGCCCACTGTCAGCTGTTGGATGTACCATTAGCAAAGCATGGGGAATCTCTAGCAGAGGAGTTTAGCTCCCCCACACCCCGCCTCCCCCCACCGACTCGGCCCAGCGTGGCTCAGATCAGCCTCGGCCTGCTCAGCTAACGATGAGTGTAGAGAGTCCAGAGGAAGCTTTGGAAAGAGAAGAGGAGGAAGATCAAGGTTAGGGAGGAAACAAGAGCGCAAGTCAATGTCTCAGACAGAGATTTAGTAAATAATAATGAGGCAGCGTATGCCTAAGGCTCCTCAGTGGCTTATATGCAGACACAACAATGAAGTTCAAATTGTTCTGAAATAGAAACACACTTGAAAACAAGAAGGCACACACACACTTGGACATTCACTGCAGCTTGGAGTTTTGTTAATTTGAATTGATGCCAGTGGATTTAAGGGAATTAAAGTTTAAAGGTAATTATTTCAATAGTGTGTCTTAATCTTTTTTTGTCTGGCATATTCCTCATGGGCTCTTTCAGATGAGCTCAAGTATCACTTCATCAACACAGCTATTGTCTTTAAAAAGTGAACATAATAGTAGCATTTATATAAAAGTGGATATTGAGCAATTTGTTCACACAATACAACGGATCTTGGAATGTGTTGTCTCTTCTCATATTTCTGCTTGCTTTTTAAACTACTTACTAAACCTCAGCACATGGTTTTTAAGGTACTAGAGAGCTGACTCAGTGTCCTAGCAGTCAGCTTCCATAATTACTGGTGTTTATTGGTTGGTTGGAATAATAGATACAAAAAAAGGAGCAGCCCCCACACCACCTAATCCTATTTCTATACTTGCTTTTCTCTCCTAGAGACAAACAGGACACATATACACAAATCCGTAATTTGTAAATAACAGGTGTACATAGTCTTTTCTGTCACCCTGGCAACTACAGAATGCCACCTGGAGTACCTCAGACGATTAGACATTCAATTTGGCCAAGCTGAGACAGAATCTAAGGCAGAATGTGAAGTTGAGAATCAATTGTTCAAAATATCAAGAACATCTATTCATCACAGGCCTGTTTCTGTAAAAAGAAGGAAAAAGTGTCATCTTGTCAGCCTAAGGTTTGAATTATATTTCTGCAGATTCACACAGAAACAGAGTTACAGTGGCAACCATAGATCACAGTGAGGTCAGAGAGAAGCCAACACACAACTCTCTAATCTCAGGAGGTGGGTTTCAACAGAGAATAAAAATATGCTCACGCCCACAAGTATAAAAAGACATCATTCATGCAAATGGAACCATGGCATTTGCTATGCAGACCAGAGAAGCATCCCTGAACACTGCCCCATGAGGAGATATTACAATCTGCCCTACCAAGTCCTCCTGCTTTAATAGTGTGATAAGGAAGATGGTGTTTGTAATAAACTGAGACAGGCAGAAAGGCAAACAGAGATGGAGATGCCAGGGGGAACGACTGTTTTGTATCGCTGCAATCTCCACTTTTTTAAATATTTTCTTATTGTAATTACTGCTGACACCCATACAATTGGAGCAAGAGGACGAATTGTCCTCAACTAAACTATGATGTCTTATTTCATGGATATCAACATGTCAACATGCATATGTCTGAGATATATATCGACCATTTCTTCTTAAATATGAGACTTCCTTCAACTGACAGCCTGTATTAACACATGGCTGTGAAGGAAAGGTGAGAATTTTACAAAAGTTTTTCCACTGATGTGTCATCTTCATGCCCACATGATCTCGACTTCCCATTAATTAGATTGATCCACCGTTGTTGCAGGACGGTGTCTGATAGCATTCCTCATAGCCAAAAAAAGATCGTTCTCCAGTGCACATAGAGGAAGGCTAAAGGACGTTTTTAATTACCAAGATATGCATGAAATGATCGTCTGTCACAATGTCATTGCAGAACAAGGCATGAGGTTATGGCATGTGAATAATGCATTGAACAGAGCTAGAATTGTGAAATGCAATTTCAGAACAGTAATGAGGGTTGAAACAAGGAGAAAGTCAGAGTTGAGAATCACATGCTTCCCAACACTGACACAAGATAAATGTTTTCCTGTATCATACGAGAGCCGATCTTCATATCTCAGAGAAGTTTCTGTGGTTGCAGGGCAACTTCCGGCAAGGGGGTTCTTCCCTCCAGGCGCTTATGAAGCAACCTGACTATGTTCGTTTTCCAAAACACCTGCAGTGTTTAGAAATTGTGTGAGAGCTAGATGGATATCAAATCTACTCTCCATCATTGGTTTTCACAGATACAGTATCACAGGCATTTAAATAAAGACCACATCACCAGTATCAACTTTTCGATCACTATAAAGGATGATGTTTTATTTTACTAGGTTGTTGCAAACAGATAAAACAACTCATGCACAATAAAGTTGTAGATGGAGGCGCAGCTTTGGAACAAAGCCTTTTTAATTTCATTGAGGAAGGCTGTGTTACAGGTTTTATAAGGTTTGTCATTCTGTTGCAGCCAATCAGCTAGCTCATGCAGACAAAATCATCACTCAGTAATTTCCAACATTTTCTTCATTAAAAACAAAAAGATTAAATCAACCAAGACCTGCTGGAACCTGAACTGAGTCTCACTTCAACTTCCTTTCTCTGCATATTGAGTGGGGATTCAATGGGTAACTAAAACTAGAAAGAAAATTCCTGGATTTAAATATCGCAGAAATAACTTTCATAAAGAAAGAATATGAGCTGAATCCATTATAACACATATTACTTTATCAAACTATAACAATATGAACTCATGCAGGTCCTTTAAAAGTTCTCATTCAACATGATTATCTTCCAACAGCCTACAGTGAAATAGATGAAAGCTGTTTCACATTCTTACTGTAAATATTACTGAAGCCTTTATCATGGACACTTTAACCATTTGTGATGTTGTTTCGCCAATGGTTCAAAGAGTGAAACGGACTCATATCTGATTGTGAAAGCTCATTTGTTTCTTGTTTTCCTGTGTCTATGCAGGGTCTCCCTACTGGAAAAAACAATGGATTAATGAGGAAAGAGATACTGTGGCTGCTGCATGTAAAACCAAGCAGCCTCCTCTGTCTCTCCAGCTGAAGCAGCTCGATTAATAAATAGCAACCTCGACACCCTGTTCAGAGAGCAGCAGTGTCTGCACACTGATGTAATATGCTGGCGGTTGCTGCTGTTTGCTGTGAGCAGAAAGGATGAAAGAAATACATTTCATTGATGTGGACAAACAGGTTAGATCAATAGAAATAGACGACTGATTTATGTCCACACACACACACACACACACACACACACACATACACACACAGAGACAAGAAGAAAAACAGGGAGGTTAAGGAGAGAAGCGCCATAAGTGATGAGATAATAGAAAATTGTGATAGAGAAAATAAAAGAGATGAGCGGTGTTGAAAAAGTAACAGAAACAGAGCAGCTGGCAGAGAGGAAGGGGAAGGATCATAGGCCTGTCAGCTGCTCTCTGACTCTTTTCGCCAGCCTCCCAACAACCAATCAATCAACTTGCTTTTACCCTTTTCAATGACTCATAATCAAATTAACCGCCATTGCTGTGCTCGCTTTGAGCAGCCGGATATAACACGGTGTTCAGCAGCAAAGCAACAAGTCTCTCTCCTCTCTGTGTCTCTACCTCCACACACATCATTGTTTCCATGACAGCTACACTTTTGACTTTTCGAGTTAGACAGTCATCTGCGGAAGAAGTAGTAGCATCGCATCAGCTGGCGCCTGAAGCCTAACAGCCGGTGGCGCTTAGCTGAGTAGGAAGAACCTGCACGCCATGGCCAATCGTCTCCAATCACTCAGGTTAAAACAACAAACGGAAAATTTATGCTTAAGTCTGCAAAGGATATCAGATCAAAGCTGTGACCAGGTGTTCACAACCTAAAAACAAAATGTTTACTTGAGCTTAAGAGCTTCATAATAATGGCAGGCAATGACAATGAAAGCCAACAGAAATATTTTGATTTAGCTTGTATAGGTCATAACAGTAAACTCTACAACTAAAATGGGGAAACGAAAGGAATGGTATCTTGAGGTAACAAGGTAGATAATTGTTTGCATTCTTTTAGTTTGATTATTCAGTCGAGAGCTACTTAAACAACTCTCACAACTGAATTTGATCTGTTCCAAAAAATCTGGAAGTTAAAACATTTTCTCTCCTTGGCAGAGACAGAGAAAAGTTCACTGTACAGTTTGGTGATGAGCTTACGAGAAAGCCTGCTGACTTCACTCTAAACCACATTAAACATCAGAACTACAGCACACATACAGAGTGATAAAATAAAATACAATTAAACTGGGCAAATGGAGATGGAGCAATTTATTTGCTGCATTAACTACAGACTAATCTTGTGTAAAATAATGTTTTGTCTTAATGCTGATAAAATGATGGACATATTTTCAGAATCAGCTTGTTCACGATTTCACACACGGATGCACAACAATACAACCACAGTATTCAGGGTACTAAAGACGCGTTGAGTGTTTCCATTTACCTCACACCTGAATAGACTTTCTGAATGCCACTGATTTTCATTACTTGTAATCTGGCTCAGTCTGCAGCCCTGATAGCTTCCAGCAATCATGTGCACTGCCCTACCACCCTACCTAACTCATTGTTCACCACTTATTAGATTAACAACTTCAATGAAGGCTACTACAGGACAGGGAAAGCACTTAAAAGGCAAAACGCCTGTCAGACCTGACTTATCGTTTTGGAAAGTTAATCTACTGCATGTGAAAGTGGCAGCTTCAAACTCAAAGTGGGAAGAAAGAAAGATTTAAAGCCGTCACAGCTTTTATTGATTAACTACTGAGTAACTGCAGCCAGATCCAAAGGTATTTGGGCAGTTTTCATGCTTCACTGTGCAACCCTGTGTCTTTGTAGGTTAACCTACTTGAATAGTTAATCTGTAGACTCTCAGCTTTTGTTTCGAATCCAGACTGAATTTCACACACAGCTAATGTGAATAATTTTCCATTTTCCAGCAGTTGACTGACATCTGAGGCTGCTTTTCGGTCAGAATTCAGCCCCTGTGTACATCGATGGCAGCATGTACACGCTGATATAAAGACTCCAATCAGGGTAGCTCAGTTGCTAACTTTAAACCTGTGCTCCATTTAGCAGTGCTGGCATGCCACTTATTAAAGTATCACAGAGTTGGAAACCGCTTAATAGTATGCAGGCAACAATCTACCAGCACAAATCGAACAGCACCTAAATTTCATCTCAGCTGTTAAGTGCTGGCAGTGACAGACACTACCTTTGATTCAACTGCAGCAAGCCGTGTGAATTGTGTGTTTAATGGACTTCTGTGATCTGCTTGGCCCAATACCACATTCATGCTTGCAGAGCATGTACTGGGCAAATATCCCACCTATAATAATGTTCACTTTCACTGCACAGAGACATTCTTAGAGTTAACATTGGAGACAGCTACAGAGTAGAGGAGTGAAGTTTGATGCTAAACCGCAATGCTCCTTCAGACTGCGTGAGTAAACAGCTGTTAATGCTAACATCATTATGCAGCAATAGCAAAACTTCCATTTAGCACCTTTAAACCTAAAACACGGATAAGGTGTCATATTGTATTTAAACCATCTTAATGACACTATCACGGTAACATGTAACATGATCTTTCCCATCTATCCCTATATGACTTGAATGTGAATAGCTAGCATGTGCTCAGTGCTGTGTTTCACCTGTATTAAATAGAGAAGGGGGTTACATGTAACCACAGCAGTCCTTATGTTAAATATGTGATTTGTCTGAGACACATGGAGTGATGCAGAGTGTTTACATCACAGATGGACAAATGATTTAATCAGTTAACAACTCCAGTCCTCCCAGCTATGTAAACTGCTGAACTGGATATTATAAACTATTTTGATGAACAGTTGGTACAAAAATGCACACCTCTAGAAACAGTAATATAATGAAGTTGTGCTGTTACCAAAAAAAATAAATAAATTTTTGTCATAATTTTGTTGAAACATGTACAAGAGTCAAACAGTACAAATGTGTTTGTGCACCAGAATAGGTTAAAGGGTTGACATTTAGGGAGAATGCTTATTCGCTTTCAAGTAGAGACTAAGATTGAGGACTGATACCACTGTCATGTCTGTATGCAAAACAAAGTGCTGAATTGTTATTTTTACACTTGTTTTTATGTATTTCAAATGTTGAAAATATTGCTTCAAGAAACAGTCAATAAAGAAAGCAGTTCTATATGTTGTTGCTAACACTTAGCCTGACAACTTTTTGAGTCCTTACCTCACAATGTGATTCATCTTGCAACACTTTTTTCACGATTCTCTCTCCAGCCTGCCAGATCTGCTGCATCTGAGAGAAGTGAGCTGTACATTCAACAGCAAACTGCTCTGACCACAGTATTCACCAAAAAGAAAAAAAGAAAAAGAGAGAGAGGCAATCATTATGTGATCTGTTCTGGAAATATTAGTTGTGATACATTAGGTGTTGCAGTGTCTATGTTAGGAAAGACTATGTTGATAATGTATGGATAGCCTAGAGGTTACAGTAGGATCACAGAGCCATGTCTTCACTGTTCATTCATGCTCTCAGTTTTCTTACTGTAATAACACTTTTTTCCAAGGTCTAACGGGACAATGAGGAAAATGTGGTGTGTTATGACTCTGTGTGTGTATGTGTGTGTGAGTAGGAACCGACAGAGAGTGAGAGGAGGTGTTAAAACCAATGGCCGAGATGATTGCAAGCACTGGTGGGAGGAACTGAATTCCAAGCAGGCCCATTTCAGCCTCGACGCAAGAGGACGCAGAATCCCAGCGACACGCACACACGCACACACACACATACATCGCCAATATTTCGACTCCCATCAGTTTACACAGACCTCTAGCATCAATAGAAAGCTGGTAGAGGAAGACATCAAGAGTGTGGGAGAGTGTGATATCATGCTAATAAGACTGAGTTGTTTTGTAGTTTGAAATGTCAGGTTTTCAGCTTAACCTTCTTTCTTTTCCCATTTGAATGTGAATCATGTTTAAAATCACAGCTTTGTGTAATCATAATCGATGTGAAAGCTTTCCAGGTAGTCACCACACAACATTTGTTCTTTTACGATGGAGCACAGCAAGGTGAGAAATCAGTGGGGCGGTTTGGGAAGAAACAGAAGACCCCAGAGTCAAAGTTATTAATTAGCCAATGTGAGTCACAAACAGGACCACAGACACTCTGAAAGTACAAACATCCACAGTGTCTGCAAAAACACCAGACAACCTAAGAATGATAGAATGGAAGGATGAATGA
Organism: Lates japonicus; assembly: GCA_033238685.1. Taxonomy (NCBI): domain Eukaryota; kingdom Metazoa; phylum Chordata; class Actinopteri; family Centropomidae; genus Lates; species Lates japonicus. The sequence continues at coordinate 7,236,311 of BRZM01000035.1, forward strand.
CCAAACACATTCCGTTAGCCAGGTGGACATGCTGCTACTTTAGATCATTATCTGCATCAGCCTGGTAAAAGCAAAATTAAAACCCAAGCAGCATCTCTCTTCCTCTCAGTTAGACACTTTAGTCACTGGCCCCAAATATCTACCCCTTATCACAGGTTGTATAATACCCTGAGCGCTAGACAAAGAATGATGTTATCTCATTTCAGTCATTTTAGATATCTGACATGATCAAAGGATTCAGTGTTTCACCATTGCGCCAAAAATAGGTAAGACTGACCATGAATTACAATGACCCCAAAAATGTGAATGTGTTGGTTTTCCCAGTCTCTTGTCGTCCATCTCAATTAATCTTGGGTCCTGACCCTGATGTCATGTAACAACTGATTTTGAATATCAAGTGGAATGAAACAAACACACACCTCCGATCTGACAGTGTTTAGGACTCGTGTTTGTCTGAGCATCAAATCAACTTGACAAAAGGTAACAAAATATTGGCACCAATGCTTTAGATTCAAAGTCTTTATTATTCTGTGATCAGAAATTCAAGCTGACTAATTTTATAACTTTTGTTCATTTAAAAGTAAAGAATATTAGGGCAAAGTTCTTATATGCAATATTAGAAGCCAGATGGAAACTGAGGGTTTGAGCAGATTATATTCATATTGAGTAAAAATGACATCTTGGGAAAGTTGATTTTATTTATTTAGCCAAAATCATACAACTTCGCCTAACGGCTTTCCACTCTTGTACAGCCCTTTATTCAAGGATACCCAGTCTTGCAATGGTTTACCTTTTCACTGCATAAAGATTAGCAGCCTCTAAAAAGCTAACTTAATTTGTCTGCAAACAAAGACTGGTCGAACCAGACCTTTAGCTGGTTTAATTCGGGCTGCTGCAGCCCTATAGCTGCTCATCAAACCTGCACTAAGTTTTTTTTTTCAGGACACAGTTTTCAGTAGGAGTTCAGCAGAGTGGTGCTGAACGGACAGCTCCCGCTGCTCAAAAGCCATTTGTTATCCCTCCTTTAACCCCTGTAGCCCACTGGAGGCTTGCCGTGAGCATCGGTTCACCAACACAGCCAATAACCTGCTCATGGTTCAGGTCCACTTGCAATGCGAATCAATATTTGGGTAGACTGAAAGAAAAGAGTGGAGTCGAGGAAATACTGTGCCAGAGGACAGAAAAAGCCTGCCATCCCGTCTGCTGAGATACAGTCACAAGCGCAGCTAATGCCTCACACGCTTTAAATTAATCCCTTCACTGTCAACAAAGAAACAGAGGGAAAAAAAGATGCATGCAAGTCCCGAGTCTCGCCATGATGCATGTTGCATGTTAGTGCAGAGAGAGTGCAGATGGCGGCTTATGGTGTTCGATGGGGCTGGCCTGAGTGAGCACAGCATTTTTGCCCGGAGCTTTTTTGCAGTAGGGAAGGAGGAGGAGGAGGGGTAGATCAACTCACCGCTCTCCTTCTTTCAGTGCCTTTCTGATCCAATGAATACCGGCGCCGGTCCGGTTCTGTGCATCCCGGGGGAGGAGGAGGAGGGAAACGGCGTTCACTTTTTCCGTTTCCAGCGCATTCAGAAGCCAGACGCGGCCAGCTGAAAGAGGAGGAGAAGAGCAGAGGGATGAAGGAGAGGAAGAGGAGGAGGAGGAGTGTTTATCTTCAGCTCCGAGGTGCCCGTCTGTTTCTGTTGCTGTTGCTGCTGCTGCTGCTCGCTGGAGTCTGGAAAGCTGCTGCCAGAGGCATTTCTGTGTGAGTCGAAGCTCACCCCCGACCGACCGACTGCAGAAAGAAAGTCCCACCCCTGCAGCGCAACTTCCACCGCCGGGCCGCTCAATAACACGACCACCGCCTCCTCCTCCAAGGCTCCACAGCAGCAGCAACAGCAGCACTGGAGAGGACCTGCCGCCTGCTGCACACACACACACACACACACGCACGCACACACGCACACACAGCCTGGTGTTACGCAACGGGCATTGAGGGGAGACTAGATGGAGGTGTGGAGTGCATTTTAGGACAACAACTTTTCATCAGCCCACAAAAAAACCTCCGACTTCAACTGATCACATCTGTCCCAAGAACAAACCTCCTCCTCCCTTCTCCTCTGAGATTTAGCTGTCAGATGATTCAGTGTGAAATTATAACTGTTCATACTGGAGGTGGGCAGGCGAGCGATGACACCTCTGATAGCAAAACACTCATCTTTATTCATCCTTCATCCAGGTAATTCTGCCAGAGAATCTAATTAAAGGTAAATTAAAGCGCCTCCTCACTCCTGCTGCCACATGCAGTGCAAAGTCACAACACATTACACTTAGTTATAAGTTTACTTTATGCCACTTTGTAATGAGACACCTTCAATATAGTTTGTAAATGTAACAAATGGCTAATTATATTAATAAATCACCACGAGTTGTATTAGACAGAACAGTCAGAGTCAAGAGTATTATAGATAACAACATCAGCAACTTTACTTGAGAAGTAAACCCATAGGGTAGGGAATACTCTGTTACAAGTAAAGTCACATATTCAATGGTTTACTTGAGTAAAGTATAATCTGTTATAATTTATTGCTGATTACAGTTTGTTTTAATAATGCTGTGCAAATGAACAACAGCTGTCAAGTATAACTGTAGGCTAAGACGCCTAAAATACTAAGGAAGTACATCAGTACGGCACTGAGCATTCTATTCACCAACAATTCAGGGAGTTATCGCATTTCACTTCTTCATCTCACCCTACTGTTTCATTTTATGACAACATTTACTGCATCTCTGCCATCTGCACTTAAACATACCTCCTACAATCATTTACCTAGATTTCTGAGAACAATTATTGTTGATGTGGATTTAAATATAAATTTGAAAAAAAAAAGTAAACTGAAATCAGCCATCAGTGTACTTAATATTTCCTCCCCAAAATCTGCCGATTTTTTTCTCTGCAGGTGTGCGGAATTTTATTCCGATTTTCCAGTTTATTTTTAATTATATTGGTTGTTGCAATATCTATTTTAAACACAGGATAATTTAGTTTAGTTTTTTAGGTAGAAGTTGTTCTGTATTTTAACCTCGATGGACCAAGGAGCTCTATGGAAATGTGATGCAGACATCCCAGGACGAGCTCACTAATATGTACCATGAATGCATCATTTATATTTGAGAAATCTCGTTGCCAATATGTTGATAAAATGTTTCTAATTGTTGCTGATATTTTACTGAGTGAAGACTTTTCCTCTAATATATCATCATGCTGTACTTTTATTTACAATATAACGAATATGTGTACTTCTCCCATTAAGCCTGCAGAGCATCCCCTGACTTCCTCTGACCTGTTGCTCTGGCCTGCTTGACCTCATTCAGCTGGATTATTGATTATAATGGGTCACAATATAGGGTAATAAACCTACTGGAGCATCACTGATCCAGACTGATGAATGCTTCACATTTACTGCCCTAACAGGAGACATCACCATAGCTCCTCATGTGGTGTGATTAGACAGCTTGAAACTGGTAAAGACCAGCAGGGTAGTCCTGAAGAGACGAGGAAAACATTTGGGCAATTTTGCACCAGAATTTTGATTATTGTTGTTCATCAGGTAGACCACGGAATAGTATTTGTTTGATGCAGATGCATCTTCATTAAATTTCTACCTTGCATCATGTTGTCTATGTTGCGCTGACAGAGTCCTCAGTGACCGCCACATCAGGCGGCGGTTTGCCCTCAGCTGCAGCTGTGACACTCCTGTGGCTGTTGGTGTGATGAAGACAGAAAGTTAAACAAACGTTATGACCAGGGAAGCCAGATTAAATACGACTTGTTAACAGAGGTGCAGTCTGGATCAAACAAACCTCTTTACATTTGAACTGAAACTCCAGTAATTTGCCTGACAACATGAACACAGGGCACTAAGAAGTAGAACATCCTACAGGTCTCCTGTCAATAAAAGATATAGAAGCAGGCACTGTGAAGGGAAGTGTTTAACCTTGGTTCCCTTTCATTCTCAAGCAATTAAAGAAGAGACAGCTAAGACATTTATATTATGTTAGATAAGACTATAATCTCAGTCTAGACAGGATAATTCGAGCTAAATGACTGACTTGGCATCAATAGCAGATCTTCTACTGCACTGAAATTAAACATCTTGCTTCATATTTGTACATTAAACTGCTTACTACACCTGAACTGGAGCGTGGTAACTTTAAAGTCAGCAAACACTAAAACAGTTGCGAAGAGACGACTTAACAGCGGGTGAATTACTGTGTCCAGTTTCTTTGCCTTTGAATGTCTCCATCTGGTGGTGAGCTACAGGGTGATACAGGCACGAAACACTTCATGCTCCAATACAGAGCACATACCTCACTGAGCCTGTATGACTCCATGCATATGCTGCAAAAACATAGTCTTCATTTGACCCAGACATTTTAGCCACTCAATTTTGTATTAAAACATGACATGATGAAATATCTCAATAACATAGAGGGTTACATCATCATACTTACTTTCACTATGATAAAGGTTACATGCTTAATTAGATTCCCAAATCCCAAATTTCAATGCAGATCAGTGGTGAGCTGTGAAGAACACAGTTTGTGTTGCTGTTAAGTATTATAACTAAATTGAGAGTGTATCTTAAATCTGAAATTCACCATTCTATCAAGAAACAAATAACTCTCTCTTGATCAGAGAGCAGGTGGGAATATTCTTTATCTTTTGTTAATACCCTCTGAGATATATCTGCAAGATGAGCAAGTCTTCTTCGATTTATTAAGAAAGAAAAAATTAAACCAAACACCAGATTCTCAGGTTTCTAGAGTTTGGGGTGAAAACTGGAAGTAGAGGGATTTAGTTGATGTTCCAACCACTGAAATGATTAATATGTTCCAGTTTTAGGATTATCACTGTAAATAATTTAAAGGGCTCAATATCAGCCCGCTTGAGGAGGATGGTTCTTAGTTGGTTGAAATCAGATGCAAGCAGTGTTCGCACAAAAATGTCTTCGAAAGGTTTCACTGCACAAACTACCTAATCCTAAAATCAGACTGTAATAAAGACTTGAGTAACGTGAATTAGACTTTAAAATGACTAAAATAGCATAAAATGTCTTAACCTTGAGTATAGAAGCACGAAGTTGAAACTTGTCTCTTTTACAATCTGTCCAATTACAGTTTCTAGTTATCTCCACCAATAACACAATGGCACAAAGTTTATCTATAAAAAACATATATTTATTGTTCTGTTACTGTTGGTTAACTTGATCAACAGTTGTAAATGGCTGCAGGCCAGAGACATACTGTGCTATATTAATAGAGTTCTCAGAGCTTCTGTTTTCTGTTCAGTGGCAATTAACAATACAAAGAGAAACCAGAGCAAAAGAGAGAACAAAAGCCATATTTGTTGTAGGCTGCATAATTAATGAATGTCTGGTTTATTTATGTATTCAAAACTCATCCTTCAGGCTCTTCTCAAAGTGGTTCATCTCTACAGGTAATTTTTGTTGGGGGGGAGACCAGGATGGGAGGTGTGTGAGTGCATTTCAGGGACACCCAAACTTTTTCTTCATCAGCCCACAAAAAAAAATGTATCTGATTAAAAAAGGATGAGCAGTATAGGTGACCATACTGACATCACCTTGGGGGTGAGTGACCCTTTGAGGTGATCGATCACCACATGCTGCCTTCTCCCCCAATATCTCTCATTCCCTGGCCCTCGGCTGACTGCATTACACGCATACAGACTGCACATTATTCTGCATGAAATGGGCCAATTTAGAGTGCAAATGATCAATAACAGAGCAAGAGTGCGGGGTGAGGGCCGAGGAGTGGACCCTCATAGATCGAGGGTACCAAATGTGCTGTGCACCAGAGATGAAAGATTACCTATTAGCTCAGAGGCTCCATTTTCATACTCATCAATAATGCATGTAGTATAGATGCTTTTCTTCCCAGCTAACTGACCAACTGGTTTGCATTATTTGCTATGAAGGAAATATGTATGGGAAGTGGAAGGTTAGTATTAAGAATATACCCTACGGTATATTCTTTCTGTCCCCATCAAGCTTATCTATCCATCTGAAAAATTATACTTTAATTAAGTCAAGGGAAATATGACATGACTACATACGTGAAACCAGGGCATTTCTGAAACTTCTGATTCAAAAGCCAGAAATTAGTTTGAAATAAGCACAAATAAACAGAGAAAGAAGGAAAAAAAATATTTTCTTTAACATAAAAGAGCTTCCAATGTGTATGTGTGAGCTTAAAACTGGCTGTTATGTGTCATGTAACGGGTAAAGAGAAACATGAATGATGTTAAGTCCTGACAGATGTCAGAAGTCTGGTACAGAGGAAGGCATTCTCCCCACCCTTCAAGTTTCAGAGAACTGGCATGTAAACACAGCTGAAAAAACATGCAATACAGGGTAGGATGAACAGGGTCTGGTCGGGTGTAGAGGAGTCACAACAAGGCAAGATTACATATAAAGCAAAGAAACTCAAGTCTCCAATGTCCACCCTGATGATAATGGTCTACAGTCACACTAGTCTGAACCAGTATTTTCAGAGTGTGACAGAGGGATTATACAGTAACTCTGTAGCCAGTGGAGACAGGAAGCAGTTTTTACTTCAACCAACCCACCCTTCTATGAAAATCCATGTGAGCTGTCCTCTGGGGAGCAATGTTTACATGATATCATGCATTAATTTTTTACAGAGCCTCTAGCTCCTAAAAACCTTCCTCCAGTAAAACAGGATTATACACATTCTGCAATCGCATTCTACTGGATAGCTTCTGGGTTGTCAATAAACCTGGTGTGCCGTAATATGTGTTATAATGTGATTCTAATAGCAGCTAAATCCCTTCAAAATTGACAGGATGATAAATCCCTCACAAGCAATGTTCTGTCACTTCCTTATCTGGCCTTGCACATCACCTCCAATACTGAGTGACATCAATCATGTATGAGTTTGTGTGTACGTGCCTGCACACACACACAAGTCCTGTGGTAAAAGTAAGACTCTGCCAATCTATTTATTCATCAGTTTATTCAAAAGTTCACAATGCAAACTGGGGACAGTAGAACTTGTGCAGTTGTTTTCCAACACATGCTTAAAAGTTTTTATACACTTTTATTGGCAGTCTTTCTAAACTTTGCCAAAGGCAATCAAAAGTATGAGTCTCGGACGGCCCAGGAGAGCTATGAGAGAGATTTTAGTTTGAATCCAACAGATTAAACCCTACAGGAGACATATAGCCACACTTCTGAACAGTTGCAAACAAACTAAAGGAGATGTCAAGTTTGTGATTTTGCAAGTGCACCACTGTTAATGGTGCTATATGTAAGTTTACAACAATTTCCCGCAAGGGATAAATAAAGTATTTCTGACTGATTCTGATTCCGATTTTTGCTACCACTACATAGCCAGTGTTAGTGTTAACAGTTGTTTACTTACCAAGAGCTTCAGTCATTGTTTTTACAAGAGGTTAGAATATGCCCTCTGGACAGAGTTACTTCTGCATCCTATGAGTGAACACTACAGTGACTCACTACTGCAAAGTGGTATTACAAGATGGACGGGACAGGGCTAGCTGATTAGCATGCTAACATCAGTAGAAGAAAAGAAATAGAAGCAAAACAAAAGTTAACATTACCATTGCTTTCCACTGCTGGAGACGGTTCTTGGTAAGTAAAGGAGTGAAGTTTGATGCTGAACTCAAAATGCAAGTGAACAGCTGTTAATGCTAATGTTAGCTATGTAGTAATAGCAACAAATGTACATATAGCACCTTTAAGGCCACTGAAAGATGCTTTCTGAAATGCCGTCATGTCACAAGTCTTAAACCTGTTCAGACCTCTACAAAAAGCAAAGTGAAGTACTGTAATATTCTTACAGCCTTTTAAAGTAAGTTTCAAAACAACAAAATGTATATGTTATTTACAGTATCATGAAATGTCCTATCAGACAAACACAAAGTTATTTTTCAGCTGCACAAGCAGATTGTTTATGTTTAAGTAGTCATGAGACTGAACAGACAGAGCTGTGACTACACTGCTGAAATAAATGAAGAGATCAGTGCTATTTGATAGGAAAGCCAGAGGCATTACTCAATTGGAAAACAGTGATACTTCTTTTAGAAATTTTCCATTTTAACTTTAATATCAACTCCAAAGCATGAAATCCAATTTCTCATTCAATCTTCAAAGCACAAACCACACAGGGGGGCAGAGGCTGAACAGCTGAAACCTCAGCCTGTCTGAAGAGCCTGGGAAGACAAGGTTGACTAAACAGTGGAACAATAGGTGGTCAGACTAAAGGGATTGGCACAGATCAAGTTGAAAGTCTTTGGGCTGACTAGTGGCCAATAAATCTGAAACACAGATTACAGGGCAACATGTGAAGTAACTAGATCCATTTTCAAAAGTTAGGGGTTCTTCCTTCCATTGAATTTTAATCAGGGTAATTTGCATTTTACTTTATAACTGCAATTTATCAAACACTGTAAAAATGATTTATCAATCTAATCTGACAGCACGGTCCAGCGGTTTGAGAAATCAGCCTTCCACCAAAGTCCATGTCCATCCAGCCAACAGCAAACATTCACCCTCCTGAAGAGCTCCAGAACTGACGCTCTGACCCTGAACTCTGGTCTGTTAACATTACTGTGATTAATCACCATTTACTTTACTTTAAGATGATTAACATTAGTCAGCCTTGGAAACAGAAACACAGGGTAACCAAGGTAACACAATTTTAGAGTGAATACCAAATTGCTTCCTTATGCACAAGGAAAAGTGACTTAACCATTTCATAAAATCTTAAGGTGATTATTGAGTTTATTCAGCTACAACTAATATCCCTGTCTTCAATGTAACACAACAAACTGTCAAACATACGCAAGCATGTCATTGACAATCGCATGCTTTACCAATGAATGTTGCTGGTTTGTTCCCACCAGGGCCAGTGGTGGAAATCCTAAACTGGCTAATTACTCAGAGCATCTAACACAGAAAATTGATTCCAGTTTGTAATCCCACATGACAGAGGCACAGAAAATAACCAGACCATTTACAGGGTTAAGATGCATGTGGGAAAGCACCTTCAATGATGTTCTTGTGGTTGCAGTGCAATACATTTGGGACAACTTGGTGGCATTTTGGAGGAGCAGTATGCATAAGGCTCTGTGTGAGTCACAGATCAAGACTTGGTTAAACGTGAAATCAGAATATTAAATAAAGTGGTGAGGCCACAGACAATCCAAGGCTGGTTTGAAGTGAAACAAGTCATTAATTTATGATAACAATAAACTGGAGCATAGATTTATTTAGAAAGCAGATTGCATGGGTAAGTAGAGCTTCAACGAAAACAGACAAGACTGATATTTCCTCTAAATAGCCTGGATAAATCAAAGTCAAGTTTAATAAATATCAGCATTCTTCACTGATGAATGGGAGGGTGGTGGCGTGCGTGGGAAAGCATGTCTATATCTTAGCAGCCTTGACTAAGAACTAGGGAAGAACCACGGCAGGCCATGAGGAGTGATGACCTCTTCTCATGCGATGGCACATTCCTGCCATAACTAAGTTGAAACAGGCCTGGGATAACTATAGCAGGCAGCGTGGAGGGGACGAGGGTCACAGCTTGGTGGAATTTCAGGGAGACTGCCACCCACCCCTCTCAGGCTTTTATGAATAGGCTACCTAAATCCACTGAGAATGCTATTAGACCTAGAAGGTTCAGAAGTCAACCTGACGTCATTTTACCGCTTGACCTTAGTTCCACCAGCAGGTGATGGCAAAAGAATGCAAAACATAACTTAAAATTGTGGTCCGTTTACTCAGGATGTCGGTCAAAAGACAACTTGGCATTTTCTTTAAAATAAACTATTCATTTCTTGAGGGGATTGTAAAGAAAATGTATAACTCCAAAAAGAGATAGCATCCATAAACTTGAAAACAAGTATAAAAAAATGAAAACCCGATTTGACTCTGGTCAAATATCTGTCATTAATAAATTTTTGTAATAAATTTTGTGGCGCCAGTGAACATGTCTGTTATTCCTCTGAGGTTTGCTCTGGCTAATATTAAATGGAACAAAGAGTTGACCCATAGATCATTTCATACTGATGGTTCAGTCTTCTATGACTCCTGTAGCGAAATTCACTTTCCCTCGCTGTGAGGTGCTCTGATGGGAACTCCAACAGCTGCTGGTTTCCACAGTTCACTTAGTGGGGCCTTCAGAGAAAGTCAGGGATAGAGAGAGGAGGAGAGAGAGAGGCAGAACAGTGTGATGGGAATACATGTTCCAGACACCCACTCCATTTATTGATCTCAACTGACCTTGGCTCCATTGACATGATGGGCTTCAAGGACAGACCACTATCCAAGCTCTATCTTTTTTCCACTTTCGCACTGCATTTCCTGGAAGTTAGATACTTTCTATGGCTTAATTGATTTAAACCTTATCAATGGGGTCCTAATGGGAAAACTTTACATTGTTTTCTGTTGGAAATAGATAGCAAGGGCACTTTCAGTGAGCACTGTTGAAGTGGTAACTCTAGAGGCAAAAAGCACAGGGCACATCCTAATCCATTTATCAAGGACAATCACAGTGGGGAAATGCAACAATCAATAAGTGGAGCAACTTAAAGAGCTTCCATGAGTCAACAGTGTGTAATCTTGATAGATCTATACATATATACTGCCAGTCAATATACACAGACTTTCAGAGTGCTCAGAAACTCCACAGGGACTCAAACACTACACTTGGCCTCTGTAGCAAAGCCACAGGCATTTAAACAGAACAGAAAAACCCAAAGCTCATAATCTACCACTCATATCAGCTGACACTGATAAGATGTGCAGTTTTGCAGTCTTCATGCAGATGAGGGTAACACAACAGATTAAGCATCTTACATGGATATTGTGGGTAGTTAAGCAGCTTTCAAACAAAACATACAATCTTACTTCATTCTACTGCTAAATTGTGTAAGGAAAAGGTAGAAAAATGGCACTTCAACATATATTTTGGCCAAATATCCACAGAATATTCAATCAGTGGATGTAGATGTGTTGGCCAGACATTGCCAGTTATGCCTAATTAAAACTTCACTAAATAATCTACTTGAGTTCTTCATTTTGCTCAACCATCCTTTTATTATTACATGCCCTAACATTAGGGCACAACACCAAGGTTGATACATTTGTAATTACCTAGTTTTACTGCATTTCAATAGAGTGCTGCAAGAATGAGTCCTAAAACCCAGAAATAAGTTAGCATTTTAGCAGTTCCAGTTCCCTCGTCCAAAAGTCAAATGGTTTTTTGAGTGTGCTTTTGGTTAGATGCCTGAAATGAGGCCTGTGGTACAGTGGCTCTGTTAACATGTAGAGAAGACTGAACGTATAGAGGCCCAGAAAACCAAGGTCATGTTAGTGTTATGTTCCAGTAGCCAGGGCTGTCATACGCCTGGTAAACTTATCAGAATATCCTGAATAAAAGTTTCATATTAAATAATGAAAGCTTTATTAATCAAATTATTTGTCAGAATCTACTACTCTTGAACTTCATCTGTTCAAGTATGTCATCTGTGTAAATGCTCCTAAAATGAGGAAACTGTTCACAAAAGAGCTGAGGTTACGGCTAAGTGTTTACATGGCATTTGTTCTGACAGTTGTAATCAAAGGATTATCTCAAAAACAGGGGAGTTGATGGGCCTTGACGTGAGCGTTCATTTGTTGTGTGCTCAGCTTTTGTTTTCTATTACATTTGTTTGAACACTGAAAGCTGTTGGAGATCAGGGAGAGAAGAGTGTAGCAGCAGGATAGAATGAAAATCAGTTGGATGGTATTTCACATCTGATGGAATTCAACAACTGCAGTGTGTCACTATAAAAATCTGGATCAAAAACAAAGATATTAAGTCTTTTAAAATCATAGGATAATATGGCCATATACACACTACCCTTAAAGTTATTAGTTCTAACAGAGTGTCAATAAATACTGTTGTACTACAGCACACATGTTGGCTTTAACAACTATAATATAGCTCTGACTGTACCGCTGCTTCTATTACATATTCATGGATAATTATTACCCCAGACACCCCGCTTCCCCTCATCCCCAAAGTCACCGATTAAGTCCCCCAGAGGAAACCAAGAAGAGATGTAGATGCCACATTCTTGCACATTCAAGCTAATGACCAAACTATCAGTGAAATCAGCATTTAGGAGATAATAATGTCAAAAACTACCCTCTCAATTCATCTCCCCCTAAAGATCACCCTGATCCGCCATGAGACTAGATGGCGCAGGGCCTATCACTGGGAGACTGTGAACAGAGAGCTATGTGTAGTGGCTGGCCTGGACTCAAAAACTAATAGAGCTAGCAAGTCCAATTATGCTCGAGCGATTTCAAAGTCCATTTAAAGACAAATGTGGGATTTTGCTATGGAGCTAATTAGGGCTGGGATCATGAGAGACATCACAGTGCAGATGTCATTGCCTCAATAGTTGGACAAGGCTACCCTGATACCCTAAACTTTTGCCTGTTGAACAATGGAATGCTATAGCTGTTAATTATTTTGTTTAAAATAAAACATATTTAAATGGCATACACACCCATATATACGAGCATTTTCATATATGGGGGATCAAAATACAGACATAGGTATAGATACACAGAGCTAACATGATCAGAATTTACAGCCCCAAAAGACAGAAAATTCAACTGACATGTACCACCAAAACTGTCTTATTATAGCAACTAGAACACAGTATGTTTGCAAGACACAACAACAGACAGAAAAGATCAAACTGTATCAGGGGAGAAGGAAAAAAGGAAAGAGAAATATGCAGTGTGAATGTTAAATAATACTACAGCAATGACAACTTGGCATTTAATGCAGAGGGACTTACTGAGACAACACAACATAGCAGTCCCAGTCATCAAAGTAGAGGTGGTAATAACTACCCAAAACAGAACAAAAACAAAACATGTCCAGAAATAGCTGCTGTGCTTTGTAGGTGGCGTGAAGGTACAATTTTGAAATACCTTGGTCATGAAGTCAGAAAGGATGAAATCATTTTCCAGAGACAGAGGATGAGTGTATACTAAAAAGAATTGCTTCATATTAACTGAATCATTTGTACTTGGCTTGAAATAAACTCCATGGGAGTAATCCTTAACATGTGGATTAGTCAGACAAAAAAAACACAAATATAATATTGAATGCTTTCAAAATGAAGTATTACCCCCAAAATGCCATCTCTTATCATTGTATTACTGGGAATATGTGGGGAAAAACATACTAAGACATGTTCCTGACTTCTCCCTCACCCTTGGTCATAGCAGCATGATGCATTTCAGGGTTCTCAGTCAGTATGAGCTGAGCTGTGGAGCCTTAACTTAAATGCAACTGTGTTTGGATAGACCTATGCTACAGAAACACACACAAGAGCCAAGTTCACAGGGTGAGGTTGTTGAGCAGTTTGGCAAATCTGGCTGCTTTGTTGCTACTTTTCTTTGCAAAAGCATGAGAGTAGTGGTTACAGAAAGGAAGATTTATAGAGGGGCAGGGACAAAGGCAAACAACTGACAAACTGACAATCAGCATAGGCAGCAAGGGCATAAAACTGAAAAGCACAATATGACACTCCAGTCTCCCTGTGCAAAGATGACTAACACTACTAAGACTACTCCAAATATTAAATACTATGAGAATGAATAACCAGCCGGTCTGTGAAGAGCATGACATGGATAAAATTTAGTCAAGAATGATGCCTTTTTCTTTGCTGTGTTGTGGTGGTGTTTCAGGTGCTTTTATACCATTGTTATGTTGTCCTGTTGCCGTGTGATGCTGCAGTTTATGTGTACAGCCCATTACTCATGTCTCAGTGGCTTTTACAGGCCTGCAACAGCAAAGATTCCCAGCCAGCCCAAGCTCTTGAAGAAGAAGAGAGAAACTCCACAAAGCACAAACTGAGGTGTAAAACAGGCTCGTCATTTTCTGATGCACAAGAATTAGAAGTGCCTAATTTAATGCAACAGATGTCCCTACAAATTCAGCTACTGTCATGGGCAAAGAGATTACATAATAGCAGAAAATGAAACAGCAATTTTAATATGATGAATTGTGCAGCCCTACTACCAGATAATAACAGAAATTTTGACTCAGCTTACCTACCAGGCTATGCTGCTCCCTGTTGTCTTGTATATTGTAGGTCTGAAAGAACCAGAATTTGCTGATTCAGACAAAGCCACAGGGCATCCTAAGGCTGCAGCCAACTTTCCTGCAGACAAGGGAAGCAAGAAACAAGAGGGCAGATGCCAGCTTAATGTCACCATCAAGTATTCCTGGTGAGCTCCTACTTCTGAGAAGTCACAGATACAGAATTAAAATGAAAGGATTTTTATTTAGAATTTATACCAGCTTTTTGGGGTATTGACATTTAAATCAAGACAAGCGTAGTACAATTTAGAATTATAATACACAAATGTTCTAATTACAGCAAAAAATTTGACAACACGTCTGTTTATTTATACAAATACTAGAAGACAAGAAGGCAGCTCTCACACCTGAAGATTGCCTTCTCAGGACAAAGGAGTGGGGTGAGGGATGGCAGGATTAACAATGTTGGGGTGAAAGGAAGGCAGGTGCCCATAGAGTTAGCTGCTAAATTATCTTAATCAAAAAGAGAACACTACTGTGTGGGGCCTGTTAGGACCTGTTTGCATCATGCTGGGGTTGGTCAAGCAGGAAGGACTCGATATGATATACAACTAGCCTGTTTAGTCACTAACAGTGACAGGATTACCACATGCTCTGTGACCAAGGAGCTGAGAGAGAGAGAAAGAGAAAACTCTTTCTATCAAACAGGAAAAATTATCTCACATTATTTTGAAATCATTTAATAACAGGTCTGAGTTCTTTTGTGGGCATTAGCTCTCAGGCTGAGAATGAGATGACAACATGGATCCTACTTCATGTGATCTAATCTTCAACACATGACCCAGCCAAAAAGCCACTGTGCATTAATAATACCAACAGACTAACGAACCATTCCAAACCTATTCTCCACAACACTGTCCACGTCCCAATTCTCATTAAAAGCATGCGTCAACAGAAATTAGACATGAACCACTCCCCTGCCCTAAATTCATCCCTGCAATCATGGCATTCTTATACTGTAGTCTGCTCAGGCAAGAAACCGAGCTATATAAGGAATTGTTAGTGTGGAGCACAGTTAGTGGCTCTAAACTATTAGAGCCAAGGGTTTAGATGTGGGGAGTCTGTTTACACTGAAAGCTTTTTATTTTTTTGTTTTAAGAGGGTCCACTTGCTAAACATGACTCAGGCTTTAATGGATAATCCAACACTAATATTGGCTGCCAGTGGGCAGAGGACGGGGGGGAGGTGAACAGGGTCCGTTTGTGTGAACACTCACAGGTGTGTCGTGTTGTGCGTATGCCCATATTTGGGTGAGTAGCCATGCATTTTGTGAACGGGTACATTTTTGTCAAAAAAATCACACTAACTTGATGTAATATATACATATGATCTTGTCTTGGTAGTCAGTAAAGGGCAAACCTACACAAAAAGAGTGGCACAGTAGTACGCTTTAAGAAAACATACATCCCAGTGAAAGTAAGAACACTTTCATGTTGAACAACAGTAAAAATACAAAGTGCCCTAAACATCATAAATGAAAAGGAGAAAGAGAGAAGTCAAATAAATATGAGTAGAGTCAGGCCAATTCTCCCCCGGGCTTCGCTTTACTCCCAGCTTTAGCCATGACCACTTCCTTCCTCTGGCTCTAAGTGACAGGCAGATAGCTAAACAGCTCCATGTGTCCTTCAACAGCAGTTCAGCAATGGTAATCAGGACAGATACAGAACTGACCACACCAAGCTACTGCTACTGTGATGCAAACTGTTTTATTGCATCCCAACAGCACTACTGCAGTTTGCACCCACTCGCTGAGCTGTGTATATATTATAAAGCCTCCACAGGCATTCTTGATTTACAAGCTGCTGTTATGATGCCATAATGGGCAGCTTTCATGAATAAAGTTTGGGAAATGATCACTTTGAGACCAAAAGGAAGTGTGAGTTGGCCTGCCAGGATACTGAAGCTGAGGGTGCAAGATTTAAAAAGGTTGTAATGTGAGCCTTGGACAGTGTGCATGTATGCACTGGGCCTTTGATCTTTGACTCAAGCTAAAACTATGAGATCCCAATGGGAAGGAAACATGCCAAGTTCAACAGAACCTGAAAGCATGATAGCATGATACCTGCCCCTACACCACATATGACATTGCTGCTTGTTGGCTAAAAATGAGCAGAGCAAGATAAAGTTTCAAACACTGAGATGCTAGCTTATCACAATCTTATTCATGTGAGACAGAAAAATAGTGCAAAGCTACATTAGATGACTGTCAGGACTATTAGGTACTGTTACACTGAAAGGTATTTGGCTTTATTTTACTTGGTGAATATTATTATTGTGACAAGATCAACATTTGTTTTATTTCTATGGCAAACACAACAAAAGACTTTATGCAAATAAAGTATCTTTTCAGACTCCAAATTACCCTGACAGACAGGAAAGAAAGACAGTATGGTCCTTAACATTCACAAAACATTCTGGTGTCTGCATGAAGTACACAGATGTTTCCTCCTCTTAGCCATGTGCTTAGATTGGTTGTGTGTGAAGACTAAGTGGGCTGGCAGGCCACAGAACGGGAAGCTGACTGTTTGCAATGGTCCGTGGAGCATGTCTTCAGGCCAAGACCCTATTCCCAAGACGACGACAACAACCAAGAGCCTGGAAAGTTGGGCATTCCAGATAAGAAGAAAAGGGTTTTAAAGATGTTGTGGTGGCAAAGGAAGAAGTACTGAGTGTGTCTTCAAGATGTGAAGCCCTGGCTCAAACCTAATGTCTACATAGTTCTAAACACATAATCAGGTATAAGGTTTGCAAATTTAACAACCACCATTTGAAAAAAGTATGGCCACAAAAAGACCATCAAGACAAGACACACACGTCTACTCCAACCTAACCCAACATAAACCAGCCATTCTGTCTCCATGGTTATGTCATATTATGTCATGACTCAAGCATCTTGAAGAAAATGCAGCCAGGGTAGACTGTGACAAGTGATATAACAAGAGAGTGAGTGAGATAACAAGTAGATATAATACTGGCAAGAATAAGTATGCTGGCCAAAAACGACTAGACAAATGACTGGAATGGAGAGCTACCCAGTAGTACATTAACCATGATGTCATCATTGTACATCTTGGAGCCAGGGCAGAAAAAGCATCTATGCTGATCCAAGAGCCGAGGACTTGCATCACATTTAGATGGTATCAGACTCTATATTTAAATATGATTCTGCAGGAGGACAGAAAAGGAGTCTGACGTCTCCTAGATACAAGTCACTTAACAAGACCCTCTTTTATCACAGTCTTTACAAGGTATGTTCCTCTTTCCTATTTCTTCTTTCACTAGTATTTATACACACTTTTCCTCTAACTAACTCCCCAACTTTCTCTTCCCCTCTCTCTCCATATAGTAGGCCCACTGTTCAGCTCCCAGGGCGGGCAGCTGGCTCTACATCAGACACATCCGAGGACAAAAGGGAAACTCCAGATTGTCGTGGTGAGGGCAGCCACCCGTGGCAATGCTCAGCGGGATTCCGGTTGTTTATGGTTGGCACTAATTACAGATCGACAGACTAACCGAGCACTAGAATCTCTCGTTGGTACAAAGAAAACACAGAGCTGGTTTAGACAGAAAAACACAGACTGACCATTAAAACTGTCTCCACATGCAGCAGGCCAGATAAAACATGGAGTGATGTAAACTCAATAGGGTGACTTAAAGACATCACTCAGGATCAAGCGCACACTCCCTGGGGAAGCCTGTTAACTTGTGCAGGGGCACAGTGTTACAGTTTTATTGCTACCCTGAGGCATGATGAAGTCAGCATATAGAGTATGTATGTATAGAATTGAATTCACACTACAGGCTGTTGTAAAGCTAATCGTAAAGATAATCTCCCTCTTTGGCAAAGTATTGCATTGAGCTCTGTAACTGATGTTTTGTAGGAAACCCTGCACTTAATATCTGTATGAATTGAGAGGCTAGAGACTGGGAATCAGTAATGGAATCCATAAACTCGAGCCATGTTGAAACTTCCCTAAAGAAATTAGAAGAACAGTTTGGGATATACTCTGAGCAACTCTCTCCTTCATGCACAGCAAATATGAAGCTACATCCAGCAGCCAGTTAGCTTAGTTTAAAAAAAAAGATATTCACTTAACATGTTTGCTGTTGTGGCATTTAAGTAGCTCACTCATCAAAAGCACATTCGATTTCCTACCCTCTCTTCTCCACCGTTCGAGTCACACTTTACAGTAGACTGACAAATTAAGACAAAACTGTAGAATAATTTTAAAACGTGGGCTACTCTTTGTATGTTCCCACATTTTTACAACATCCATACAGCATCTTGACAGCTGTGGGTGTATAATTTTTGTTGCTCACAAAGGTTTGACTGACAGGTCAACAGCTAACCACACACCAGAGGTCCCCATGTACAATATGTGAATTACAGATAATACAGACACATGTATGAGAGGACACAGCAGATGAGATCACTATGAAAGCTAAAACCTCTAAACCAAATCAGTAGGCTTGCTGCAGATAGCTGCTTATTTGGGCTGACAAAAAGAATGGCATCAGTTGTTAACTTCAGCAAACCAAACAGAGTAATGAGTAAAATCCAGCATACAGTCCCTGTAAAATGTGCACTGCATAGGAATGCTGAATCCAAACAGAGCAGCCCACTGGTTAGAGCTCCCTGTATCATACAATGACAACTACATACATGGTCTTGACAAGGAGCGTGATACATTTGATTAAAACAAAGGAGGAGGGACAAAAAAATACAAGTTTATGTTTTTGTCATACAACAACATACACTGTGAAACACTGTAAGCTCTGGCCTCATTTTATGTTTGATATATTTTTGCTATTCATAATTAGCTTTTATGTCCTTTGCTATTGTATAAAACAACTCTGTGACAAATCTGTTTAATTAAGGCTCTTTATGAAGACAGTCAGCCACATTAATATGCATGTCCTCTTTTCTGTCATGCTTTCACACAGAGCCTAATTCTTGCTTATACTGTAGAAGTAAATTAACATGTTTTGCTTAACTAGCTGTGATGTAATAGGGGATTCATGAAGGCATGTGCAAAAGAGATAGCTTTTAATTAAAAGTGTTGTTGTACACACACACACACACACACACACACACATATATATATATATGCTGAAACATTATTTTCTCTACTGATATTTACAGAAAATCAATTAATTTAAACCAACAATATCCTTGTGTATGAAGAACATCTATTTAGAAAAATATCTAAATTAACAAAGTTTTGAATAAAATATAAGTTACTGTCCAATGACTTTAAAAAAACAGCAAGTTTAAATTAAATTATCTCTAAGCTGGTTTAAACACAATTATTTTCTGAGTGTAAACATGAATACATCTGTACGTTACTGGCCAGTGACATGAATGTAAGCACTGAATAGTGCATACTATAATCATACCTTGATCAATGAATTTCATCCAAACAGGGCTGTCTGTTCTGGTGATGAATAATAGCTAGTCTAAAAGCAGATGTTCCTGAATAAGAAGAACATCCTCTTTAATTTGGAACATCTTAGATCACTCTTTTTTTAATACTTCATAATGTTTCACAGTTTCATTTAAGAGAAGCGATAACACACATGGGGATATATCACAGTGTGAGAAACATTATTGTCTTCCAAACAGTCCACACGTCCGCTCTTTCTACCCCAAAAGAGCCACTTTGCTTCTCTGATTCTAAAAGAAACAAACATGGAGAGGGTTTCCTCTGATCTCTGCCGAGTTCCCATCACGTGTCGGTGCAGGTGTTCTACTCTAGCACTAGCCCAGGGGGAAGAAGATGTGCTGGCACGAGGGAGAAATATGCATGCCAGAGTAAATACACGTGTGTATATATTCTCCATTTACATCTTTTCTCTTCTTCAGCAAAGAAAACAAACACGCATTCCACATTTCAACTGAAACTCCTACTCAGTTTGCATTAATAGTGCCAGAGAAAAACCAAGGGAGAAACCAATCCTTATGTTTGAACATCACATTTTCACTTTGATCTTACAATATTGTGTCTCAGCACTGGGTCCAGACATATTCAATTAACTGAATACTGGATCTTGTTGTGCTTTGGCCTTGTTTGCCAGCCTCATGCTCATTGGCTAGTTTCTGCACAGCCACTGTTCCTGTCAGTCAACAGTCCACTGGATCATAGTGCTCCCAACTCCTCCTCCTCTTCCTCCTCCTCCTCTTCCTCCTCCTCCTCTTCCTCCTTCCGTGTCCCAAATCTAGTGGCTCAATGCCAGTATCTGGGCAGGACACCCACCTGCTCTCACAATCACACACTCATGTAGACAGAAGTTTCACAAGCAAGCAGTCAGATCAAGATGCCAAATCCACAAAAGTTGCTCTTGTCATCTGAGTAAGGACTTCCGTTGCTTCTTTCTTCAGAGTGCTACAAAGTACTCTCTTTCACACCATTCTCAGACAGACACGTCACACTCGTCTCGTCCCATACACACGTTCAGTCACGGAGCCCCCGTCGGCCTGCCAGCCTGATATAGCTGTGGTATGGGACCGGGTGTGGGCCCAGGTCTGAAGGAAAGGGAGTGTTTGTTTTCTTGCCATTTCGATCTTCATGTGATCCAGATCCTGTCACGCACCAAAACAACAACCTCTCACACAACCAAGAGGGAAGTTACTGTTACAGAGATACGGCATGCACCAATATTGCTAATGAGATCACAGCATGGATGGGCTGTGTGTGCCTGTGTGTATTGTGGGACAGAGACTAAAAGGAAGGGCTATGAGTTAAACGGGTAATTTGAGATGTGCCCTCACTCAGCTGGGTGACTTGAAAATGGGGTGAGTCTGCAAATTTAATTTGAGCAGCACCAACAGGATTATTTGCGGAAAAGAGTCTTGCTGTGTCAGGCAAGGTCGCGCAGCGGATGTTTGTTTACAAATGGCGAGGTGGTAAATGCTGGGGTGCATTCTCACCAATAATAATGCATAATGTCTTAACTACCTTGCGATACACAGTAACAAATAATGTAAGGCATGACTGTTCTTGTCTTTGCTAGTGAAGTTTCTGCTCCACCTACATAGCCATTGCAATTCTATTCTGTCTAAATGCAATTTTCTCTTATAATCCATACATACAAAGAAGTATCATTTCACAGATGAATCATTCATGGTCAGAGCCTACCTGTACTACTGAGCTTAATTTGAAAATCAAAATATCTCACATCTGTGAGTGAACACTAATTCAAAAGAAAATTATTAATTATTTTAAGAGTACTGGATTACAGTACATGTAATGTAGAAGTTGCGGTTTGTCACAATGTTTTGTGTTATGGTTTACGCAGTGTAATATGGTAATCAAACTGTGATTAGATTCTTAGCCACACTACACCGGCAGCATATATTTTCGTCCACCGCTACATTTCAAGACAGCACTTTACACAATGTTCCCAATAGCTAGAATCAGCCAAAGCCAGGGCACAGCAGTATTAAAGTCATTCCTGTCCATCATTGAATTAGGACAAGATTAGAAACTGCCATAAAAAAGACTAGGGGTCTCATTGTAAGAACAAAAGATAAAGAAGCAGAGCATTTCCAAATTTCACATTTGGATGGAAATAAGTGAGTCACAATGACCTAGTTTAGCATTCAGAACGGTGGAGGAAGGTTTTACACATTTGCAGTGTCAGGAAGAGCCATTATTAAGTGTGGATTTGCAAAGAAACACCACACCCACCGCCTCCATCCATCTCATCTGTAATTTATGAGACATCTATATTCCACTGAGCTTTGTCAAGATGCAAATTAAGAACTATATAGAATATTTAGACTTCACAGAATACATCAATGCAGCTAAAAGAAATTCTGCTAAATTACGGTAAGCTCCAAACTGCACTGTACAACTTTTCCTCTGCAGAAACAGCTGTGTAACTGATGGCTGTTTTGATACCCAACAAACACAGACTCACACAGCCCACCTCCCCTTAATGTAACATACATATATAATAACCTGCCTATGAGCACACAAATGGTCACACAGAAACACAAACTAACATGAGCGCTCATAAGGTTGCTGAGGGAGACTCTCAAGATTAAATACCCCAACATGGGTACATGCCTTCTGGCTCACAGTGTCACTTTGACCTGTTCCTTTATCATCCACCATCTTCTGACATTCCACAGATCGAATACTGGTTTGAAAATGACTTATAACACGGATTAATCTTGGTTGATCTGGTATAACATTGACAGAATGAAATCAAGGACAAGAATTGGAAATGTCAGCTGTATCTTCACTTGCCAGAGATACATAATCTCTCAGTTGATAAATCCAAACTAAAAATGTGACTTCAATTAAAGAATAAGGCTTACATTTAAAAATAGGCTTTTGACAGCCAGAAATATTTTTAAATCTACTGGACTTGCTGTTGTGGAACAGAAAATTCATCGGTTGAGTTCTGGGGTCCAGTGGATTACTTAAATGTGTTCTGACATCTTCCCACCTGGATGACTCAGATGACACTACACTGACTTTTGGTAGGTGCAATGTTATTGCCTGGTAGCTGCAAAATGTACTCTGTATAAGCCATGACCTAGAGCTGCCAACATGAATTATATCAAGATGACCAGAAATCCAAAACAAAATGCAACTGGGCTCCAGCTCTGCCTTGATTACAGACAGAGCTGAAGTTTTTAGTCATGGCTTCCAGCCCAAACTGCACTTTATCAGGCTCTACTGACCTTCTAAAACCTGGAGTGTTTTGTTTAAGGGACAACTATGTGGCCAAATTCCTGATGGTGTAAAAGGGGAACAGCGGAGAAATCTCAAGTGGGATTGAACCTTGTGGAGTTCAACTCCACAGTTTGGAGATATAAAGCCCACCTAGAGCCCAGTTCTGTTTGAGGTTTCTTCCCATGAAAAGGGAGTTTTTCCTTGCCACTGTTGCCAAGTGCTTGCTCATGGGGGAATGTAGGGTCTCTGTTAATAATATTGTAAAGAATACAATCTAAACTTGCTCTATATGAAAGTACCCTGAGATAACGTCTGTTACAAATTGGCGCTACACAAATAAAACTGACTTTACTGACTGACTTTAATTATGCTGGTGTGTTATGCTGAACCTTAGACCTTGATCCTAATTATCAATCTCACAAAATACCAATTTTTAACAAATTTATCATTTAACAAGTGTTTGGGAGTAAAATGTTGGTTCATTTTGATAATTTATTCAGGGACAACTGTGAACAGGATATTGGAGTAGATATGAACAGTTTCTTACCCCAGACCTCAACATGAATATCAGAAACTAAAAATATGAATGCTATACTTCACTGATCTCCATATAGAAATTGTTATTACAATGGTCCCACACCATGGGTTGGTCAGAGTGCAAGCCTTGCTAGAGAACAGCAGACCTGTAGTGAGGAGGGATCCAATGCCTTGTTTAAAGATACTTCAGAGAAAGAGAAGCATGAACCTGGATTGAAAAACAGTATTTTCGATGGTGTCACACAGAGAGGTGTTTTTACAATCTGCAAACTGTATTTGTGTGCTGAAGGGAGAGGTCTGAGTCAGATATGCACATCACTGTAAAAATAAATCCAATTTTAAAAACTACGATACCAAGATTTTAATCTGGTATGTATATCATTACTGTTTTATTTCAACTGAGAGAGAGAGAGAGAGAGAGAGAGTGTATGTATCTGTGTGTGTGTGTGTGTGTGTGTGTGTGTGTGTGTGTGTGTGTGTGTGTGTCTCCTTAACCCCTAGGTCACACCTGTTACCTAGCTCAAGCCCTGGCTCAGGGCAAGGGTGAGGGAGTCACATGACACTTCCTTCACAGATCTGTCTCAGGGCCCACACATACATATTCACTCTGTCAACCAAGAAATTATCTTATTATTTATATCATTGAATTTTCTCCAAAACAAATGTTTGAGAGATTCATACTGGCCGGCGAACAAGTTTAGAATTATGGGTGTTGTTGCACACAATCTGACAAGATCTCTGCTAGCTCTACTGTGTGATAAGAAAAATATAAGCACTTATACAGTATGCTGAAATTAGTTATAATGGCAGGGTTAGGGTATGGTGTTATGACTGTGATGACTGTGCATAACTTAATATCTTTGAAGTGGACTAAATCATGCAATCACACATAATTCAACAGTTTTATCCCAAAACACTATAATGCCTGAGGAAAAACAAGAATCATATGTGTAGCGTACAACATCTTAAAATGACTTATTAGATTTGAATTACCCAATAATATGCTTTACTTCAATGCCAAGATTACAACTGAATGTATTCAGTGCTTTCAAAAGGCAGATTTGCTGTGTGGTAATTAGTGTATTATTTGTACATTTCAGTAAAAGATTTAAAAATGACAGATTAAAGTTGGTACCCCTGAGGGTTTTTATGAATAAATCTTTTTAATATACTGTATGTATCTGTGTGATGGACTAAAGCAAAACACAACCAACACATTTCCTGTAGCTGGAGACTCTGCTGTTGAGAAATACTGATTTAGTGGCTGGGTTGTTTTCCTCCAGCAATATTAAGCATGTTTGATGCTCACATTACATGTTCTACAGAGATAAACAAGCAGAGCGCTGCTGATGACAGCTTTACCATTCAAAATTCAAAGACTAGAATTTGATTTATCAATAAGTGGCACTGATATCCACTTCCTAAGCACGTATGGCCATCTATTTGATAAACAAATAGCGATAAGCCTCGGTTCAGGTGAGGGTCTGGGTCACTGATCTTTCTGGCAAACAGAAACAATTTTCATGCCAATTCACAATGTGAAGGGACAGATTTTGAACGTCTCACTGCACTGCCATTTCACGATACGCCTCTAGGCCAGTGAGTCACCCATGACATTCCTTTACAACACAAAAAGAGCTTATTGTAACAGAAAAGGTAATTTTTGTCACATTCATGTCATCTCCTCTACCACCCTGTTTTAATAGTACAGATCAATATTACAGCTGAATGTCTGTGATAAGCAAACAAAAAAGGTGAAAGGCCGAGCAGCTGCCATGAAATAAATGTCATGAACTGTTCTGATCATTTAGGCGTATATCCTCCAACTGTCAGACTTTATCTCTATCAGTCAAAGACACAGGGAAGCACAAACCATCTTGTAGCCCTATAAAACTAAACCATCAAGATCACCACAAAAGACTATCTTCCTGTTGTTCTCCACAAAGAATGTCAGGGATGTTCACAATTCAGAAATGTAGGAAACAATCCAACAAATATTTGTCCCACATACTTTGGGGACTGGCATCTGCGCTTATCAGAGGGGCAAATCTGAAAGCACGGTAAATCCGCCTCCTCCTCCTCATCCGCTTTAAACAGGTGAAGAAGTAACAATGTCAGACGCCTGCCTTTGTTGACACTGTCAACTCACGAGTGGTAATCAAAACAAGAGCGAGGAGCAAGTAAAAACAAGAACTGACAACCACAGTCCCACACTAATGCAAAAAGAAGATCTCATTTATCTCAAGCCCAGTGTCTGTCTTGAATGGACTGAGGTTTACAGTGGTAATGTACTTCAACTTTCACTGGCCTGAACTTGTGACACCAAGACAGAAGAATGTTTCACTTTCACAAACACATTCTTGACAATAAACAAAAGAGTTCAGTACCTACTATTGCGAAAAAGTAAAGGATACTGTGGATTTCAGCAGAAAGTGAACTAGGATTTGAACAGTATGCGTAGCTGGGGTCTGATGCTGATGTTTTTTCTCTGAAGCTAACTATATTTTATACATTTTCCAATCATTTTAAGCATTCAATCCGTCACAGACAACCCACCTTGAGATCAGGGCCTGACCCATACTGCCATGCATAATATCTGTGAAAACATACACTGGATGAATAATTAACTGGCTGATATATATGTACAGTGCATTTTGTGCTCTCCACTGCTCATTTTCAAGATCTTACACCTAGAACTGACATGATTCACAACTATTATCATAACTGATTCATTACTTCATTCATTTTTAAAGCAAACATGTCAAATATTCACCAGTTTAGGCATTTCAAATGTGAGACGTCTTTAAGATATGTGTTAGTTAATGGAATGTCTTTGAGTTTTGGACTGTAGGTTGAACAAAACATGTTTTTGAGGACATGACCAGGAAAGTGTGATGGGCATTTTTTGCTCTGATTTTTTTTCCCAACCCTTTTCTGACCAACATAACAGCATTAACATTAATGTTGTTTTTGCATTGGTCTGTTATTTACAGTTCCTAAGACTAACAGGAACACTTTGCCATATCCAGTCTGACTCCACAATAGAATTTATTTTCAAACTTTTCCTAATGGTTCAGAACTCACCTGAGACCTGAAAATATCACCTTTGAAAAATGTTCACATCTCTCCTACAGCCTCAAATTATTTAATGCTGTAGGCTATAATTACAGTCTACCTTTTGATTTACAGTGGCAGAGACAGCTATTCAAAACATACCTGAGATAGATGTAAAATTAGTCATAATGTAGACAACAACAGCTCATTTATGCAATACACCAGCTAAGCATGTCCCACTGTGGAGTCTTGTATAAATATCTTGACATGATGGGGATGATGCAGGTGATCTGGATTTTTGCACATGGGTCAACCTAATGTGAGGAAACACACCTGGAAGACAGGTCTTTGATAAATATATTAACATTTAGGGTGGTGGAATATATCTCAAATAAAACAATATCCCGCTGCTCTATAAGACCCCTGTTGGTCCCCGGACCCCCGTTTGGTAAGAAACGGTAAGATAAACGCTGCCTGTCCCATTCTGTAAACACTAGGAAGTTGTGTGATTCGGGCTTGTTTCCGAACCAGGTGTGCGCTAAACTAACTTTTGAGCAAACTCAAAACACAGACAAGCAGCATCGAATTTCTGAACAAACTGAGTTGCTTGCCAGTATTTCAGTTCTCACTCAGTTATGACAGCAGCAGCAGCAGCAATGTTGCAACGTTACGAAGTCAGCACGCAGTCAGTCAGCGGCTATTATCAGTCAGTTCGGTGAAGCCTAACAACAGCTAGCAAACTTCTCCGCTGTCTTGCATCCCCGGCCTGCACAAAATTGACATTTAGCGCTAACGTAACCACACAGAGCCATTAGCTTATTCGTGAGGACACTGCATAGCCCTGCTGTACAAACTGGAACTTGGCAGCCCGAAGGAAACTGACGAGACTTGTGGCTGAGACACTTTCAATTTGGGGGAAAAGGGAACCCATAGCTAACTTTTCCATACCTATTTAGACGCCGAATATCGCCCGGTCGGTCCCACCACTTCTTGGCAACCATAAATTCCGGTTTTGACAACGTCGTCCTCGGCAGGAGTAAAGAAAATCCGAGTGTGTGTTGCTCAACTCTTGCCAGTGCCAGTGATTTTTCGCACACAGCTCCGCTCTGCGTGGCTTCAGCAACAGCCGCTGCAGTTTTTTCCACCAGCCTGAACGCGGGAGCGAGCGCACTGGGATACTGGGGCTGGCCAGGACAGCCACGTGAACGCGCAATTTACAAAGCACACCAGAATGTCCATTTAGAACCGTGGAAATCCACTCAGCAAATTCAAACTGTGTTTACCTGGATTTCAAGTAAAAGTGGCAAATTTCAAACTGTAAATGACAGAAGAATTTGCAATATTATAAACTTCACTGTCTGCAGTATTTACAATAAAAAAGGTGAGATTGTTGTGTCTGGATTATAACATCCACATAATTCTTAATTTCATCAGTTAATGAAATAAGGCATTTAAATAATTTGTAGATGTAATAAAATTATCTTTACAGTAATCAGTAATGCAGTAATAAATATTAATTTCACTAGTGTTTTCCCTACTTTCAGTAGTTAAATTGTCGTGCATGGCTTGTTTAGAGTCAGTGGTGGTCAATGACCAGTGTAACTAAGTACCTTTAGTGCAATTTTGAAGCACTTGTGCTTTACTTACTATTTCTATTTAATGTTCATTTACGTGATTCATTGTCCAATAACACTACCCAGCAGTTGTAGGTAAAATTATATCTACCTTTATGAGCAACAGTCTTTAAAGTACTTCTTATACATTAATGCTTCTTCTGACAGCCTCCAAAAGAGGTCATTATGCATAAGCAGAACTTTTGATATTGCTGATAGCCTAATATTTAGTGGTGTAATATTACCCAAGTAAAGGATTTGTCATTTATCAGTATCAGTGGCCTAGTCAGGTAAATGGGATTGTAGTTCACCTACCTATGTATTAGCCTGTGATTCTATTCTGGGATATTATGTACAGTACTTTGTGTTTCTGTGACATGTGTGCATCACATTGTTCTTTCCATTGATATCTGTAAAGAAAAGTCCCATTTGCTGATGACAAGCCTCGCTTCAAAGCACAAATTGATTTCAAGTATTTATTATTATTCAAAACTTTGTTTGTCTGGAAAAGACAGCTGACATCACGAGGAAGCAAACATATGTGCAGTACAAAGCCACAGTGAGTGTGTGTATGTTACAGTTATTGCAAAGCGTTGAGAGCAGCAGTGTGTCTCTTACTGACATAATTCCTCTCATAAGGGATAATGACCACTGGAGAGGAAATCCCCTCCTTTCCTGCTGCCTTCAGGTGCTGTTGGAAATATTCTAATCATAATTAAAAGCCAAGTGCACATGAAAAACACAGCTAAATGTAACTGCAGAATTAACTTTGCCAATTTGCTGCCCAAGTTCCCAAGAGCAATATATAGGATAGGATATCAACAGCTGATGTTGCAGCTACAAATTATACATTGAGTTACAGTTCATTGTTTTAGAATTGAACAGAAAAGTGTCATATATGCTGCACTCTGCATAGTCTTTCTTTGGAATAGAAGTCTAGTTTCAGGCAGCAGCAACATTGGTTTGTGTGACATTTACATCTTTAGAACCTGGATAGAAGAGTTTATGAGGAGAACCTGAAAGCATCATGCTTTTGGGAAGAGGAGGAGGAGGAGCTGAGCCAGGGGTTGACATGTGGGAATGACTCAAGGTTTTTACGCATTCCAAGCATTGTTTCCTCCTCCTCCCTGCCCAATCCCGGCATGGGTCCAAGGATTTCCAGGGCTGGGGGATGGAGTGGATGATGGATCAGGAGAGAGGAAGAATGACTCGCATTTTCCTCTTTTGCCTTTTTAAGAGCAACTCTCTCCTCCTCCTCCAGCTGAATAAATAAGAGTTAGAGGGGTATTGTCGTATACTTTTGAAATGTCTCTCTGGGTTTTGTATAAACTGCCTGCATCCCTCACCTGCAGGACAGCACCATGTTTGTCTCTAGAGATTATCGAAGGAGTTAACAGGAGATGAAGATAAAGGAGACAATGACTCCAATAACTCCAATAACTCCAGTCAAGGTTAAGTCAAAAGAACTGGTAAAACACTTACCTGGGAAATATCACTTCACCATGTAGACAAAGCATCACTGTCTTTTCAGACACATTTTTAGCTCCACAATTTCTGGCAGAAGCATTACTATCAGTGTTTTGTGATCATTTGTATACAATGGGTTTTCTTTAAGTGCCTGTGCTCCTTGACAAAATAATTTAGAGTTTCCTCTGTGGCCAAATTGTTCTGAAGTAACTTCATGAGAGTCAATGAAAGGACATCAATATGCATAAGGCAGTGGTTTAATTTCTTAAAGAACATGCAATATGACATTTTGTTTTGCTTTATGGCTGCAGTGAAGGAAAAAGAGATTTACGTGCCAGTGCCTTTTTCAAGAAAATAATAATATACCTTTTTGGAGAATTGAATTTCAGCTCTAGATTGTTTGTCTGTAAAAATTGACTCACTCTAACCAATGTTTCAGAAGGGGTGTTAATGCAAGTATAGGCAAACCAAGACACACAACTATATACAATTTCTATTACTTTTTATGATATTATCAGTGGAGTATGTCATTACAAAATACTGATATGCATCACAGCTGGAGTTCAGTCCCAAAGACCTGAGAGTGTGTGAGAGAGAGGGACAGGACGGTGTGAGTCAGGGTCGACTTGAACAGAAGCAATGAAGTTTGAACTGACTCACATCAGCAGCAGAGTTGAAAATGAGGACATTTTCCCAGATGATGGAACAAAGAGAAAAATGTTACTTTTCCTATTATGGAAGTAAAGAAGTAGTAGACCTTTGAACAGAGAGCCTCAATCCCAAGGACCAGTCAGCAAAATCATATCCCTCATCACTCTGTATCTCAAACACCATTTAGATCACTACATTTATCTCATATTCTGCACACATTGCAGTACCAATATGTGTTGTTCTGATTGTGTTTCAAGTAGTAATTTATCTCAGTAATTCAGAGTACTTCATCTTTTGGAGGTGCCATTGGAGGTGCTATTTGTCTCCTGTCAAATCCCTTTACTTTTATAAGAACTAATTTCCTCCACTTGTTGAGAGACTGCCATTGGAGCGGCATTTGAGAGATGGGGGACCTGGGTTAAAGCATTTGTTGCGGCATGTGTTGTCCTGCTTAAGTATCTTTAGAGGCAAAGCCACAGAGGACAACCAAGACACCAGCTGCAGAGAAGCTGTTCTGCAGCTGACTGTAATATCTGATTGGAATGTCCTGTTGGGGAAATCAACAAGAGAATCATAAAAACTGATCCTCCGAAACAGTTTCTCTTCTTTGATGATAAGTATTTGAAATAGGACATACACTGAACAGGGGCTTAATAATAGAATGACCTAGTCATGAAGAAGAAATTAAACCTGAGTTAGTAAAAGTATGACTAAGTAACAGATTTTCCAATGTACCCAATAAAGTATATGAAAAAACTATTCAGTCATAGTAGTCACCTCCCACCCCAGACACCAAGGTCAACAGTGGCCTTCAGCTATGACTCACTGGACTAAATACTATTGATTTCATAAATTGGGGCTATTTAAAAAAAATCAATCTCTATTTGCATCTCACTGTAGATGACCAAAAGTTTCTCTAAATATTTATTGCTCACATGCCGAATACACTAATAAAGCTCATTTGACCATATGATGCTAGTTATTGTACTATGTAGACCATTCAGGACATTGAGATCACTGAGTGCCAATTCAGCACATGACGCCTGACTCATCCTCTCTTTTCTGAGTCACTCCCTCCCTCCCCTGGTCCAGGATCTGTGGCTCTCTGCTGGAGCTGGCTGCTCTCTCCCATGTCGACCCCGCCGCTCCACGGGGCAGGAAGCTGGCTAAGGATGCAGACACGGCCCTACTTAGGAGGAAGAGGGTGTTTGTATTACAGTGGGTGTTTCTTTGTGAAGACAAAGACTGGGTGTGATGATGGCCTGGCAAGAAGAGGGTAAGAGGAGTGACATGATGAGGGACTGGAGAACAGCCAGGCTGCGTCTCTGTTCCAAAAATTCTGTCATATCTTCAAACAGATAAAAAAGAGGACAGAGTGGGTGCTTAGGTGTAAAATGGGTCAACATCTGGACTTGAACTCAAGGTAAAATATAATAACGAGGTATGAGCCATTGCTCTTCACCACTCAACACCCCCACCCCCCAGTGTTGTTTTTTTACAACTTTGGGCCAACATCAAAGCCAAAAAAAAAAGAAAAAAAAAGCTGTAGCTAAGCTCATTATACAAATGAGCTTTGGGGCCTACTGTACACACCGTGTGTATACATGTGAAATATGATCCCAGAAGTTAAAAGGTAAACAAATCTAATAAGGTGGAGAGTGTCTCAAAAGTCACATAGTTCCCCCAGATGTAGTTTATGTCCCAGTGTACAGATAACACTTGAATAGCTAGAATATCATTATATATTGCATATTTAGCTATGCTAGTAGCATAGCTATCGCTCAGGATAAATAAAAAAAATTGTCAAGCACCATCATCAGCTCTTAGGTTTTTGGTTTATGCAAATACCTGGAAAACTGTCATCAAATGTACTTTGTGAAGTGTGCTCATTTGCAAATGTTAACATGCTAACACACTTAACAAAGCTGGTGAACATGGTAAAAGCTAAAAATCAGCATGTTAATGTTACTGTGGACATTCTAGCATGCTGACATAAGCATTTAGCTAAAAGCATCACTGTAATATAGTGTGGTCTCACAGGCTGGTGTGGCTAAACACCAGTCTTATTGTGTTCTCCTTTCACAGTAAGCTGAGCCCAGGTCTTGGTTTATAAAAATTTAAACTTTCCTAATTACATACTTGAAGTCCTCTCCACACTGCATCACATGGCACCAGGAAGACTGGCTCTGAGAAGCTGGACTTTAGCAATGTGCGTGCAAAAAGTGAAACATGGATTCCCCCCAATGTCCTAACACATAATCAGCAGTCAGAGATAGTGTATTATTAGCTCACTGTAGAAACCAACATACTCTCCTGTGGGAACTTAACATCTGTTAGGGACATTGTTGGATATAACACCGTGACACATGCGAGCATTATGGACAGGAAGTCTCCCAGCTGTGCAAGAGGAAATGGGCATCAGTAGATGAAACAGGAAGGGCTCATTAACATCATTAAATACAAATACAGTACTATATTGGCAACTTGATAGTTAAGTATCTGAGCTAACCAAGCCAGCTCCTGATCAAATAGCAAGAACAACATTCAATTCGAGCAATCTGATTTCCTGAAAATTATTTACAGCAGATTCTTTACGATCATTTTAGCCTTCATTCCAGCTGTTCTCCTCTCTACTAAAATATGGCTGTGAGTGGGAAAATTCTCAAACACGATACAATGGGTTAATATTTCCAAGCTGTGTACGGCTCAGTGTCTGTGAATGAGCCACAGGTGCAAAAGTAATTTGTGTCTCTCCCTCAAGATCCAAATTACAGCGAGCTGCTCAATTAACCAGTCAATCCAAATCTTAACTCCCACATCTACTGTAAGTAAATATGGCAAGGCGCTGACCAAAAGCACAATTCTATTTGATTGACTGTAGACAGCTGGCTTCTACCAGACTGGTAGTTCTTCTCAGTGTAATGAATCAGAAACTAGAAATACAACATTTGTAATGTTAAACTAACTTTAATATTTATATTACAAATTTTGGAACATATATCAAGGGAGATTATTTCCAGCACATGACACTGTCTGTTATACCTCAAACCACAACTTTGAGAGGAAACAAGAAACTGGGCACAGTATCCTAGTCGTCTTACTTCGATTTTTGTTTTCAGTAGCAGACATATTTCCAGCGTATCAGAATCATCCGACAAACAGACTGCTCACATGATGTAAATACATTGTTAAAAACACAAAAACCACCTTTTCACAGGGGAAAAAACATAAATGTACGTTTTTCATCAACAGGCATGAAAACAAGTCGGCCTAACAATACTTTTTGGGATATAGGTAAATACAAACCCACTGACACAGTTTTTTTCTTTGATCAGATACAAAATGTCTGATAGTAGTTTAAATGTTGTGAAACATTTGCTATAAATGGACAAGCGAGGACAGAACAGAAGCAAAAGGTGACAGAAAACTGTTTCATATTCTGTCATCTGATTATTTTATAAAACAAACTACAGCTATATTAATAAAGAGTGAAAAGAAAAAGATGTGTAAAAAATGTAAAAAAAAAACCAACAACAAAAAAAAACAATAAATATTATCAGATGCTAAATCATCCTCTTTCATCACCTTAGCAGAGTGTCAGCAGTATTTAAAGTTGGCTGGGATGATTGACAGGAAGATTCACGTGAAGGGCAAGCATCAACTAAAGGCCGAATCTACTTAATACCGCTGCCGAACCCTCAAATCCATCACGATCAGGTGGAAAAACTGGGTCAATTATCTGGGCAAAGACAGCAAAAAGACAAGCAGAAATCAGCACCAATAAATAAAAATAAAATAAAATAATCTAACAGCGCTGAAACACTTAGACAAGATCTAGAAATGCTACTGCGACCTTGAGGAGAAACTGTCAAATTGATTCATCTTTGAAATTTTGAAATATTGGTCAGACTGGGAAAGAACTTTTTCCAGCCTAATTTCAGACACTGTTACTTATGGTTGGTAATTAAAAATTTGTTGCAAATTATAAGTTAGCCACCAATGAAATCCCGAAAGAAAGCATCTTACCTGTCAAGCGGTTGACAACGTCTCTCACAGTGTTGATGAGATTCTCCAAGTGTTCTTGGGGAGTTACTGACAACGATGCTGTGGAGCTTCTTCATGTAAAGATCAATGGTTTCAAGAGGTGTCTCTCCGCTACCTGTAGGACAAGTGTGTGTCTTTAAGATTTCTTAAATACCTGTGTTTGTTTTTCAGGTGAAAGATGATTGTGGATGACACAAACCTTTCAATTACATTTATTTGTGATACTTGATATCTTACTCAGAGACCTCATTTTCACTTTTACAAATTATTGTTACCGCGTCATGCGGGGTTTTATTTTAACCGCAAACTTTATCAACTATGCTTTTATGAACAAAATGTTGGCATTTTCTGTCTAACGTTAAAAACGCCAGAGAGCTGGAATCACTAGACCAACAGAATGAATGAAAATGATCCAAGCGCAACACCAGCCACTACTTCTTCACTTCAGTCACCGGTGCTTTTTCTCAAAACTGTCAAAGAACATCTGAGACCAGGTCAAAGTCAGATAGTCACCAGCAGCGGTCTGGTCAAAGAAGTCAAACAGTCTTAACGTCAGGCCAAGGACAATCATCGAAACGTAAACTGTTCTGGATTTTCACTCTAAAGGTTGGGGTTGGAGTTAAAATAATGTGTTCATCAAAACCATCAAAACTGGCCTCATTGTCACTCTAGGTAGCCTACATTCGTCAGTTATTTGATAGAATGAAAAGCGGGTGTCAATACACTAAACTCAAATTGCGTGTTTACTTTGCTGTTACCTGTTATTAATTTATTGACAGAATATGCCAGAGCTTCCTGGGGCTAAGTCTAAATGGGTTGGCGTCATCTTTCATATCAAGCTCTTATGAAATAAATTCAAGCAGTGCTATGTCAATTTGTGCTGTTGCAAGTCTATGTCTCTGCTGCTGCGTGAGCAAGAAATTCAAATAGGTGTGGAAGAAAGCTGTGGGTGTGAGCTCAGCACAGGTGCTGTATGTGTATAAAACAAGTACAAACAAAGTAGGACCACATTCCTTCAATTTAAATATGAACATGTTCATACGTAGAAGGTTTACAGCTTGATTTACATGGCCAGAACAGCGGTGATCCTACTGTACCTCTGTTTACACATTTAGGATCAAGAGAATGGCTGGATATGGTGTATGAACATACCAACGTTAATGTATGTCTTAAGTTAGACTGTCACTCAAACTAATATAGTACCACAGTGTTTGTGTTTGTGTCACAAGGGCGGATTACTGGTATAGGATATCAAATCAATACTGGTTTATAATGTACTGTGATCAGTATCAGCAAATCCCATAAGCCCAAGAGCCATGTGCTTTTTGGAAGAAAAGCAAAACAGTTTTATTTTACTTTTTCACACTCAACCAGAATATTGTTTTGTTTTTTTTTAAAAGGCATGTTTCATTTTGTAAAGATTCCCCGACTAATGGTCAAGTCTGCACTGTCGTAATGGATGGACAAAGAACCTATATCAAATATCTGACAAAACTTAAGGGAGGCTGCAGAAATGTAAAAATTCATCTATCTTAGATGTGTTGATTCATTTATTGAATTTTATATTATTATTATTGAAAATAGGTTTAAGCGACCTAGAAAAAGAAATGTCACTGAGACAAAAAGACTAATTTACTTGCACTGATTTTTTGTGCATTTTGTGACAAGTTGACACTGGATAAACACTGGTACAGTGTTGCTAGCTATTCTCACCTGGCAGGTACAGGCTTGGAGAATGGCGCCTGGGCGCAGGGTCTCCAGGTGTTGGTGGAGGAGACCCCGTTGCATCCCCTCTCTTGCATCGTCCTCAGCCTCCACGCCCCGCGGCCTCTCCACCGCCTTCTGCAAGCTGCGTTCGCTCCTCGTACTCCATGTTGGTCTTACGCAGCTGCATCTTAAGCTTCACGTGCTTTTTGAGATATATGCAAACACACAGAGAAACGAAACAATGGCAGATTAAAAGAGGAGTCTAGAGAGAGGCGGCACAGCAAGATACAACAGCTAAGGGTCATCATCAATTTTAATCTGTCAAAGAAAGATGTTCTTTTAAGCTTAGGACATCACTGAGTTTGATGAACTATGGAACTATTCTGGATGATGCCTTTTCTTCAAACAAAATTCTCTTGAGGTAGCAGAGAACTGTGTTTGAAACTTATAGACAAATGGAGGGTTTTAAAGAGTCAGCACATGATGTACAAAGTATTTCTCAACAATACAGCTGTAGCTGTGTTTGGGCCCTTACCTTTGCTGTGGTTGAGAACTCCTCTGTAGAATCGGGATGTCAGAGACAGAGGTTCTGTCTACTTCCAGCTACCATCCTTCTGTGTCTTCCAGAGACAGTGAGGGAGGAAGGAATGGCTGAACTGTAAACCATTTAACGCGACTGACAGCAAAGAGGTAGTCATTCATCTAGCCGAGCTGTAGGTGGAGTGGGTAATTGATTTCATATCTGTACAAAGGGACAGAGCTAGAGTTTAAGAAATGAGGAGGAGTAGAGGTAATTTCATCTGCAGTGCTGCTATGACATCAAAGGCTCTGAAATGGTTGCAATAATTTAAATAAAAAGTACTTCACAATAGAAGAAAGCACGATACAACACCCTTATATACTCCCTCCTTCTCTAAGAATGCATCATCCTTCCTCATTTCTTAGCATAATGAAATTTGTGCTGGATTCGTGTCCTTTGAAATCTGGAGGGAAACACTGGCATTCCACAGAATGTTAATTCCAATAAAGTCACCTTGGCTCTAACCCCTCAGGTATCTGAAAGATTTACAAAGGAAACCTCTTAATTACATACAGAACTTAATAAAAATGAATTACATAGTAGAAGCCAAGTGTTTGGATCACAAACACAGCACCATGAATTAACCCAGCTTTAGTGATGCAACAATAAGCACTTAATGTATAGAAACAAGAGGAGGGCAAATGCAAACAGATTTAGAGGATCCTGGGTGAGAACAAAGCAAAACAAACTCTTACCAAGAAAATAACACAAACTCAAACTTAAAATCATCACTATTTTGTGTTGTTGATGTGTCTCTGAACAGGCACTCAAGTCATTCTGATAGCTCTTGTAGTTCTTCTTGGACAAATTTTGGGGTAAATAATTAACTATGTTTAGATAATTAGGAGGATTTCTTCAGTAATCATTATATTTCTTCAGGAAAGTGATTGTGAGTGTGATAGGACGAAAAGAGTTACTGACCTCATGAGAACGTTAGCTACCTGGTGCCCAACATCTGGAGAGGAAGGAAGATAAAGACAGAAGACAGCAGATGATTCCGTTTCCGTGGTGCA
Source organism: Lates japonicus (assembly GCA_033238685.1). Classification (NCBI taxonomy): domain Eukaryota; kingdom Metazoa; phylum Chordata; class Actinopteri; family Centropomidae; genus Lates; species Lates japonicus. The sequence continues at coordinate 7,273,884 of BRZM01000035.1, forward strand.
GCATGCCTTTGCTTGTGTAGACTGATAAAAGATAAAGTAATTCAAAGTCCATCCTACACTCATACTGTAGATAAATAAAATGAGGACCAGCTACTTATGTGGAGCACATTTTCTCATAACTATTTTGCCAGGGCAGGATTGTTTATATCATCAACATTTTGATATTTCAAGCCTTTAGGATTTATCCACTGTAATAAAATGAACAGATACTACAGACCATGTGTTGTGTGAGTAAGTGATGGCCTCTTGACTCAAGCTGAACTATAACCCCATGAGCCTGAACTTCAAACTTGTAAAGTATCTCCTTTCCTTGCCATATTTCAGTGACTAAACAAAGCCGAATAACAAGTTCTGAGTTCCTACACAAATCCTGGGTATATTCAAATGTCTAATTATTCAAAATACCGTGTATTAAGGCAAATCTTTTGGCTTCGTGGTCCAGAAGGAAAAGATTTTACAGGCCTTGGCGATGCTTGTGCGTGGTCTACCTGCAGGTTTTGCCTTAATTCTCTTTTGCAGACATCCTAAGCTACATACATTAACGTCTATAAGAGTTACCCAACAAGATGAATGTTTTCTGCTTTTATAGCTGAGGGCTCTCACTTTATCACTTGGTGATTTAATGCCTTGTCAAAATCTTAAAACACCCCAAAATTTTCAAATGAACAAATTTGACATTTCTATCTATATTTGTGTGTGAAACTTCACAACAACATACTGACTACTTGCTGCGGTGTGGTATTCATTACAGATTCGTAGCACTTTTCTTTATGTTTCTCTAACCATCTCCCTCCTGTATAACACCTTCTACTTCTCCTGGACCTTCCTGGTAGAATGTTTGTGAGCCTCTGTCTTCTGGTACTTTTTCTAGTTCCGCATGTAAGCGCTCCTTATCTCACTCCGCCTCATCCAGAAATGCTCCTTTTGGGGCCAAAGAAAGAAAGGTGAGAAAACTGGGAAGACTCAGAAGGAGGAAAAGCGAGATTTTTGGTGAAAACAGGATGAAGGAGACATGGGTGAGATGGAATATTAGATGGGAGTAATTATTCTAATCAGGATTAGTTCTTCTCAACAGACAAAAAGTAATTTCTAATAGTAATAATCTACATTCACTCCAACGCTTGCAACAAAAAGGCATCTTATAATATAATTAGTTTTAGAATTAGGAGAGAAAACCTAATGAAACCATCTTTATGAAAAGGCCTCATGATACTGGGAAATCGACTCAACTATGAATACTGCAACAAAACAAAATATAAGTACAGATCTTCTTCCTCTATCTCACCTTTGGATTCAAACAAAACAGCCTTTAGACTTCTTGATCTTCTCTGAAAAGGTAAAAGAAAACTGCACCTTCTAACACCCCAATACTATAAATAATTAGTTGCTAGCGAACAGCTCTGATAGACATTCCGACTGATGTGTGAAACTTTGAAACTGGCATTATGTAAATGCACCTACAAACAGGACAGAATTTTATGTCACTTAACATGAATATGACATCTTAGATGAACTTGTGGGCTATTTATGTCACATAAGGTAAGAGATTCCAAGAACTGTTAATGATTTTGATGATTCTACATTCTCACTTATTTTAGCTTATAACTACATTTCCCTCGATTGATACAGATATATTAGTCAGATATCTTTGCAGTAGATAAACAAATTCTTAGGGAAGAGTCTTCCTGCTTGACTCTAATAATGTTTCTGTCATAACAAAGCAACTTTATCCTTGTAAACTATTTCTGCAATTCTTGTATCACAACTGGCCAGCATATTTGGACATTACACAGATGCCATCAAACTGTGGCAATAAAATCTATAAGGATGTCAAACAGCAACCAAACATAACGAAATCGTGTAAGGCTGTTTCTCAGCTCAAAACTCTGGCACCATGGACTCTACAAGTTTTGTACCTACAGTGTGTGTGCTGGCGAAAAATTAGATGAACTCTGCTGGTTTGAAGGTGCAAATCTGTCTGGGATAGTATTAAGTGTTGGCGTATTTGCAGGTAAATATTTCAGCTCAGTCCTTGAGGTGCGAATGGGTGCAATTATTGAAAACAAATAACCAACAAATTCAAGCATTTTGCTGCCTATGGTCTGTTTACTTTCTGCTTAGAGCAGTCACCCTGGTTATTCCAATATTGCTGTAATAATCTAAATGAATACCAAAATTAAATATAGGTCATCATGCAAGTATCATAAAGCAGAAAGAAAAGTAAGAACTTTAAACATTCTCCTTCACAGGTGTATGCTCAATGTAATCCCTGTCCGGAACTGGCCTGCTGACTAACCTTCTCCTCAGGGGCAGCTTGCTCCACTCGTTGCCAGCATCCCTCGTAATCTCTGGAAAGAACACGTCCGAGACTCTGCGTATAGCTGCTCCGTCTATCGTTCATGGAAAGCGAACATAGCCTGTTAGGGGCCATGGGTGCGTGCTGTCCTTCATTGGCTTCTTCCTCTTCCTCCCTTGAACCCACAGCTGCCACGTCTGGAAGCCTGCAAAGATAACAAAGCAGATATGTTTTAAAGTTCAGGTAACCCCCAAGATATACTGACCGGACCCATTCCCTGGAGTTTGAATTGGAAAAACTACCAAAAATATGTGATTTACAGTAGCTCTGTGTGTGAGCTCTTACCTCATCTCCATTCCTCTGGTTGTTGCTGTCAGTGTTGGCTCCAGGAGAGCCTGTCTGCTCCTCCATGTCTTCTATGACTAGAGGGATGACCTAAAGGAAAACAGTGGGACATAATAGAAGACTAAAAGCATCTCATACCAGTATGGTAACAGCTACAAACCCACCTGATATGAACATATGATCTAGAAAAGCCAGTGATTATTTAAGGCAAGACCTGTACCATCTGGAGGAGGCAAATGCACAAAATTGGGACATACATTGCTGTGTAATGAATGTGGATTAGGCATATATGGACAGTGTTTGACTGAGGCGTGGAGACATCACCAGGGACGCTGCCCAGCCAGGAAATTAAGAGCAGACCGTTCCCTCTACAGCCGTATCGCCTCTTCGGCTTTTCCTCCAAACTCCTCCCAGGCTTGGCTCAAAACCTCCTCTTGGCCAGCCACATTTCCTCTAATAGAAATGTCTTGCTGCTATCAATCATTATTGAGCAAGTGAATGAAAAAACAGCCTTCCCTATCGCCTTCACTCCCCAGACGCTGATGTAGCCTATTTTCAACAGAAGGAAGTAGTTTTGTGGTACTGCCTCATTAATTATTAAGTTAAGAGGACGCCTACATGCTAAAAAGGTCTCTGGAAATAAAATAAAATATGTTCTTTAGCTGAACTTCTGATCTCACTAAGTTTAAAGAGACTTTGTGGTCCAAACATCACTGGCAGAAAAGCTGGTTATTAGTGTTAAAAAGTTTGCTTGAAATATTTTTTTCACTCTTAAAATCACTTTACACAACATTTGGTTGTAAAGTTTGAAAAAAAGACCAAATTAATTGGCAAGGCAACCTATTTAAACAGTATACTGACTCAGAGAACTTGTTGGCAAATAGCCCAGTTTGAGCTCTGAAAATAGGAAGAATATCATTGTTTTTTAACCTTTAACCTCTCCTAAATCACTACGTGGGAAGTGAGCCTCTGTATCCTGGATGTGGTTTCTGCCCCTCTGCCACTAAATACTGTGGGAAAAGTCACAGAGGAATTAGCCAGTCTACCACAAAAAAGCCCTTTTGGGAAGAGAATATGTGGAGGAAAATCCCTCTCACAGCAAACAGTCAAGGTAAGAAGGGATTGTGTTTCAAACAGTTCTGTTTATGTCTAAAGTTAGTTTCCTGCTATGAATGCCCTCATTACATATCCTGCCAAACAAGAGAAGCCCCCACATTTCACTTAGTCTGTGAGGCGTATTTGAGCATCCTACGAAAAAAATGTAACGTTCATAAACTGCAGGTAGAGCTGCGAGATGCTAAAGCTTAACGATAAAATAATACAAGAGCATAAATTCCATAAATTCTGAATTCCATATGTTGCAGCGCTCTGCTTTCAAATAAAGGCTATGCAGCAGTGCCCTCTGCTGGATGAAAGCACATACTGTACGATTCAACGAATAACTCCATGGAGTTTTACTTGGACAGTCTAATATAACATTACACTGCAATGCTTTACGAGGTGGGCTTAGCTCTTGAAACTTCAAAGCACCGTTGTATAGTATATAGTATATTTAAATGGTAAATGAATACTGTACACATTCTAGTATTTACATTACTTTATTTTAAACTATGAATCCCTGCACAGGCTAACCTCGCCATAAGGTACCTGAGGCCAATATACACATGGAACCGGGTTACGCCCATAATACAACCAAAAGAGAATGCTAAATGCAAATATAACAACGTTTGTAGTAATTACTGCTATTTAGGTATTTGATTTGTGTGCAAGCTTAATAAATGACATGAAGGCTAACACTTCTATATGAGCTCCTAGTCAACAGTGTTAGACGGATCGACTAATGTTAGATCTATAATACTGAGAGGAAGTACTAGGGACAGTATATATAAATATCGCCACGCTGGCCAGTGAGTACACAGAAACATTTTTAACTTGGTTACTTATGTATGCGGTCAAACTGAGATGTTGACAAATCGTACGGCCAGCTGGCAAACCGTACCGTTGTTGGTTAGCGTTAGCTAGATAATCTAGCATCAACCCGAACAGCTGCAATATATGAAAAGCGGTCTTCAGCACTACGTTTTTTTGTTTGGTTTTTTGCTGCACGGCTGTTAAATATATGATATTCATGACGACTAACGTCAACTTCAAAAAACAGAGACATGTAGAAATTATCATTACGAGAAACAATGGACAAGCACTAGCTTATTAGACCTCTGAGCTAACCGCTAGCAGTGCTGTTAGCTAGCTCAAGCAAGCTGTTAGCTCACAGACGGGAAGCTAACGCCTAGCTTCTCTCTGCATTGACTCGTCAAGACGCGATTCGAAACATTAGTAAATGAACTATATACTATACATATAGTAAAACCATTCAGTGGAAACTAACCTTAGATAACGTAATCCGTAGCTGTACCTGTCCAATTGATTTTCCTAATCAAAACAATACAGCAGCCTGTCTATAGAATCGTAACCGATAGAAAGGTCGCCTAGCAAAAATACTATTATTTCTGCTGTATGTTTTATTGCATCCTCGAATTTGTAGCTGTGCTGTGTTAGGTATGCGAATCAGCCCATATTCGGTACACATCAGAACCATCAATATTATAAAAGCAAATTCTACACGATGTCCTTTCAAATTTAATGGAAACAAACTCAAGAAAGCCAAATTAATATAATCTCCTTTACGGCAAACTGATCTAGATAGTGTACTTCTGGACCCCCGTCGTTGCCGACCTGTTTCTTCGGGTTCACATTACACTGAAGACCAATGTCTTTTAGGATGTTGCCTCCCCCTACTGGTGACTTTGCGTATACATTTCTTAATTTACACCTGACTCCCTTGAGAAATTTCAAGCTTTATTTATCATAGATGTAGAAGTAGGCTAAGCATCATGGCTTGTAAGACATATTAAATGGATGAGCTGAGGAAATCTTTCATCTATTTTGGGCTTTTGTAGGTTATTCAGGCAAAATTATGTTACGAGCAGAGCTGGCAAACTATCAAGATTTTTGTAGTTTGTAGGGCAATCCTTAATACCTGTATGGCAGCTGAAACTTGTAATGCTGCCACTACTTCTTATTTCAGTGCCCTCTCCTCTTTCTGTAACTGTGAGTGAGTGTTTAAGCGCTGCCAGTACCACACACTCGTTCAAACAACTCGCCAGCAGCAATATTTACAGTGCTGGCGACCCTGGGGTACAATCAACTTCTGTGAACAATCAGGTCATCATATTGTACTGAGCATCTCCAATACATTCATAAATAGTTTAATTCATTTGAGAAAAACACACAAACTCTGCTCTACCTTTCTTGTCTCTGTGGGTTAATGTGGTCTGTCCAAACAGAAAATTCCGTCACACATTACTGTCCTTTTGTGGACAAAAAACACATGATTAATAATAAGGCTCCCAACCCATGCCCTAAGTAGAGAGATGAAGTCAGAGAGAGAGAGAGCGAGAGAGACAGAGAGAGAGGGCTAATATTCTAATTCCAAATTAACAAATCGCAAATCAACACCCAGGCGAGAGTAACCTAACTGTAGCTGAAGTCTAATTGAAACTTTGATTGCAATCTCATCGCAATTATCCAGAGCTAATCCAACCCAATTCTCAGGCTCATTACACACAGGTTCGGTACTTCCAGCTGCCGTGTGGGATTTAAAAAATAAAGTCACAAAACAAAATAAAGATATTAAGCTTGGGAATGCTCCTCAAATTTTTCATATCTTACAGATAATCAAATCAATTGCCGGGGACATTACACATGTTTTTTTTCTAAAGATTCTCTCAAAAGTTTCACTGAAAAAAAAGTGCTAAGTAATAGCAAACCCCAGAATATAAACATACTGAGAATGCTCAGCCACAATAAAACCAATATGTCTCTCTGTTTCCCCTTAAGTTGTTTATAGTTGGAAAAATCTGCTTGTACCACATTTTTCTTACAGAATCACATGTATAGGGTTGTATATCTTTATGCCCTCACCATTCAAATTGTATATATTTTAAATGTTTTCTGAATAATTCTATAAACCCGATGCAGCCTGATATATTTGGGTATATTAGGAAACTTTTGAATCTCTACTAGAAAATAAAATAAAGCTCTGCAGCCTTGAACAATTTTGTGGCGCAGCACAGATTTTTAATAACTTGCTCACTGGTCAGTGAGGTTCAAGGAGTTCAAGAATAAACAACACTGAGTTGTTGATTACACTGTACCTGTAGGTGCTAGAGGTTATGGTGTTGTAATACTAACAGCCCTTAGTCAAATGTCTTGTGGCTGCATTGCATTCAGAGGCTGCTCTCAGTGGAAAAAACTACTATTGAATTCTCCACAAATCAGTACAAAATTGCAAATCCACAGGGCCCACATCAATACTAAACCTGACATTTGGTATTGATGTTTTAGATGGATGAAAACATTTCTGCTATAAACTCAATGGAAGGTGCATAGTTTGACTATTTACAGTTTTATTTATATATAATCTCACCCCAAATGCAACCTGGCCAGAAATGAAAGATGCAAGAAGCTGTTTTTTTTTTCTAAGTTTGTTTATGAGGCTGTATTTTTCCCCATGGGTACTGCTAACAATTACAACAACAGCTACATAAATTAGCTACAAGAATTTTTAGCTGAGATTAATAGGAAAAAAAAATCATCTGCCAATAATATGGTAATCTCTACACATTTCATATTCTAGCTCTCCAGCAGTCATGGATTAATAAGAGTTAACATTGCCTGTGGAATCATGTTTGTCACTAATTGGCTGATTTGAAACGCAGAAATGATGTAGACCAACTGTTCAACTCCCAGCAGCAGCATGTCTGCCTTGTTTTTTTTGTTTTGTTGTTGTTGTTGTTGTTGTTTTAACCTTGTTTTTTATTTATTTATTTTAACCATTCAGCATCAGTGGTCACTGCATTGTGGGTAGTGGCACAGCAAACAAAGCTTGGGAAACAGCAAGCCAGGTTCAATCAGTTCTGAACTGGACACTCTTCAGGTCCCAGCAGACCTGGGAGGCACAGCGTCCAGCTGTCCCCTGTACTGTTATCCACCTGTCACGCCATGTCGAATCATCTGGTCTTGGCCTGAGAAGTTTAGTGCAGAAGAAAGGTTTCCAGCAACTGGCCCTGTGTGGGTTGGTCATATGTCCTTGCCAGTCGGCCTGTGTGGCAACGCCGTGAAACCCATACTGAATGCATCAAGTCCTCCTCACTGCCTCAGGATATCAAGAGTGATAATGTCACATGACATGCCAGGAGTGGGAGAATAAACAGTGAGCTTAGTGAATGAGTGGATCAGCTGTCTAAAATGTTGCTACCAAATAAACAGGCGTGATGCAATGCAGCAATTTATATAACACAAAGCTTAAGTCCATGCATCGCTGGTACATACTGCAAGGCTTCACTATCCCCTGGGACACTACAGTATGAAAACCTCTGACCTGAAGAGAATGTGCAACTCCTTTTGTTTATCTCTCCATATGGATCAGGCTTTAACAGTAAACTAGATAAAGCTAGAAACAGGACATTTAGATAGAGTCTTCAGTGTTTTATGATGATGAATACTAATAATGAACATTGCAAGTTTGTTGTCATCCTAACAGGGGACTAATAGAGCATCAGAAATTAACATATGTTGGTTATAAAATCATCTATAAATTGTTCACTTTTTTCACCAGTGAGCAGTGTGAGGCTGTGATCCAATATATTTGCATATCACCAGCATAACGCTGTGAAGTCACGGTGCCGTCATGGTGTGCCTACATGTAGACACACAGATGGAACACAGATAGTCATTCGAACGCTAACACAAACACACATATGTGATAAAGGTCATGCTTGTACCACAGCCATCCCCTATAGAGCAGATAATTGGCTTCAATTTTTCAGCATCTTGCTGCATACATTTGGATATTAATGAGAATAAATTTACTGCAGCTCCATCATGCCCTCACACTTTAAGATAGGCGGTTAATGTTAATACCACCGTGTGTTGCTTGAAAACAAGTATGTCAACATATGCTAAGTAATGCATTCATTACCTTGGTTAATGACCTCATCAGCATAACTGGTTATGGTTCAGTGTATGATGGAGAATATGGCAGGATATTAGGCTGCTCAAGTGCCTATTGCTTCTCGTGCACAAACACAAAGCACAGCTGTGAGCATTGCTAATACACAGAGAACAGGAGCTTAAAGGGCGCAAGGACTGTTGCATCATCTTGTTGCTATGCAACTGTCTAATTAGTCTTAGGTAGCTGACCTGAAAAATTGAAGGGGTATGAAAATAAGAATGGGATAGGTGGATGGATGTGGGTACATGTCGTCCTCTCTGAAAGAACACATCGTGGAGAGTTGGATGGAGGTAGCCATGTGCCGCAGAGGCCCAGGTATCCAGGATTTCATACCAATCAATCAAACACTATTCCAGGTGATTTCAGTGATTAATACCTCCTCTCTGCTTGAAGCTAATCAGTGAAACTACCTGGAAAAAGGCTCAGATAAGTAAAAAAAAATCACATCTAATCACGATCACAATGGGTGAAGCTACATTCTCTCAGAACTGTCATTATCATCATCCCCTGATTCCTGTACATCAGAACAGTTTTGTCCCTCTTTCAGTTCATACAGTCTGGCTTTTGTGAACAAATGGCAGAAAAGGTTTGGTTTTCACCCAGTGGAACTATTTTCATTTCTTCTGACTTCATGTTGAGACCTCATATGAATGCTAACAATGCTAACATGAATGCATCAAACAAATACGAGGTATGTTAATCAGTGAGCTTTAGAGTTGTTGGTAGGTAGATTGTCTTTAACACTAGAGAGAACCAGGCTAGTGTTTCCCCCTATTTTCAGTCATTTTGCTATGCTATGATAATTGCTTCCCCACTCTAGCTCTGTACTTAACCCAAAAACATGACAGTGGTCGATCTTCTCATTTAAACCTCTGGCAGGAAACAAATGAGCATATCTCCCAAGGTGTTGAACTCCTTTAAAAATATGATTTTACGTTATGTAGTCAACATATATTGTTTGACTTATCATGCTACTCCTCTGATCTCTCACTTTGTTGTCCACATCAAGGCCTTTCAGCAGCTCCTGGAGGACCCCGTGTGAATCCTACAGAAACCCCCCGCACACCACTCTCTCCCTGTATTGTGCTTTTTATACACCTACCTGCTGTTATTTAACCTTTAATGTTACGGTGTTGTTATTGATTGAAATGTAAATTTTCATGTGATTCATTGCGCTTTATGGTGCACTATTATATTTCACAGCTCTTTTAGCAACAGTGTGGATAAAACAACACTTCTTGAAATCTAAATCTGAATCTTCAGTAGAGAAAGACGCCCCGCTAATCACCAGTGGAATAAAATTACCATTTGAAACAGGTGCATAAGTTCAACAAAGATGAGAAACCAAAAGAGCGACGCTACACTTATCCAACTGTTCTAGGAAAGAAAAGGAGAGGCTTCTTAGAATTCAGAGGCAATGCCAAGAATGAATAAAATGTAATTGGTATTTTGTCAAAATAAAGGAGATATGTGTCTTTAAAAATATATACAGAGAGATGTGAGGAAAACAAATGTCTGTAAATCTAACATGCATAGATAGTGAATTGCCTTTCTGCCCTGATGATTAACACTAAAAGATTATTTCTGTGCAACTTTAATGAAAACAATTACAGTATGTTCAGTCACTTAATTGATTTTGAAGACACATTTTTGGTAGCACATATTTCCACAAAATCACACAAAAGAGGCAGATTAAATAAACCTGATTAGACCTTTCATGTGAGTCAATGCAGATTTGAAGTGATGTCTAGAAAGCAACTAGACTGCCCTTTGTAAAGGGCTAAAGAGGGGAGAGGAGGTGACAATGGATAATAACTTGATGTACGATGCTTCTGCAGTAAGCTTTAAATGTCTTATCTAAATTCATACACAATGACAGTGCCTCTTCCAAACCATGTCACGTTTATCATTTTCGTTGCACCGCCTGCCAGATAATGGACAAAAGAAAATCAATAAGTAAGAAAATCTTACTGATTGAACCACAGGGTGATAGCAACGAGCGCTGATAAATGCACTCTATTCTCGTGCATGCTGTATTGACTTTGTGGAGGATGGTCCTGAGCCTTATTCAGAGGGCTTTATGCAACATTTAATTTAACACTTTGCACCGGGTTGGGGAAAAAAAACACACTATACTGTACAAAAGAATACATTACTCTTAATGTGTGCATATACAGTATCTTTTCAAGGACAAAAATCTATTTAAACTTCACATTCAAACAGATGAATGCATTTACAGAAACAACAACAACAACAACAAAAACATCAATGTAGGAATTTAGTTTTAAAACAGGAAAGACAAGAAAAAACTATTACATAGATGTTCAGTGATCCATGATTGCTATGATTTACCTACTCGAGGCCCCCTAATAACTTCAAGTCATTTGACTGATGCTAACACCAATAGGTCATAAGCAATGTTTGACAGAAAAATTCATGGTTATTTTTGAAGTCTTACTGTGTAAAGGAGAAAGTTAAAGTCATGTTTATGGCAGTTAATCACAACAAGAACATTACTGCTGATGTGTTAACTGTGACTTTGTTGTGCATTCAGACCTGATGGGTTGTGAGTGTAGAAGAACACACACGTTACAACATTTGTTGCAAAATATTTCCTTTTTAACCTAAAACACAATGTACACAAAATGAAGAACCGACTAAAGGCCTGTCACTGTGCTTTTGTTGAGTAATTTCATAGAAAGGAATACGAGCTGGACAAAAGTAAAACATAACACCACTGGTAAAATTCAGTCAGTATGTTACCTTTGATAATTGAATTTCAGCTTAATTATACAAGCAGCATCTCTTGGAAATGGACTAGCGTGAAACAGTTTTAGTTTAATAAATTCATAACATTCTTGGAGAAACAAATTTTTTATGTATGCAGCAACAAGCTGCTCATTGTGGCTGTGACAAATTCCAGTCATGGATGTCATGTTGGATCACAGACACGATTACATTTATAATGCTTTTTTTTTTTGCATTGGTGTGTATTTGTGTGTGCTTTTGACTGAACAACAACACAACGTGAACTGTTACAGTCAAGTATTTTCCTCTGTGACGGCACGCGATCACATCAGGGGAGTTGTCACTTCTGCAATAAGCAGCTGTGCAAATAAGTGCTGCACTGTAACCTGTGGATGTCCTCACTTGTTCCTCTCCCCTGGGTGACAGAGATGGGCAGGTTTGTTAAAGGATATCAGCAAGGTCACCAGCTTGTGTACTTTTGCCATGTTACATGTATCTGCACTTCACAGCATTATACGCATTTGTAGTTCTGCAGCAAAGGCAAACATACTTGTGACTTCGGGGAATGGTTGTACACGTCCATCATAATGGTCATGATGGACAGCACGACATGTCTTTTTATTGCCTGACCTAGTCGCACAACAACCAAGCATGTGACAGTGTTTGATGTGCAGCCAACACACAGACACGGACACATGTTTACACGCTCCTGTAGTTAATGAGGTTCAGCAGCAGCATTCATTTCAAACAGCTTTTAAGCTTTTGCAGTTGTCAGTTTATTAGGAACAACTAGCTAAAACGTATGCAGACTAATACGACAAACCTGCAATAAATTCTGCCGTCATAAAGGTTATAATGTTCATTTTTTTATTTTGTTTTTCAGCTAGGGTGTTCCTAATAAACTGACAACTGATTGTAGTTGGTTTGTACCATCAGTAGGCATGGACAGCTTGCTGCAACATAAGCAGAAATTGTGCCTGCATGCTTTATGTGTAGCTGGGGGATTAACATTTGATTCCTGGCTGAGATTGAAATATGTTCTTTGAGTCTGATTTTGCACAACATGAACACAACTACAAACGCTTGATTAGTTTCTCTTCAAAACTTTCCACTATGCTTGCTCTCATCTCTTAAGAGTCTGCTGTGACCTTATTTTACATCCTTCATGTTGCCCCTCCACCATTTGGGTACTTAATTGCATCTTGCAAACTCCAAACTTCTTCCAAACTAACAAATGAACTTTAAATCTGCATCAACTGATTTTTTTAAATGGGACACAATCTTTCTATTCAGAGGTTAAAATAGATTATGATTGAAAATAAGCTATTTGAGTAATCAGTGTGCCTTCAAGACACAAATGCACAAAGAGCTACTGGACCTGAAGTGAGTCTCAGCTAGCCAGTTTCCTTTAAAGGAACGTGACTTCAAGCTTGTCCCATCGGTGTGGCTTTTCTTCAGCTTTGCTAAACTAATTGGAACTTACATGTGCATGTGAACACCCTCGACTTCTGTAACTTGTAGCATTACAACAGGGTGATCAATAATGTTACGCGGCAAGGCATGTGTTTTGGCCCCTGTCACATCTCTTTCTCTTTTCTCTCTCCATCCTTTGACCTCGCCACCAGGCTTGCCTTTGTCTCTTCCTCAGCCCTTCCGCCCTTCATCCCCTCTCCTTTCTTTCCCCCCATCCATCCTCGCCTACGGCAAAGTCTTCCACTCCACGCCTTTGCTCAAATGCTGGCTTTGTGCAGTCATGGTGTTAGGCAGGCTGGTTGAAGACGCAATTTAATTAGCAAGTCAGGCGATAAATTACCCCCGCAATTAAAAGGCAGCCCCTCTTTTTTTGTTCATGCCTATGGGGAGAGCTCTCTAAACAAACCACAGCTCTCTCTGTGCAGACACAACACTTCACTGATGAGCGCACACAAGTTTAGCGTGACCGTGCTCTGCTCCAAAATGATGTAAATACAGTTGTGAGTGGCCTTCTCCAAAGAGCCAAGCTCCATTTCCTCCTGTCTTGGTAACAGGCGAGCTTTATCTCCTGTTACAGAGCTCTGGCTTTGGCTGAGGCCCAGGAAGCACCAGGGAGAGAACACAGAGTCGACTTCAATAGCCCACACACACACGCACAAATGCAAAAAGACACGTTCACGCACAAACACACAGAACAGACGTGGTTGCAAAAGCAAGTCTAAGGACCCAGCCAGTCTGTCCTTGGTGTTTCACTTCCTGCTGATCAGAGGTGAGCAGTCCTTCACAGGCTTTTTGTCCATCAAATAGGCTCTCTGAGGATACTACTGAGCCGATCTTAAACGACTGTTTCTTTTTCAAAGCCTCTTTTTAAATGAATTAGTAATGACAATGATTCACGCTCAAATAACTCTTTTTTTCTACCATGTAGCTACACATTAAATTATTTCCTGTGAATATGTGGCCTGTGAATACTACATCAGCACTCCTATGCACCCCAAAGTACTTTTGTTTAAACCTCAACAGAGACTGGAAAACATCCGTCTTCAGATTAGTCAGTCAGGCAAAAGCTTGATTGACGTAGTGGTATTTTCTCTGGGTAGAACAATAAATGTTTTGCTTACATCAACAGCAAGGCAAAAATTCTTTAATTCATTCACAAAACCTGTTTAAAGCAGCCATAGTCTATATCTTTTCTAACAATGCATCAGATGACAATGTGAAAACAATGTGAAAAGGGTTGCTTGTAGTGAATTATCACTTGAATCTGCTCTGTTTTCTGAAGCAGCAGGCAGCTGATTTCAGCAAAAGAAAACTCAGATAAACCCATTGTACACTACCTGCTCAGCACTGTGCAGCAGACAGGCAGTTGGTGACTGTGAGCTGGTAAACACAGAGGAGAATTCAACACTTGAAGAGGCAGATATTTCCCTCAAAGTTGGTAGAGACCAAAAACCAGACGCCCAGATATACTACTCCAAATGAATGATAATGGTTCTCCATAACTGCTGGAGGTACAAACAGGCAAACATTTGCCAACAAGTTAGCTGTATCTGCCCCCACATGGCCAAGACAATCAATTATTGCAGGTTAAAGTAGTCATTTTCACCCCATGAATGTGTTGTGCAGCTCGGGAAAGAGCCAAACTCTCCAAGGATGAAGCTGGAGGACGGCCATAGAGAGCTGAAGTGAGACCTGAATTAATGAATAGGCTCTGTACCTCATTCAAAATCCCACTGACTACAGTAGCTGCACTATTATCTTAGATTATTGATACTGAACCCCAGGATAATGTTATCTTTTTCCAGAAATACTGATAAAAGCAATGCTCAGTGACAGAATAGATTAAATCACTGGAGCTAGCATGGAGGTGACATTAGGATTCTCTATAGTGTCTGACAATCCTTTGTGTTGAATGAAGGCCTCAAGGCTCCAGATCTGTCACCTCATTTATGAATGTCAGTTATTTAAAACATCTCCTGATTTAGAGTATTTGCTTTGCATGACATTTGCTTGCAATCTATAGCTAATAATTATGGTTTTCTCTAAAGGGGACCATTATGTCCAGCGTCATCACCAAGCACTCTCAGTTTCCTCTGTAGCTCCAAGGAAATCACGTCAGACTTATCACTGAACGATTAATGAGTGGGAGATACAAAGTCCAGACAAACGTCATGGTTGTGCAATGAAAGCATTAAGGCACTAAAAAGACTGGCCTTTGTTCAACCGACTGGGAGAGCTGAGGGTTTCGGAGGCCGACTGGAAAAATGAGGCACCCTTTGCGAAATAAGTCTGGGTAATCCATCAGATGCCAGGACTCATTATGGCTGTGGGTACACCATGAAAGAAAGCCCTTTATCAAGGTTTCCTGTTCTTATTAGTAGCACTCAAGCAAAGAATAGTAGCAGTCCCTCCTTCATCCCCCACCTCTGTGCTGGGGGTGGGGGCCCGCTGCTGACACAGAGAAGCAAAGTCATTCTCTGGCCTTCATTCCCTGGCCAGTTCTGCGGGCAGGCCTGCCAACTCGTGAGGATGAGTGTGTGTGTGTTGTCTTTGCTCACGAGTGT
This sequence comes from Lates japonicus, assembly GCA_033238685.1. Lineage (NCBI taxonomy): Eukaryota > Metazoa > Chordata > Actinopteri > Centropomidae > Lates > Lates japonicus. Next base: position 7,289,383 of record BRZM01000035.1, read on the forward strand.
GTATGTGTGCACACACACATATCCGGGGAGGCTCAATAGTCACTGTCGGAAACCTTTTTGCCAGCTGCAGCACATCCTCCCCTTCACTGACGGTGGCCAAATCCAAAATGGTAGGAGCTATTTTAAGCCAGTCATTCTCAAAATGGTGACACACAACACTGTAACTACTGCAGTGGACTTGGTCTCTCAAACATGGTATTCAAAGAAGTGTATTTTTTGTTACCGCATGCTATTCTGAAGTTAGATCTCAAGGGAACACGAGTCTTGCCTCTTCTTGCGGTCCCCACAGGGAATTTTTTTGTGGTGAAAAAGTAAACTTGTACTACGCTACTATGCCTACTCATCCAAAACAGCTCGCAGAACTGCTGAGTATGACAATATGAAGAGGAATGTGCCAATCCAGGATGTTAAGCCACACCACACTGTGTGAGAATGACACCTGGTACATCACAAGCCTATTGGCCCCTTGAGAATCTTCTGCCAAATTATGGCTTTTTGTCGCTCGCTGGGTAGTCAGTCAGGAAGTACGCTGACAAAGTTTCGAGATGGCTGCATTAAAGACTATGACCACGTGAAAGCCAGACTATTACTGATAAATCAACCATTACATTTAATCTCCTTTTCATTGCAAGACACTGCATTACTGGTGGTGTTGCAAACTGATGCAATACCTAAAGAGGCCAGCAGAGGGCAGTAGGTGACAGTAATGGTGGCATGTCACTGTCAGAGCTGTCCAGATGAAGGGTAGCAAGGACTGTGGAACATCAAGGAATCTTGAAGTATGGCAGGTGGAGCGAATAATGTCTTGAAAAGGGAAGAGAACAAAATGGTACAAAGACAGCAAATTAGCCCATCTCCAAAGATGAGGAGGTTCAATTATCACAGCCAGAGACTAGCTGACAGTGCACGAGGGGAGCCGGATTGAACTTTTCAAAGAAGTAGAGGCGCAGCGTGAGGGTCATTAAAACAGAGAGGCTGCCACTTGACAGAATGAAAGGTGGCAAATAGGACTGGACTTTTGCACTTTGGATGCCGAGAGTTCTTTAGGTGCAAGCAGGAAGAGAGACAGACAGATGCCTCAGGGTGTATGTACAAGCATAGCAGTCAGTCTTTTGACATCCCAATACAAGCCGAACCCCCTGTCCCCACCTGCCTCCCTCTCTCTCTCCCTCCCTCTCTCCACAGGCTCTTGGATTCTGCCCTAATCAAGGTGGCAGCATGAAGAAGAGTGTTTGGACGAACTGGAAACAAAGACGCTGTGTTCTGCTCTCCACAGATGCAGGGACAGTCACAGCTTTCACCATAAACAAGGCGAAAATAATACACAAATGAGCACTGTAGGCTTCTGTATGATAAACATCAGTTTTTGTGAGCGTGTGTGTGGGTGTTATGTTTACATTCAAACTCTGTAAACACCTGTCATGCGTGCGCACTCATCAATGTGGTCCTATCATCTGCATGTCAAAGGTTACCAAACAAGCTCACGGCTGAGCAAGCAGTGGGATCAAACAGAGGAAAGCAGGAGGCAAATCAGTTGACTTTTCCCCCAGATGGGATGACTACTGACAGCAGCTCACAGCCTCGATACAAACACACACAACACGACCATGCAGTCATGGTGACACACACACACACACACTTCAGACTTGCCCGCGCATTTGCCCGGGCTTGAGCTCGAGCACGTGCATAAATTCCTGACTATCTAGTCCTTCACCATGCATGCTGCTAATTGGGGCCTGATGGAGGAAGTCCACTCTATCCAGAGAAACAATGAAGCAGGCAGTGGAGGATATCGCCAGGCAACACAAATGGAGTCACAGAATGGCCCTACAGATAAAATCTCTGCCAGCGCCTCCGAAACCCCACAGGAGCCTTTTCTTCTTTGCCTTTTCTTCAGGTGCTGGCACGGATGAACATGAAGGGGCCTAATTAAGGGTCGTTTCCCAGGGGAGTCAGTTAGACCAGCTGCATTATTTGCCCGGTCCGATATGCAGCCAGGCTGCTGTTTTCCATTTCTTCTTGTGCCTGAGGCCTATGTGCTTGCCCTACTTCAGTCCACAAGGTGCTCTCAGTCTAGTGAAAGTGAATGGGTGAGCCTGGAGGACACGTGGGACACACAGGGAGCCTCTCATTTCTCATATGATATTGGGAACATGTTCGAATTTAGCCTTTTGGACTTTGGGAATTGATTTGATCAAGGTAAAATTGATTACATTAGCACTACAGTAGTTCGTCATCAGTGCAGAGCATGAGTATCTCTTGATGCTCTGGTCACAAATGTCAAATTCAGTGATATCTTAGTTGTCGGGCTCCCTTAAAGCTATAATGCCCTTGGCACCTCAGCGCAGCCTCAAAAGCAGTACAAATGAACTAATTAAATATTATTACACACCACTGGAAAAAAGGCTTTGTTATCTTTGGGTGCTTAGCCTTCACAGCTCAGGCAGTGATATCCAAGCAACCCTGAATTTATCCCTCCTATTCTCTCCGCACTCGCCATTCTTCCAAACACAAAGCTAATATGCGGCGGGCCTGACAGTCACTACTGCGTGAGGAGGCATTTACATAAGCTTGTGTATACGGCCATTGTGATGATAATAGGCGTGTGATCTCCTGTGTCAGCGAATGAGAAAAACATCTCATCCATTCAAATAGATATGTCAGCCAAAGCATTAGCCTCCCCTATAATTGGCCACAGAGGTCACCCTGGCAAAGCCGAGAGGCGACATTTAATGTGGCACAAGAATTTGTTGTGCTTATTCATAACACCCCCCCACCCCCACCCCCCCACCACCAAACAGACAAAACTGCTTGTGCCCGGCTGAAATGTGACACCCGGCCCACTAGGTGCCAGTTGCGACTGCCCATCCAAAGGACATGTTTTTATGTAAGATTTCTTTAATGGTTTCCATTAATATCACTCATGTCCACCGTCCCTGTTGAGGCGGCCCCGTCTCATCCTCTTAATGCATTATTTGTGCACTCTGTGGCAAAGGACAGTGACAGTCAGTTCAGAAGATTACAAACTAACATGGAAACCTGACCTTGCAGGGATGACACTGCCGTTAATCTAGGTGTTCTGGCTTTATAATTTTTTTATTTATTTTTTCAGGAAAGCTCATGGCTTATCCTCCTCACATATTTCTTGTCTCTGAAATAGAGACAACGAGCGAGACAGGAGGTGAACAGACAGAGAGCTGTGGCTGAGAGAATGAACTAAGACTCAAATAAACTGAAAGTAGAAAATGCAGCAGAAATGTCAGGAACAATGTACCACTGACATACTATCCTTTCAAAATCAGTGTATCTCTCTGTAGATCAATCAGTGAAAAAAAAAAAAAAAAATCAAGCTTGAGCGCTCAACTATGTACCTAATACTTCTGTCAGAAGCTAGAATTAAGATTTAGAGGGCTGCATTTTCCATCAGATGACATTTTGTCTTACATCACCTCATTTCAGGTTAATTAATGCTTGACCTCTTTGTGAACAACATCTCACATTTCACCTTTATTATTCCACTGGTGAGTTTTGAAATATCTCATCTTTCATCTTCATTAGTTAATTTCCAGCCTCTCCACATTTCCACAATTCCACAATGTCAAAGACGGTACTTTGACTTTATTCACAGCCTTCACAAATCACTAATTAATTGTTGGATGCTGCTTTTTAAAGTCCCTATGGGTAGGATTTGAATTTTTGGCTTTGCTGATTCTTGACAGGCAGCAAAACATGTTGTCACACTGCACCAATTTCCACAGTTTTTTTCTTCTGGTCAAAACATGTCATCAGAATAATTGAAGTGCAGCTGTAACTACCCAGAATAGTGGCATTAATCTGGCGACACCTGTGGTTACTGTGGTAACAGCAAATGCAGCAAATGGAGAGAAAGTACTCATACATTGTCATAAATACAATAGAGAAGCAACAGGTGTATCTTTTTTACAGTGCATCAAAACAAACTCTTGTTGTTTAAGTGAGACAATATAATTGCAACGTGGTTGGATTTCATGTGGTGCACAGCATGAGTAGTGTTCCACACAAAAGCAGAGCTCTGTACCAGCAACAGGAGTCGGTTACTTGGAGTTGTGGAGCCTGCAGCACTTTGTCTAACAGCTCCCTATGTCTTCTCTTTGTTGCATTACTGTCTTCCAAAAATTTTCAATGTTGATGAAAAATGCAAATCACTGTAGTCTTGTTGTCTTGATGCATTTTTGCAACACACAGTGTTTCCTGTGAATGTATATGTGATCCTTTGAGTATGTTTTCTTTGAGTCTCTGTCCCAGAGAGATTTGACCATGGAGTTCCCACCATCTACCTGTAGGCATCTCTGCACTATTAGCATCTTTACTCTGGTGGATTTTGCTCTGTCTCCTGCCTACATTGGCCTGTTTCTAACTGTGTGAAGATGCTTCATGTCAACGGAGTCTAATTGTAAAATGATATTCTGTTGCCTTCTAAATCTGAGTATTTGTTGTTCAATCCAATTGATCTCCCTTCAGTGCATTATATGTCTGTCCAGTACTTGTTGTTGAGGTCTGGGATATGATTGACATTTTTCTTCTCAATCTTACTCCTATCTTCATCCATCAGATGCAGTATCTTAGACCTCACTGACTGAAGTTTGATGAAACTTTGGAGACTTTGGGGGTTTTCTGGCATTTTCAAAATGGCACTGCTTGACCAACAACAGGTGCTGCAATTACAGGTCACAAACAAAGTGACTGCTTCAGAGTGTAACATTTGCAATGGACACATATTACAGTTGGCTGTTATCTTGTCACTTTTTGTCATACTTTTTCCAAAGTCATCCCACGGTGTAATGCACCCAACTGTCATCATCTGCTCTCACCACTTTAAACCAAACAGAAAGCTGAAGCTCTGCTGTGTGCAGAGTGGATTGGCACCAGGTCTGTCTGAAAATGAATATTGACACTTCAAAAGTAGGAATGAAATTCACAGTGAATTAAAAGTGCATTATAAAATTATACATCAATAAAAGGAAATTATGTTCATGTGAATTTTGCCTGAATTTGGGTGTGACTTCAATATTGGCACTTTTGAAGAGGATGGAAGAGCAGAATGGATTCAATTTTAGTTTGTGTTTGTTCAGTCTGGAGCAGAGCTGTCGTAAAAAAAAACAAAAAAAAAAACTCTGAGGATGAGAACAATTGATGAGTAATCAGGGAAAATATTACGTATAAATATATCTAATTTATTAAAGTGGTGTCTAAAAGAATAGACGTAAGATCACAAACCAACATGAATATTGTTATCAATCCTGGTTAGGCCGTCTCTTTTCACCTGGTTCTCTTGTCTGTGTCTCCTTGTGTCTCCTCCTCTGTGTGTGAGAGTGTGTGTGTGTTTCTCAGCAGGGGCGTGGCACAGCACCGGATAATGGGTTCACCTATTCCTCATCTTCTCATCAGTGGTCAGCATATCTACCCTGGTCATCCTGTCACTCGTCACCAGTTTGTCGGCTTTGCCTGGTGGTAACTTTTTCGTTTTGTCCTTGTGTTTTTTTCAGTCTGGAGCTTTTTTTAGTCCGGAGCTGTTGCCTACTCCTGCTGGGAAGCCTGTCTGTGTCCCAGTCTCCAATTCCTCTTTCAGTCTCTTGCAGACTCAAACCACTCTCCAGCCCCTTCATCCCTCATCTTCCTCAGCCTTCACCCACTCTGCCTTTTTCGTTTAACACTCCCTGTTTCATTGCTACCTTGGCATGTGTGTGTTCTGTGTCTGCTAACAAATCCTGTTGACTTCCTGTTGTAAAATATATTAAATTTGATTCTTTTTCTATACGAAACATATCAGCAGGTTTCAAACAACATGCTTGTTAGATGGTCAAATGGTGTCTGAAACTGCAACCCCGCCACACTTTCCCAGTGTCAGAATTGGGTGGGGTTGGGTCCCACCTGTCTTAAAACTGACAATCCAACAAGTCCCCTCTGGTGTACAAATGTGGGAAAGTAGGCCGAGCTTTCTGTTCTTCATTTTTCACTCTTTGCGTGTAAAAATAAATGTAACACCATGAATACATTCAAGGAGGAGAAATGCTCTGAAAGAGTCCACCTGTTACAGTCTCCACCTTTTGTGCAGTTATTGTAACTTGCCACTATGATGGCAGGCTTTTACTGCCACCTTTGAGCACGGCCATACGGAACAGCTATTTATAGTTTCAAGTACAACCCCTCCCTCTCTCCAGTTGCACATTGAGTATACACAATATCCCATCCTGTTTTAATCCTTCAGGATGCTTACATACAGGCGTTCCCTCTGTCTCCTGCACATACAGGAGAACATTCACTTTCCTCAAAGTTCCTCAAAATTGCCTGGGAAAAATAAATCTTCAGATGTGGTACAAAATGCATCAGCCACAGGGTGCCATGAGCCTTTATGGGTACTTATTTTAAAAATGTACAAAAGCGAAATAATTACCACTTTTGAGTCAATTCCAATTCAAGTTAATATACATTTATAAAATCCAAAGGCACCTCTGGGCCCTCGTGTTGTTTCATGCTCTTTGTGTAGCAATCAAATCGCCTCTGAGTCTTCTCTCCCAGCATGAGCACAGGACCACGTGGGACCGAGATTGGCCTCCTCATGCGTTAATGTTACACCTCATCTCTGGGCATGGCCAGCGGCAATAGCATGTTTTCCACACAAGATGATGAGATCTCTGATTCTTATGCAGATGAGAGGAACACCACCGCACTCCCCAGCTCGCCTTGCATTGCTGTTATCATTTCTGCCCAAGGCCCTTTTATTTATGTTTAATAGAGTATTACATCAGCTTGTCCCTCTCCACCACCACAATATACATAACACTCATCCATGAGGACATTAATAATTGATTGCCCCTAGTACTGGCCAGTGTTACATTGTTTGTTGGTGTATCTTGGCTCCTGAGGGGAGCTATGGCCCTGTGGTTAGTGGTCTTGGTTTCACATCTGTCCTCCAGGGCAGATGTTGAGATCAAGAAGGTCCTGGAGGAGCCATACCAACACTACCCAACAGCAAAGTGTGCTTCTTAAGTGCTAAAGACTCTTGTAGGCAAAATGGTGAGATACAATATAGGATAACAATAATGTAAAATAATAATAACAGAAGTAAGTAGTGAGGCAGCAAAATGGCCTATCAAAGACTGAAATGTAACACAGCAATACACCAAAGTGATTAAAAATGGATAACTTAGAAATGTAATAAAACCTTCGAGGTGTTTCGTCATCAGGAGGTTGTTAATGTGACTTGTAATTAACCAGGTTTCTTCAAATTAACTACTCAATCATGTTTAAATCATATCTCAAAGAGTCGGTTCAACTAAATTTAAAAAAAATTTCTCACTTACCTCTAGTGGTAAGAAAAGCGACAGATTCATTTGTTTCATTTATTTATGCTGAAGTGACAGAGTCCTCTTGTGGCTGTAGTAATTATGACTCTTGACTTTCAGGAGGAAAAGAGGAAGTAGGGATGACATTATATAGAACCACAAAGTCCACAGAGGGAGGAGGCCTAGAGAAGGTTGATGTGTCAATAATGCACCATGACAAACCTAGATGTTTTTCTAACCTTAACTGAGTACTTATTTTAACCCAAACCACCAACAGTTTTGGAAGGCACAAGCAAACAATGTTGTCTTGTTGACAGTGACGTTAAATCAGCCACTAACATAGTACTTTCATTTGGAGAACTTGTTGGTATCTAACCATGTTGATGGGTGGCTTTGGTTGAGATATCTGTATCTGAGGTTCGATAATTGTACCTGACCTTGAACCTCAGAGTCACGTGTCTCAAAAAATGTTGTAGTGAACAAAGAGCTGAACCAGTTGACCTTTAATAATAATTAATGAGCTTTTGGTGGTGTACAAAAGAATTAGATTGCAAGTTAAGTACAAAATAAATTTATTTTGTAGGGTGGCTGGGCTCACCTTTCTAAATAGAGTAAGGCCAATCTAAGAAATCTGGAGGGAGATCAGAGTTGGACCTTTGCTCTTTTGCATTCAAAGGAGGCAGATGGGGGTGGTTCAGGCATCTGATTAGGATGCGTCCCATTACAGGTTTCCTGGGAAGGTCCAACTGGGTGGAGACCCAGAGCACACGACGGGATTACACATCCCATCTAGGCTGGCCTAGAAACGTCTGTTTTGAAGGATATCTTGGATACCTTGTTTAGATGCATGGATCTCTGAGGTTTCTGACCCCTATTCAGTGGAGGTAAATGGAATTTCTGTAGCATCTCTTTTCAGAATTTGTGTCCCTTTTACTCTGAATAATGCACACCTACCTAGGGACTGGACTGGCTGTAGTCCAGGGACTATTTCTTCAGTAGAAAGGAGTTGCAATGAAAACTGCTGACACAGAGGTCTACGGACTTTGCAGAGAAAAACTTTTGAGATGTTAAATTTTCAATTTAATTTTTCAGTGCTGTGAGCAGCATAAGCAAAATTCGATACCTTTCCAGCATGTTGGGAGGCAAATGTAACCAAAACTGGTTAGATACCACTAGAGGTAAATATTAAAATGTGTTTTTGTAATTTTGATGGACTGGTCCTAATTGATTTAATCTAATAAAATATTCCAAAAACCAATTGGATGGCATTTTGTGTCTGGCTTAATTTGGCCTGCTGGTCTTACACTAAGAATATGGGATTCAGCAGCACAAGACAATAAGAGAAAACACTACACACTGACATCCAATAATATGTAGAAAGCAACATAATCCAACTGTGGTAATGAGATTCCTGCAGCAACAGGGTGCGTCTGAATGCCAGGCTGATATATTACTGGACAGGAATGATATCTGCTGAAGGTTACTGAATGCTAGAAAAAAACTCCAGTGCTCAGGATGGCTTACTCATCAAGCAATTACAGTTATTCAGCTACTCGCACAGTTGATCCCTACAGACCATCCAGTGTGGTTGTCAGGGAGACCAGACTGTCTACTTTTATACCCGGAATTAACATACATCTCTTATCTGGATTGTGTCTGGATGTGATATATCCGGATTACCTTTGGACCTGACATTAAAATCTGACTCCAGTGTTTCCATTAAAGTCAGATTGTTCTTTTCCTTCACAACATGCAAATTTCTCTGCTTTCTTCTTCTTCTCATAATATTTAAATCTTTTATAAAGGTGGAGAGCCTTGTCATATTCACTTTCTCTTTCACTTCACAAAAGTTTTCTGAGATAAGATATATTGCTTTGGTATATTGGGAACAAAAACTGAGGAGAAAGCAGTTTAATCTAAATATTATTACTGCTGAGAGCTTTGGTATTCCACACTGAAAAAGATAACTATAATGATTTGATTTTGATAAAATTCACTCAACAGTTAGTGCTGTTAATTAGTTTTTGGGTTACAAATACAGCTCTCTGCCACCTTTCAGCTTTGTGTGCACATTCTAGCCACACCTGCAGACAAACTACCATTTTTAATGAGATTAAAGTGTTTCATTAAAACATGGACAAAACAAAGCACAGGCCTCCCCGCCTTCCATTGTGCTAAAACAAATTCCTACACACTCTGTTTCCCTTGCAGTGAAATTATTTTACTGAAAATACATATATATAATATATAATATAATAACCCTGAAAACTTTGTTAGTTTAATGGTTTCAGCAGTGGCCATCATGTTATATGGGCATTTTTACAGGTTGGGAGGATTAAAACAAGAGGGAACAGCCTTTCTTTATGGTCAAATCAAAGAGAAGCTCTTGCTTTTCCATCTGCTGTGACACAAACCACAGCGACAATGAGACGCTGACAGGTGATAGGAATACAACATGTGCGTTGGTGGATATTCGGTTATGTGTCTGTATTTTATACAATGAACGAGGGACTGGGCTTCTTTGTTTTGGTCTATCAGGATTTTTCATTTAAACAGCATCATTAAAAATGATAGAGAGAGAGAGTGAAAAGAGAGAGAGAGAGAGAGAGAGAGAGAAAGGCTGTAGCAAATGGAGAAAAACTGACACATACATTTTCTTTAATGCTGTGCTGAAAATCCTTTCCTCCAGCACAGACTGTATGCATGAGTTGGCATCAAATACAGAAAGAAATGCAACCTGATTATTTAATTAGATATTCTTTTAGTTGAGCTGCTCCATAAAGATCACTATATACAATATATGGAACAGCTCACAAGCACAGCCCTTTTGATAAGCAAACCTATTCCGAGGTTAATGAGTTGAGCTCAGTTAATGAATTTCTCTAAAGCTGCAACGCATGCACTCTCTCTCTCTCTCACACACACACACAACCATGTAAGTGCACGCATGCACAACACACACATAATGTTCATTTTTATTAGTTAATATTTGAGTATCCACATTACAAGCTAAGGAACTGCATTTAATCCTAAGTAAAAGATAGAAATTTGCTTGCAAAGAGTATGAATTGTTATTGATGTGTTAGATGTACATGAAGAGACAGAAGTGCACACAAAGCTGAAGATGAACAGAAGGGTAGCAGTAATCTAACATGCAGATACAGTGTGCAAGGCGTTTTGAGCTCTGTGCTCTTCCTCAGGCAGCACTCTGTCTGCCCGCTGCATGGGATTATTTTCAGAAACAGTTGACTGAGGGAATGAATTATACTGCAAATGTACATGTTTTTTTTAATGGAATAAATTAAGCTTCAAACAGTTTTTATGCTTTTTATTAGCACATATATAATTTGTGTATAGACCTTTTCATTGGAAATGCATCACTAGGAAACAGCTTGGGTCCACATTTATTTCCTGTCAGCTGTTGATATTAGAAATAATTATAGCTGGTGTTTGTATCTGCAGTGGTATTTGTGGTGTTTCTTCCATTAGGGTCAAACTATACAGAAAAAAAGACTTTTTTTTTTCTGAACCCACAAGTTATTATGACCGCTATCCATGGGGCTGATCCTAGAGCTGTCAGGGTACTTTCTGTCAACTCTGTTGGCAGTTTATAATACTGCTGGTGTGGGCCTGACAACAAATGGTTTTCCTTAACGTATTAAAACAAACAAATTGCCTCATTGCATTTGAATTGCTACAATAAGTGGATTTGTTAACAGAGATGAAATAAATTTGTACTAAGTGAACTTTGACAGGCAGCTTTACACTGTTCTCCAGTAAACTGCCTTAAGAACCACATATTTCAAGAAGATGCACACATGAATTTTGCTGTGCCACTTTGTGGTGTGACCAGGCAAAGGTATATGTCAGGGTCTTAATACATTTTTTGTATTCGTGAATGGGGGCATGTTCAACCTAAAACATGGTGTTTAGTTGCTGTTTAAGTTGTTTTTCCTTGCCCCGTCTGCAGCAGCCTTCATTGTTTGGCCTTGGTTTTAATCAGTTGAGTCAAAGCAAATTGTTTAATAATCACGAACTTCCATTATATTTAGTGGCCACATAGTCGCAGTCATTTTGTCTGGGTGAATACATTTGAGAGAACAACATTTCTTTACTGCAGTGATTCAAAGCAAATAGTAGGAACTCAATTGGTGGTGCCATACTGCAGCAACAGATTTAGGTTTATGACCATTGTGGATGGCAAAGAGCAGCTTCCAGCAGCAGCAGACAGAAAGGAAACTCGACAAAACCTCCAAACTTTGCACCAGTGTTTGTGAATTTGGCTCTGGCTGCCCACTACCCCCTGATGTTTTCCCATCACAGATTGTTGCCTTCAAATACAGGCTGCTCTCAAAGGACTCTGTTTGGAACTGTACCGCAGAGGTCGTATGGTCAGTAACCTCATGATAGCCTCCTTTTTTTCGGTCTTCCGCCATTTTGTCTGGTCATCCATTTCGGTCCGCACCTGCTGAGCGCCGTCAGAGGACTGACATTCTGCCTCACCTCAAGGCCAATGTTGTTACAACAAATTGTTGGGTGACCCGCTCACCTCTGCCTGTTGACAGGTTCTCTGAAGCAAAGTGCCTTTTAGCAATTCATTTCAGTCCATTCTCCCTTTTAATATTAACTATTTAAAATCCACTGAGATGGTAGTGTAATCTAAGTTGTAACAGACATCTGACAGCAGTTCAATAGAATCAACACTGGTAGTGTTTGTAAGCTCACATCACATCACATCAACCCCTTCACTTGTCAAACAGAAGTTATTATTATTCTAGCTGAATGCGCCAAATTCACACTTTAAGCTAAATATCATTAGACTGAAATGTAACTTCACATGAAACATATAATTTTGTACATTTTGCTTAAAACTTATGAGTTTTGGTAACAATTTTATCCTGGGTAATGGATAAGTGGTAATTGGAGCATATGCGTATAGCTGAAGTTGTAACAGAGTCCGCTACATTTTGCAAATGTGCTACTTAAAAAAATGCTAGCTTAAGATGTGAAGTTTTGTTGTACATTAATAGTGTCTTACCAAAATGCACTGTGTATCCTTGGGGGGTAATTACACTTGAAATGTTTTTAAATTCCATTCGTTTGGGGCCATGTCTTCTTCCCTGTCTACAGTGTGAAGCCATTTGCAGGTATGTGTATCATCACTTGGGTATTCTCATGTATGCTCGCAGAACAAGGAAGCATTTTAGTCTTATAACAGTAACTTAAATTACATGACACTGACAGTTTGGTTTGTGTTGTAATTAACCAACCAACCAATCACCATGGAGACTCTGTAAACTAAATGGGCAGGATGCTTATTCAGTGAGTAAAGTGTGGTCACACCAAGCAAATATCATCATGTTGAATATTATGACATTCTAAGTTCTGCATATGTATTGTACTTGGTTTATTTATCAAATTTTGGCCCTTTTTTTACATTCAGTTTTTAATTACAGGACCTGAGGGAGATTTACTCTTGCCCTACACTTCTCTCTAGAGATGTTCAATGTGTGAGCACCTTCAAATGTATTATTTAACTGTGTGGTATGTTGAGGTTGCTGCGGCTTTCCGTTCAAGAGCTCCAGAATTAAAAATGTATCACAAGTGAAAACGAGCAAACAGTATGTTTACTCCAGTGAAAATTCTGCCTTATTAACCTATGGGCAACAAAATTCACTGTATTTATTTGATGATTCCACTCACAGTGTCGCCCCTGCATTTTCAGCCTGCTCCTAAAGTAAATGTTGTCATTTTCATTAAAACGTTGCCATATTTGGACTTCCGGTGAGACGCGACACCAACACGGCCGCATAGCTTTTGGCTCTGCTCTGCTTGGCTCCCCTACCCCCATGCCATAGTCGACATATATGGACTAAATTTCGCTATATGGTTATACAAAGTGCTATTACCAAGTATGTCACAAGACCCGAGGCAAAATCCTCCTCGCTCATTGAAACAATCAAAAAAGAACGCAACGGAGAATAAGATGGATGCACAAGACCGCAGGCCAGCCACACCTGACGAGACCATGTCCGAGCTTGCCAGCATCAAAAACCTGTTGCAAGGGATAGCAGCAGATGTGAGCAGCATGAAAAACAGGCCTGGAAATGCTGAAAAACACCGTGGAGCAGCTTGGAGCACGAGTGACGGAGGCTGAAACCAGGATCTCTGATTTGGAGGACGCTAGAAATAGCAGAGGGGCTAGCATAGACTCAGCAGAATCAAACTTAAAAAAGCTCCAGGAAAAAGATACATACTTAGAAGATGCAGGCAGGCGCAATAATATGCCCTTTTCATGCAGATGCATTACAGTAGTTTAGTTAGAGTAGGAGAGCCTCGTGTTCTGTTTTGGCTCGTAGTTGTCTTTTTATATACATTTTATTAATGTCTTGACAAACAGTGTTGAGTTGATAAATTCGGTTGTTTCACGAGGGAGAGATCCAACAGGGTAAATTCTGGTAAATTATTTTAACTATTTGACTAACTATACATCTAGTAACAAATTATGGGTGAATTGATTAGACTGACATCATTGAATGTTAAGGGGCGCAAACTCAGGAATCAAAAGGAAAAAGATTCTATTGTATCTTAAACAGAAAGACTCAGATCTGGTCTTCCTGCAGGAGACTCACCTGGAAAAGAGGGACTTGTTATTACTGCAAAGGGATTGGGTTGGAAAAGTTCTTTACAGTGCCAGGTCTTCTAGTCAAAGGGGAGTTGCCATCTTAACTTGGAAGAATTTTAATATTAAAATACTCAAACAACAATCAGATAAGGAGGGGAGATGGATAGCTATGGACGCTGAACTCTATGGTATTAGGTGTACTTTTATGAACATATATGCTCCAACAGCAGACCAGCCAGGTTTCTTTGTAGACGTTAGTAATGCAATTACACAGTTGGGGAGTTCATGTATAGTAATAGGTGATGACTTTAACAACGTCAGGGACTCTAAGGTTGATAAAACATACATGTGGGGTATTACATGACCCTCACAGGCACGCAAAGCAATTGATACATTGGAAGAGGAGCTAGATTTAGTAGATGTTTGGAGATTTTTCCATCCTTCAGACAAGGAATTTACCTTTTACTCCCATCCACATATTTCTTATTCAAGAATAGATTATTTTTTGATCTTGAAATCACTGTTCTCTATCACTGGACAAACAACGATAGGTACCATCCTAATATCAGATCATGCGCCAGTGGGGATGGCATTACGTTCAGGCAAGTTCCCAAAACTTCGGCCCACTAGGTGGAGATTTAACTCATCTCTACTCAAGGATGAACATTCAGTCGAATTTATTAAAGGTGAGATATTGGATTATTGGCTGAACAATGAAGGCTCAGTGTTAAATCCAGCTGTGGAGCGGGATGCATTTAAGGCTGTTATTAGAGGTCAACTCTGAAAAAGAGATCCGCTCAACGTTTCCATGAACTGGAGGGGGACATTAAAAAAATGGAAAATATGCACTCCACCCAACCTGACCACGCTATTCTTCTTGAACTAAACAGATTAAAAATGGAATACATTTCTATATTACAGAAGAAAGTTGAATACACATTATTCAGAATTAAACACAAATACGCAGGCTGCTTCATCTCGTGGCAAGCTGGAAACGAAGCAGACATAACTGTAGCTTTTTCACTGGATGCTGAAAAAGCATTTGACAGGGTGGAATGGGTGTACCTTTTTCAGTCATTTGAAAAATTTGGTGTCGGGCCCTCTTTTATTAATTGGATTACATTATTATATTACAATCCCAAGGCATCGGTAGTAACAAATGGTAGGAGGTCTCCCCTTTTTCAGCTTCACAGAGGGACAAGGCAGGGCTGCCCCCTGGCTCACTTATTATTTGCTCTGGTCCTTGAACCATTAGCAATAATAATATAGTTGGCATAAAGGCTGGAGGCAAGGAACATAAATTGCTGCTGTACGTGGATGATATCTTACTACTGTGCAGACAACCATCAACAATTATACCTCACATCCTTACCTTGATCAACTCTTTCTCAGGGGTCTCCAGCTACAAAGTAAATTGGTCAAAGTCAGAACCAATGCCCCTATCGAGAGTTTGTCCACCTAGTATTAGGCAGGGATGGAAATTTTTATGGCAGCCATCTGGCCTGATATATTTGGGTATAAAGATTACTCCATGGGTGGATAATATTATGACAACCAATCTCCTCCCTCTAATTCATAAAATTGAAACTGTACTACAAAATTGGACCAAATTGGGCCTGTCGCTTCCAGGGAAAATTCATATTTTAAAGATGGTAATAGTTCCCAAAATCAATTACATAAGTAGTATGCTACCACTAAGTTTACCACGCAATGTATTATTAAAATATAATGAAGCTGTATACAGTTCTTTATGGGCAGGTAAAAAACCATATGTAAACCAGATGAAACTCTATGCTGCTATAGAGGATGGAGGCCTGGGCCTCCCCCAGGTAGCCTGGTATCATTATGCTTTCTGTCTCAAACAGTTATCAAAACTATATATGACAGCTGACCAAGCTCCAGTGTGGGTGTCTATAGAGAAGGAACTTACATATCGTTATCCGGTCCAGGCCTTTATCACTCAAACTAATAACGTGATCCCTTATGATAATCCAGTCCTCTCCTTCTCGCAGGCAAACTTTTTAATCTTAATCCTAAATTTTACAAATAAAACATCATTATGGCATAATAAAAGCCTCAGGACAGGTAAAAGAATATTTTCCTGGGCTGGCTGGGACAAATTGGGAATTGTTTATATTTGATGAGGACCAGCTTCTTTCTTTTGAACAATTAAGTATAAGTATAAACTCTCAAAAAGGGACTTTTGGAAATACCTGCAGTTACGGAGTTGGATTGTGACACACCTTAAACAATCAACACTTATATCTAGAACTGATATCCAGGTCAGACTGGAACAGGATGGGCACTTCAAAAGGAAAACATCATGCTTTTATAACCTTCTGAGATCTCAACCACCCAGTTTCGAAGGCCTTAAGAGATGCTGGGAGAGGGATATTGGGGGTAAATTATCATGGTTCAGTGTCAAGGGAAATGCACACGCTTGATTAATTTGGTAAAATTCTAATAGGATTTATTGGACCCCATGTAAAAAGGCACGGTTGAGACCTAGAAACTCTGACCTCTGCTGGAGATGTGATGCTTCAAATGGTACTTTCTTGAATATGTTGTATTCATGCCCTGAGATAGGTTTTCTGTGGTCAAACATTATCTCCTTTATGAATACTGTAGTGTCCTCAGAACTAGTACAACAACTGCTGCTCTGCCTATTGGGTGTACTGAAGGGGAGTGGGCTCAATGCCCACCAGATCTCATGGTGCGGAATAGCACTTATTACTGGATGCAGGACAGTGCTACGCCATTGGAAAACTAAAGGAGATATATCGATAAGAGTGTGGTTTGACGAAATGGCTAAGATTTCCTCCTACGAAAGACTGTGTTACAGACTGATAGATAGGGAAGATATATACATGAAAGTATGGGGCCTTTATACAGCTATAACTTGATACATCAATGGGTTGCACCCTATTCTTTAATTCCACCCATTAGACCACATCTGTAGCGAATATGTGTTTATGAGTCTGTGTATGTATAGGTGTGGTTGTATATTCGGTGTGTATAATGCTCTGTCTCTGTTGGACTGCATGGTGGTTTGTGGCTGTTTTTTTTTTGTGTAGATGTTCTGTTGTGGTTCTGTATGTCATTTTTCTACTGAAAATCAATAAAAAGTGAATCACAAAAAAAAAAAAAAGGTTCCATATTCATCTATGTGTTTCTGCCAAAGAATAGAAACAGTTGCCTACTCAAGGAGAGAAGATACCAGGGGTGGGAAATGGCAGCTTGGCTTTTGCTTTATCCTTGATCATAGAGTGTGATCAATTAAAATGAACAAACAAACAAAAACTTCCACTCATAACAAGTGGGAGAGGTGCAACCCAAAAGTAACAACTAAAAATACTGAATTAATGTACCACTTTGACCTTGTGAGACTGTGAGGAAGAAAAGAGGCCTGTTTTTCTTTTTTTATGAGAAAGCATCTGTGCACCATATGAAAAAGTACTCAAGCTTTTGGAAATGAGATACATTAACTTACATCC
This sequence comes from Lates japonicus, assembly GCA_033238685.1. NCBI lineage: Eukaryota > Metazoa > Chordata > Actinopteri > Centropomidae > Lates > Lates japonicus. Next base: position 7,306,827 of record BRZM01000035.1, read on the forward strand.
TTAAAGCATGGTATAGAAACCTGGACATTGCTGCTTTTTTTTAATGGGTGACACTAAAAGGGGAGATAAAGTGCCTCATCGTGGTAGTGCTCAATTAGTTTGCAGGTCAGACTACTCTGTGAGAACACACTGAAACAGAATTAATGCATTACTGCAGATCTGGTTAAACTCAGGCTAAATGTGTGTGATATTTCTTAGGATTTTATTTGTGTCATGCATCAAATCAAACTACCTCACATGGTGTTCATGGCCTCATTTCCAACAGGACTTAAAAATATAAGAAAATCTCCCTCAAAAAGCCCCTTGCTTCTAATACCCTGCTGCCAACCACTGTTGACTGTGGAGTGCAGCTGGTGTTGGAAGGGCGCCATATCTGAACATATCGACCTCCCCAGGAGGACTGCTCCTATCGTCTCGGCTGCATGTCACTCCAAGTCAATTAAAACTGGACTGGAAAGCTGGTCCAAAGGGACCGGAGACAGGAGTGACAGCTGGAGTAAGAGAGGGAGTGAGGACAGTGGGAAGGAGAGGTAGATGACAAAAAAAATAAGAGGGATAGGTAAGGAGGATCAAGAGAAACAGGAGGGGGTGGAAGGGTTAGGGTTAGGGTTAGGGTTGGAGGATGAAAAGGAGACCACAGAGAGGGGAGGAAAGAAGCGAAGAGACAGTAGGTGTGAATTCATGGACAGTTTAGAGAGAGACTCTGTTCTTAGTTTGAACACACACTGATTTCTCAGTCTGCACCAGCAGAGGGGTCTTTCTGCTGGGGTAAAACCGCCAGCTGCTGGGAAGGAGGGGAGGAAATGGAGGGAGTTGATGAAGGGAAGGATGGAGGATTTGAGATGGACTGAAGCAAGAGCTGGCACTCACCCTTTCCTGGCCCTCTTTTGCTCCCAATCTCTCCTTTCTCTCCTTTAAGCCCTCTTCCCCCTCTGCCTCTCCTCTCTGTGCCACAGCACAGCGACACCGTGATCCAAACACAGTTCTTGTGTTTGTGGGACCTACCGGACGGATCACTGTGGGAAGGAGGAAGATGCTCTGAGTTGCAACCTCCGCTGAGCAGTCTCACCAGCTGTCATTTTTTCTCTGTTCACGTCAGACATACGTAAAAATGCGATGGTTAATGATAGGATATTTTGGGCAGTATTTTAGCACTTCTGCCCTAGACACACATTTCTGCAGATCAGTTGTTTCCAGTTGAGCTACGGCACTGGATGTCTCTAATGGTCATTCTAGTAGACATATCCAACATGATGATTACTCCCTGGGAAACAGTGTGTTGCACCAATATTAAAAACAATCTGAATCAATTGAAAGTTGCAGCAATGCTTTATTATTGTATTTATTTTATTTAGTTTATGTCCATCGAGACATTGATAAGAACAAACTGGGGTTGAATTGGGAAAATCATTTAGCGGTGGTTACATTTCATTTAAATATATTAGCTAGTAATCATTATTAATGCTTTATACACCAGTAATGAGCTATTTATAGAAACAACCTGAGTTTGACTTGATTATAAAGCCAACAGCAGTAGATAAATGGTTAGACAATATTATCCTGGTAAATAAAATGAATTAACCAAATGCAGGTGTTGCGAATGAGTGTCACACATTAGCCAACATGTTGCTCTTTGTCTTTTGCATCCTGCCCTTATTTAAGATCTATAAGGCACTTATCCATTACCCAGGATAAAGGCACTCTATTAAATAAACAAAATTCTGAAAAACTATGCTGTATTAAAAAGTGGTGCCAGTCAGATTCATTTGTTCCTGAACAAGTTTACCGCTTTCCATCTGTAGGAAACAAAACACAGGCAGCACATGAAAGAATGAATTCGATGGTCAGCCAAAGAACATTGCTGTGTTGCAAAGAGGATTTCAAGCCACCTACTTGAGCTGCTGAAAATGTCAAGAGTGAACAACCTGAGAGTATTTGAGAATCCGGGCAGCAGCAGCAGCAGCAGCATTACGGTGTCAGTTCTGACAACGCATCTCCTCGAGGCATGACCTTACATGTTGTACTGGGCAATAATGGATGCCACAGGCAGTACTGGCTGTCCCTTACAAGCCACGTATGAGGTGTGAGGTAAAGTGGTATGTGTATTTCACAAACTACTAAATAGAAGCATGATTGCAGTTGTAAAGCATTGTGGAAGTGGCACTTCAAAAAAAAAAACAACAACAACAACAACAACAACAACAAAAAAACAACAGACTAATACCTAGGAGGCAGGATGGCGTCTCTGAGGATGGTGTGTGTATGCATGTGAGCATGTGTGTGTGTTTTGGTTCTGGAGATGACAGAGCAGCAGTCCCTCGGGGAAGACAGACACCAATAGCCATCACTGCAGAGGAATCCTTGGGGACAGCGAGCTTTCACTGGCACTGTCCGTGCCGACATCTCTCTCCCTGACAATCTGGCTTGACGCGCACACAAACACACACAACGCACACTTCATAAACCTGTCTCACTCTCTGCCATCTTCTCTCCCTCTGTCTCTCTCTCACCCAAACAAAATCTTGCTGCAGTCGTTTTCTGCAACACACTCCCTCATTTCCAATTACCAGGCAGGTGACTGCCGTTCCAAGACAATAGCTCACCAAACTTGATTACCTGTTCCCATGGAACCAGTGGGACAACAGATCAAGTCTGAGGTATTGAACGTAGCGAGAGCGTCAGCTCATGTTGCTCAGAGACTGCCTCATTTATCAAGATGGGTACATACCAGTTTATGTGGAGAGAATTTTTAATAACATGAAATTTATATAATTTCTATTCAAACTTATTTTGCAGGCATTCTTGGTTTACTAGTATGTCAGAAAGAAAGAGAAAGCAAAAAATAAGAACATAAACTAGATTAAGAAGTGTTGTGTGTGAGGTGCTTCTTCTGATGGTGGATCTGGTTCAAATGCACAAAAAGACACATTTGCAAAGACTGGTTAAATTTTTCATGCTATTTGTGATCCTCTGAAATTAGTTTTAAATAAGACTTGATTGTATTTCCATGTGGAGAAGCATCTCTACTTTATACATTACATTTCAGGCAAGTCCACCGATCCTGTGAGAATATCGTCACCTAAAACCTGCTGTACCACCAGAAAATCTCAATTAAGAAGATCACAACGGTACATTTGACAAAGTTTAGTGCCCTTTCAAAGTTGCAAACATACTCGTGTAAAGATTAAATGTAACCCAGTGTCAGGAGCCAAGTGGCTGAGGGAAAAGTGTTTCTATAGCAACCTTCGGCTCTATGATGGATTCCAAAACCCCTATGTGCAAACGCAAACAGACACACGCACACACACACTCTCCTGCACAAACTTGCATGCACACCTTTTTCATTTGTTCACACATAAACACTCCAACACGCCTGTCCACACACACACACACACTCAACTCAGCAGGAAGAGCAGACTCTATTTGATGACCTGAAGCACTCATGTTCATAAAGCAAAGAAACAGCTTTTAGGTAGAAACAAAAACAACAGCAGCAGAGGCTCTGCCCATAGGGAGATGCGGGGTACATCCGGATAGATAGACAGTGGGAGGAGAAGGAGAGACAGACAGAATATGTGTTCTCATTTGACAACAGTATAATATGAGCCAACAGCTGAGATTGGGACAGAGGCAAAAAAATCACCATCTCCTCTCACTGATCAGGACACCAAGGAATCTTAGTTGTGACCAATAAACACAGGTTGTAGATCATTATGATAAAAATACACTTCTGCAGTCAGATGCAGACCTGCTACTGATCCGCTTCATTAATATTGATGCCAGGTCCACACAGGTTCTCTGGGAGAAGGGCTCAAGGATATTCAGCTTTTACGTCCCCCTATCATGTCAATTGCACTTTGCATGCATGTCAAAGCATACACACGTGCACATACAACATATACACTGATACAAGCAAAAAAAACAAACCAAAAAAACTCCCACATATTGCACAGATTTCATAATTACAATGCTCATCAGTCTCTGTGTATTCCTCCCTGCTAATCATATGAATTATAACTGCTTCAGTGAATATTTTGAGGGGAAAAGGAGCCCATTTTAACCTGAGGTGAAGCCTTCCTCTATTTCAAGGCCAATTGACCTGAACAACACCTCAACCCCCACCTCCCCTCTCTCCCGTTTCCTGTCTCTCATCCCACCTGCAGCTTGAGCTGAAAGTAAAAATCTGTAACTAAAAACACAGCAATCTCATTAACAGCAACGCTATCTACTAGACAGTGAAAAAAATTATAACTGACAGAAGCTGCTTAATATCAATCTTTGCATTTGTCAGAAAAACATGAATCGTGAATCATATGTAACAAATACGCACTATAATACGCACATATATGACAAATATATTACGTTTTGCTTTGGTAGTGTGTCATGGTCCTGCCTATGTCCCACACTGCACTGACAGACTACCACTAAATGCCAGAAGGCACACAACCTGACAGCTACTCTCACTAGCTTTGCACCTCAGGTTGCGTGAAGCAGCAGTGAGCCCAATGTGCGAGGTTAAAAGCAAGGATTTTTTTTTTTCCTGTTTGGCACTCAGAGGCAAACCATCTGTAAACACATATACAGTGATGCAAATTTGCGTAATCAGATGACTGTGTGGATATACATGCCTGAAACATTTGTTTTAAAAAACAACAAAAAACAAGCCTAGGTTGTTAATTGTTGATAAACCAGTACAAAAAAGAAAAAGTTATGAAAAGGGGGGCAACATAAATCCAGTTGTTTGTGATAAAAGTAAGTTATTTATTAGCAGAGTTCAGAATAAGGTGAGAAAACTACAAAGGAAAGGGGCTGGTGGATGCTGTCTAAAAATAAGACAGAAATATAACCAAAAGAGGACTCTCAAAAATTAGAGTTAACACTGCTATCTCCTGAATAAAACCTCAATAAGAACCTCACTACCTGAATTCACACGTGAAAACAAAAACACAAAGGAGACAGCAACATACAAACAAAGAAAATCCTTATACTGTGTGCAAGTCGTTATTAGTTCTTAAAATCTAACGCCCGACCCAGTCCCCAGGTAGGTTTACGAGTGCCTCTGTAACACTAGTCCCTGCTGTTAACAAAATTCTAGTAGATTAGCCGAGTTTATATAGGTTTCACTTCCCAGATTGTATCCAAGTGATTGGTGGAGCTGGACTGGAAGCCGCCAACCAGGAGGCAGGAGTTGAGGAGGGAAAGCCACGCCTTCCTAGCTGTAGCCAATCATGCATTGGGGACCACACATCCCAATTAGCATACAGAAAACTAAAACAGGGTTAGTACATACATAACAGGGCCAGATACATCCCTAGCAATCTTTGGCCGATAAAAACAAACAAATAAACAAAAAGAAAACATCAAGTTATGTACTTGCAGTGTGACAAACGCCCTGCAAAATCGCAAATTACAGTGTTAAAATCATGGAACTGTGACAGTGAAAATAACATTACTTGACATCGAATAAAACTAAGACCAGAGGACAAGGCTTTTTAGACACACAGAGCAGGCGGACACATTACCCTCCATTTGGCTGTGGATAGTGATGATGCACATGCAGGCAGGAGTCAAAGGGTTTGCAGGTCATGGTGTCAGAGGCTCTGGAGGAAAAGATCTTCCTTCCAAATTGTATTTATTCAGGTTTTCACACATGCACTTTTCAATAGTTCATACTCATGCATTTCATATCTTGGGCTGCCCTGCACAACCAGAAGTTTTTACTGCCAAGATGCGGGGTGAGTGGGGGTTAACTACTGCATGATAATCGAGGGCACTTTGGTGGGAGATTTTGTGAAAAGAAGTGGCACCTGTTGTAGTCCTTCAAGACCAACTGCAGGGCGTTGTTAGTCAAGTCCAGATGTTTGCCAGAGTGCAGGCAGGCCTCTAAAAATCTTTGTGAAACAACCATACCTTAGTGTGGTGTTGCCCATTTACCACAAATCATTCTGACTATTTTGCAAAACACGATCTAGTGTTTTGAATGTTTTATGCTGGTGTACCTTTAAAGCAGCTATTTCTTTTCATTTCCATATGATATAACACCTATTGGTAGACCCTTTTATTTGCTCTGGTTATATAGTTGAATGTAACATTATTGTAGTGAGATTTGAAAACTATGCACTGTATAGTCTTCATTCTGCACTTAAACAGAGACTCTCATAACTGATTCTCAGGCGAGGAGCATATGTTTGCACCTTTTGTTAAAAAAAAAAGATTCAATTTCATAAAAGTTTCATATTCACTCACTGAAAAACTTAATAATAATAATAATAATAATAATAATAATAATAATAATAATGAGAAGAACACTGAGTAAACACATGGCTAGTGATTCTGGAGGTGTTTACAGATTATTTAGGCCAATGTTTGGGGTGAAATTGCTGTTCAACAAAATTTGTCTGCTGTAAAATTACATTACCTTCTGTACACAGGCTTAGACTGTTCCTTTAATATCAATTTCCCACCCAATTCCTTCACAGGGATCAATACATTTCATCTGCTATTCTCAGCTCATCATCAACACCCCCCTGCCCATTAGCAGCAGAAATGTAATGCATCTCTGCTTCTGGGACCCGAGACCTGATTCATAAATATAAGATATTCTTTTTATCTCTATTGAGTCAGACCAGCTATGTCGCATTTTATTGAACTTTTCTCTGAGAACAGTGACAAAATAGGTGTCACTAGTAGGTTTTACAAGATGATATTCTGAAGTGCTCCACCCCTTTCCAGCATCCACAGCAAACTCATATGTTAATGTATGCAACCTAAAAGTCATCATATAGGATTTAGCTTTACTTCAGATCTTCTGAGGGATTATGATAGGTCACAGATTACAACTTGACTTAGGTTATTAAAATCATCACAACCTTGTGAATGCACAGCTGCCAGAAAACTGTAGTTTTAAGCTGTTATTATGTTGCCGTATTACCTCTTTCAAAATTTTTGTGGAAAGCAATGCTTCATATTAGCCCCACTCTTGACAGAATATTAAAAAATAAAAATGTTTCAATGTTGAGTTGTTGAAAATAGCAGAGGTATGAAGTCACTGTGGTTTATTAACAGACAGGGATTTGTGCTCAGATTCTCTATATTTTGTTTTTCTGCAGGAATATGGAATATTGAACTATTTGCACATTCTGCAGGGTGCAAAATGGGTTTTCAAAAATGGCTACAGTCAAAAGAATGTCAATGTTTGATTGTCACACTGATTCTCTATCTCATATGCAACCATAGTCATTGCGTAACCTTAAATCAAAGCCACAAACATAGATATTTAGTATTCAAAAAAATCATTGACCTTTAATCCACTTGTATGCACCTGTACCAAGAAGAAATGGAACAACATCTTCTGCACAAGCCTCTTGTACGCTATCTGTAGTATTGATAAGAATTTAACTTGCTGACCTTTAAATAAAACATATTCGTCTACGATTATAATTGTTTGTTCTGCTCAACAACAGCAGCTATCCCTGTGGAGTGTTTATCAGTTTGTCTCTTTGCTCACTTAGACTTCTCTTCTCAGTAAATCCATCAGTAAAACCCTTTGTCTAAACTTTTCTCTTTCTCTCTCATCTCATTTGTTCTTTAGTGGCTCAGACTCAGTCTCATTGCTTCCTTCTATCAGCTCATTGGCTGAGTCTCTGATAGTCTGTCTCCCAGAATATTTCACATTGTTATTTCTCCGGCAGTACCACTGCAGTGTGAAAAAAGGAACCGAGTCTTTCTTTATAGACTAGAGAAAATTAAGGTTTCGGGGAAAATATGCTGATCCACAGTTATAATTGGCTGAATACTGGTGCCGTCTAAGTGGCATGTTTGGTGATTTGCAGCATTATTAGTTTCTTCCAAGAGATATCACTGAAAAACAAGACTAACCTGTATGGCAAATTGGTCCTTGATTCTGGCCCTGCTCTAGTCCAGATCACCACCCCTGTTTTAAATCATGACAAATGAGCTTGCAAGGGGGACCTGGTTGAAGCTTGATGCCTGGACAACGAATACACCTTCTCACACACACACACACACACACACACACACACACACACACACACACACACACACACACACTCCTCCACCCCCTCTACATCTGGAGCAGTTAGTTGTTCACTGTGATGAAGCTAGAGGGAGCTGTGGGTTTTTAATATCTAGGTACAGACTTCCTCTCTCTCTCTCTGACAACACATAAACATAGACGCTCACAAAACACACACACACACACACACACACACACACACACACGGATACAAACACGCACAGGTGAGTTAGTAGTATCTCATGAGTGGCTCACAGATTGGAATCAACGCAGGCTGCTCTAACATGTAAAATGCAGTGTCTGTAGTCAGCTGTTGGGACACAGAACAGGACTAAAAGGAAGCTTTTAAGTGCACCCTTCAGCAGCATCAAACCAATGGAACAAGACAGTATACCCACATCCAAAGCAAGGAGTGGGTTGCTCACTTAGGACTGCATGTATTAAAGTTGTACGCATGCAGGACTCTTGCCTGAGGTATGGTAAGAGTGAGTCCCCAGTGCTATTGTCTCACTGGGTGACTGACAGTTTGGCTTAGTTCAAATGAAGCATATTCTGATTTCATGCTCACGCGAAATTTCAGTCTGAAGACAATTCATATCAAGGCAAATTTACATTGCATTATACAGAAACATATGTATCTCAGAGCGACCGATTTATTTGGGATTTTACAGGACTCTAGGTCATTCAAGCAGCACTACGGATGCATAAAAAGTCTGTTTGGTCAGGTTTTATTGTTTTTTTTGTTATCTCTTGAGGCAGGTTGCAGCATGATACTGAAAAAATCTGAAATGCAAATCCATTCAGTAGGATTTCCATAGGTACTGCAGTTATTTAGTGTGCTGAAATGGATGAATCCACTTCTCTCCATTCCAAGCCATGACCACTGCAAAGGCAAAATGGCATAAACCTCTTTGGAAAGTAATCACTCAATGGGAGTACAACAGAGGTTCCTCATATCCAGATAAAAATAAAGGACATACCAAACGGCCACAGTCTTTGGCCATTGTCCTGATGGTACACGCCTACTCACCAACTGTCACTGCTGATTGAAACCACAGAATGTTCCTGGTAATCTCATTCCCCAGAATGTGAAAAAGGACTGATTTGAGATCAGCCCTCTCTTTGTCAAGATTTTTTTTTTTTTGGCAAACAAATGGTACGCTGGCAAACACTCACCTTACCTCAGCCATTACCTTCACCTAAATCACATAAAATCATCAAATTTTTGTGTCAACTGTCACACTTCCTCTACAGTGCTGGCTGTGTTTTTCTCTTTTTTGTACCCTTCTACCACTGCTTCTCTTGTACACACAGCTTATGTAACCACCAAAAGTGAGATTTCCCAGAACCTAATTTCACTATCCTTTCATTAGAGGATAATAGGACATTCAGCCTGTAGGATCTCTACATTCAAAACATGAAAACTCTTTGAGAGAAAAGCATGGACAGCCATTATGGCATCAGAATTACAAGGTGACAAATAGCATCTGGAGGACACAGTCAGCATAATTTTGACAAGAAAATAATATTTAATAACTGAGTGGTGCTTCATTTGCATGTCAAAATTCATTTTGATAACGTGTTATTTGTTCACTGTTGGACAGTATCTTATAAAGTTGTAGGATCATATTATTCTATATAAGATCAGACAATTTTACAACTTTTAAGATGATAAAACTCTTTAAAACTTAACTTAATGGGTAACAAGGATGTTTGTCATATAGTTGGAATTGCCATGTCCAAGATTCAAGTTTTATTTTGTAAAGGTACAGCGATCTAAAACTAAAACTTGAGGCCCGGAGGCCAGATCAGGTTCACGTGACAATTTCTTAAGGATTGTCACATGTTTAGAATTTATTATTAAATCATACCTGCAAATTTTTCCCATTTTGATTCTCTTCCATTTTAGAGTAAGCATCGAAGCGTGAAATTGTTTTTTTATTTCATATTTCACAGTTAAAAGCTGCTCCTAACTGTGCAACTTGTCATCATAAACACTTCAGCTCTGAACAACAGCGACTCTGATTTACCTCAAGTGGCAACACTAGACACCTTAATATGTCATGGAAACTAAATTAAACATTGACCTGGAGCACAGAAGGTCAGACAAAGGTGGAAAACTACTTCCTGTTGAATTTTGCATGGAAAAGAAAGCTGCTATTCTCCTGGAGCACAGTCTTCAGTGACATTACTCTGGTAGATAACTGGGCTTTTGATCATGTATTGCTGAAATGTGATTTTTAATCACTAGAAAACACTTTTTTCCCCATCAGTTTCAAAATATGAGAGCCCTGTTCCATGATGTGCTGCCACCTACAGGACTATTGCATAGGTTGACTTGAAAACTGCACGTCCTGAACATTCATCCTCAGGTTGTGTGAATTTCGTTACACAGGCCACTGTGTTTTATTTCTGTGTTTCTATTTCTGTGTAGTAAATGTAGTAGTGTGTGTAATGCCAACAATGCGAGACAGACTAAAAGTTCTCATGTGGGCAGGTGTGGATTTAGAAATTGGAGAGAATCATCAGGTCAGATTTTTGGCAGGTTGATAATAGTGAAGTCAGAGGTGGCCTGCATCTACAGCCTACAGCTTATTGATCAGTTACACAGTAAAACACGTAAATATTTCTGCACCTCGACATTCTGTGTAAGATGGTTGGTACTGTGTGATAAAGAGCTGTATTTGATTTTGGATATTAAAGAAGTTTCATTTATTCAAACAAAGAGACAGTGGCAGCATTAAAAGAGCCTGTTTGATTTCTGTGTTATCTCTTGACGCAGGTTGCTGTGTGATGCAATCAAATGTCACATACCTTGCAATTTTAGTGACTGTGACTGTAAATCCACTGAATGGGATTTTCACAGGTGCAGCAGATGTCCAGGGTGTTGAAATGTTTGAGTCTACCACATCTGTGCTCCTACTGTTCCCAACTATGTCCACTCCAAAGGCTTCAGTGCTCTCACAGAGGTTGCAGACATCCAGGTGAATTCAGAGATGATCTGTTCTCTCTCACCTGCAGATTACTGACCCCATTACACACCTACACAGGTAAAACATATTTTAGCATGTAAAATTCTATGGAAATGTGACATGGATAATACTGCATAATGTAAAGCTACAGTTCTATCAAGGACATTGCAGAAGTCTCATGCTCACAGAACCGGTGATACGTAATAGGACATTGTTGCTTAAACTTTCGCAGTCACATAGTGCGGAAGGATTTCAGTCCAAGCCAAAGAGCTAGAGATTGTTCATTACCCCTTGATACTTCAGTGACCCTCTTCCTAAAATCTCTACGCTCTTTGAAAACAAATGAACAAATGGACAACAAGATAAGTTTGTGTGCTGCATCACCAAAAGAGCAGAGTACTTATTGTTGTTTGGGCTGAAAGGGGCTGAAGGCAGCTCGCTATTGAAGCACCATCAGACAGGGGACCATAGTTAGAGCAGGGAGAGCTATTTGTTTCATCTGTCCCTGCAGCTCACAGCCATTCATCATACAGAAAAGGCTGAGCAACTATCAATGCACTTTCAATAACACAGAGGACTGGATGGCCACAATATCCACGCGAGCAGCCAGACTTTCATGTGTGTTTAATAGAAACAAAACTGTACAGCAACATTACTGTACACACACGCGTGAGACACAGATACACTTTCCTCTTCAAAGGCCAGTCACCTTGGCGTTGACCTCTCCACCTCCCCCTCCTCTCTGCAGCTCTATTTCCCTCAGTCCTCAGGGTTCACGGGGTCAGAACAATTGAACAAGCTGGAAGGCACATGTTGTGCCGCTATTTAACAGTGATGTCAAGTCAGACCAAGGTAATAGAAAAACTTGAGAGCTGCTAACAGCCAATAATATAACGTTAGTGCCCTGCTGAGGGCTGCAAAGGCAAACTCAGAAATCCATTTCTTGCAGCTCAAGCTGCACACAGCAGCACTGACGTGCCTTGTTTGCTATAACACAAAATCTTGTGTGTTTTCTCTCCAGCGTAACCTGGGTTTGTCCCTTCTTTCCCAGGCTCATTTCAGAGCCTTTGAGGCAACACGAGAGAGGAAATTGTTGCAGAGTAAATAAGTCACGTCGCATCAGCGGTGCAGTAATGTGTTTCTAATGACCGTCTAAAATGAGAAATCCTCTCATATTAAGCTGAGGTAATTAATAATAGAAAAAAAACTAACTGACAATGAGCAGCAAAACAATATGGGGTGTGCTTGACTAATGAGCCTGCAATATGGATTTATGCTGATATATTCCTATGACAGGGATGCTGAAGTACAGTCAGAGGGCTCCAAGTTACATATTATGTGTTTTTGACACAAGACAAGTCATTAAAAATTATGCCTTTTCCTGTAAACAAGTTTTTTTTGTTTGTTTGTTTACTCTCACTGACAATTGAAACTTGACCAAGTTACTGAGATGTGTACATTAATGATACTGGAAATGAATGAAAGTGAGTGAAAGAAAAAGTGGGTAAATCATATTTTATTTTATGATCTTGTGGAGCAAGTTTCCTGGTTATTGCACATTTAGATGCAAAGTTTTCTCTGTTTTTTCCAGTTACAGTACATTCAAACCCAAGGGGGTGGGGGTGGGGTGTGTGTGGTGTGGGGACAAATAGACAGTCAAGCTTTCATCTTGACACAATGGTCAAATGTTCTCAAATGAGGTTTAGTTGACTTTGGTCAAATCTGAAATCTGTGTATCTTTGTATATCTTCAGGCCAGTATAAATAAGTTCCTCTAAGAATGCCAACATTTTCCTTTGTTTGCCTGCAGTGAAGGCTCTTATTATTATTGTTTGTTTTTTTTAGATCAACTGTTAGTTTTACAATGATGGTGGCTTTGATGTTGCCTGTGCATGGCTTGGTTTTAGACTTGTTGTATTTTATGCACTCTGATTTGCTTTCATGCACTGGCTCTGCCTTCTCCTTATTTCATGGCCTCTGGATCGATGCCAACAATAATCCTTTCAAAGCCATTTGGCCGAAACATGTACACACATCTTACTCTGTACCATTATTTTCCTGGATTATGTCCATGAAACACAAAGAAGAGAGTAAAGTGCAGTATCATTTTAATACAACACTGGCTTGACAACCCATTTAAACATACCCTATCCCTAATAATAATTAGGTAAGACAACAAAGTTTAGAATTATGAGTGGTACAATGTGTGAGAATAGATTACATTAGCTTGAATTTGGCTAAACTGAAAAGAATATGAGGTTAAGAGTCAGGATGTGAAAAAATGATATGATGGTATAACAGCTGCCTGTTCAGTGGGGGAACTTTTTAACAACCTCAGCTAAGCTTATAATCACCTTGACTCATGTATTGAAGTGAGATAAAATAATCAAGAAGGGAACAGGAGAAACTAATTTTGCCTTAAGTCTCTTGAGATTATTGGTTTGTGTATTGTAGAAAAGCTGGGAGCAATTTTCTTAATTTTGAATTGAAGTGAAATTGAATAGAAAGAGACTGAGAGTAGAAATTAAGCCACATTTGTGTGAGCCCATGAAAATTTCCAGACCCAGTGTTAACATAACAGTCGCACCATGACAGTAAAGTGCAGGCATTACGATGCAGCTGATACCTCGACCAACATCATGTTCATACATGTCTACGCTGTATACAGTACATCTGCCTGAGGCCTCCTATGTCAGCTGGTGCTGCTGCATGTGCGTGACAGCTGACATCCATGGGTTGAGTCACTGACAGCTTGTGCCATCACTGATGTCAACACAGACACACCACGAGCTCTATGGAAACCTTAGTCACTGACAGCACTCTAGAAGTCATTTTAGCCATTTTTCTTCCATTTTTTTTCCTCTCTGTCAATTGTACAGTTATGAATATTCACACAGAATAGATGCCAATTAAAGCAATGGCCGTCAGTTGATTGCCACCCAATCAACTGGGGGTTAATTGCGCTGATGAAGGGGACCTTGGTGAAAGACACTGCAGAGAGAAAAGTGCTACTCACATTCTTTACTTGCCTATAGATTTGGCCAGTGTGGAAAAAGCAAATTGTGCCCTTTTCATAACGAGACTAAGAGTCTACAATCATGCTAGTGGCTGCATGAGGCTGTACAAAACAGTGAGCTGACACCCAAGGTCTACCCACAATGATCATGTTAACATGCTGATGTTGATGATGAACATGATGATTTATAAAGTTTTCCATCTTCAGTTAGTGTGTTAGCATGCTAACATTTGCAAACTAGGGAAATGTTACTATAGTTTTGCAGATATTTGGTCATAAACCAAAGTAAATGGGACAAATGAGCCTAAAACGTCTAGCACCTGATTATGGTGCTAGATTAAATGTTAATATATCACAATTCATCCTGTGGAGATGAATGTCTGTACCAAATTTCATGGCAATCATCCAGCACTTATTTAAATATTTCAGTCTGGACACAAGTGGTGGATTGACAGGCTGATACCACCATCCCAAGAACCACACCTTCTAGCCTGGGTAAAAAAAATCTTGTATTATGAACAGGCTTTAAATGGTTTCTCTGTACAAATATTGGTACAAAATGAGAAACCATTGCTTTCATTTCAGTTCTAAAGTACTCACACCACAACCTGATGTTTGCCATTAATCTTTTATGTTGCTGAAAACATTTATCCTGTTGAACTTCACTGTAAACATGCTGGAAATATTTTGAAGTTATAACAGGACAAAATGCATAACCAACAAGATTTACTGTAGATTTTACCTTTAATACCCTGCAATCAGTGCACCACAGAGCTATTCATCATTTTCCTCACTCAGTTTATGCAAAAGTACTTACTGAATCCCAGAAACTTTATTCATTACTTATCATTGACAAGTGAGAAAGACTTCCATCCAGGGCTCAGATTACATTTTATATGAGCCTTCAAATGGCTAATTTCATATCACAAAAGAAATCCATCAAGCCAAAAATCAGACTCAAACATGGACATCAATGTCAAAGAATAAATTTGGAGCCTGTAAGATAAGTTGGTGAGCAGAGCAGTATGAATGCAAACACTGTGCTGGAGTGATTTGAATCAGTCCATTGAAGTCAGAAGTCTCTTTACAGTGAGAAAAAACAAGAAAAAAACTTCTGGATCTGCTGGAATGTTTTCCTCTTTAGCAGCTTACTATTAATTCAAACAAATATCAGGGTTTTAAGTCTGTATGACAACATATACTAGATGGGTTTCTGTTTTTTTTTAACAATACATGATGTGCTTGCTGCAGGGGTGTAAAAAACCCATTGCCACAATGCTATAAAATAATATCTTATATATATTGTCACCATTTGTGGATAAAGCAACATACGTGAAACCAGTCAGATTGCAGCTGACAGGTGACTTTATGTGTAGCACTCATCCTCATATTTCACTTTACACACCACTTTGAAAGCTATCTGTCAGTGAAAACTAACTAATATGAAATTCCAGAGAGAAATGGCTCTCACAAGTCACATTAGCATAGAATTATTAGTCACTATGTGCAACATGTGTAATATTTGTGCTATACCTCATATTAGGAGCCTCCAGTGTAAAAAGACAAAACTTCATACAAAACTGTAGCAATAGAGGATTTAATAAGTATTATTTATCAGCCACAGGGGATCAAACATTAAAATAGCCTGTCTGCTGGTTCAGGCAGGCAACTAGGCCTGAAATGCTACACTTCACACATAGGCTGCGGTCCAATAGTCAAAATAATCTCCTTTCCTAACCACAAAGATGCAAAGGACAACTGAGAAGGAATTAGGAAAAGAGAACCGCGGTATTTAGATAATTCGGCTGCACTTACGTGGTTAGCACCGTCGCCTCACAGCAAGAAGGTTCTGCGTTCGATCCCCGGTTCGATCCCGGGGCTTTTCTGTGTGGAGTTTGTATGTTCTCCCTGTGCCTGCGTGGGTTCTCTCCGGGTACTCCGGCTTTCTCCCACCGTCCAAAGACATGCATGTTAGGTTAATTGGTAACTCTAAATTGCCCGTAGGTGTGAATGTGAGTATGGTTGTTTGTCTGTATATGTTGGCCCTGCGATGGACTGACGATCCGTACAGGGTGTACCCCGCCTCTCGCCCAATGTCATCTGAGGCTCCAGCACCCCCGCGACCCTTAATGGATAAACGGTATAGATAATGAATGGATGGATGGACTGCACTTACGCTAGGCTTTACAAAAAAAACCCCAACTTTATTTATAACATGTGGAAGACATGTGCAGTGACAACCTCAGTGCTGTAGGCTACAATTCAATAAGGTTTCCTGTCCAACACTAATATAATAACATTCAAACGAAAGTATAACTTGAGAAAGTTGAGCCATTCAAATAACGATAAAAAAGTAATTGTGCGACGGGTCCAGAGTAACAGACAGAAATGTATGGTTTGCTGTTATATGCGCTTTTACCTTTTTTATACGTTTGTTAAGTAGGGAACATTTTTTTTTTAGAGGGTGGAAGGGTTTTCAGAAGTTTTGGATCGTGTCACAAACATTAAGCAGGTGTTCTGTTGTGTTTACATATTCGTGAATCTGCTGCTGTTTAACTACGACGGTGCGTCGCTTTAAACGCTGCAGCTGCAAGGAATTATGGGACGGCATTCTCTCCTTTCGTAAAGGAAGGTCCACTGTATCCTATGCTAAACCAGATAAAATAGGAAGCACTGAAATTCCTTTCCTTACC